>CATIWF010144083.1:0-352118 GCA_949630135.1 Balakata baccata
GGAGCTTATTTTGAGCTTCAATTTCTATTCACACATTTTCCATTTTGAGCATATGAATACATTAATTCATAGTCCTCATGTCAAGGAACATATATCCGGGTCTTTTTCCCAAAACCGAGTTGTGGGACCCACCCGAATAATTCTCTCAAAATGGCTCATAATCACATTTTTTTCCAACAAGTTATCACATCAACTTTGATTTAGTGTAAATAAGCTTTCGAATTTTAAATTTAGTATAAATTAATTTCTAAATTATATTATACGGACCGAATTATTCCTCACCAGATTAAGTTAGCTTACAATTTTGTTCAAAAGACCTGATATATAAAGAGTTTAATTGCACTAAATTTAAAGTTCAATAACTTTTTTTTTTCATTAAATCAAAACTGAGGAAATTACATGTTGTATAAAATATAATTTATATGATAATTTGTAACTTAAACCTAATAGAGCATCCAAAAGCTTAGCCTAGCACCAGATGCATGTAATGATTTAACTTATAATTTAAGTTCAATTTTCCGTCCCCCGATTATAACTTTAAAAAAAAAAAAACTAATGGAATACTTTCACCCTTTTAAAAGATCAAACCCAGGTGAAAAATCAAATCAAATTTATATGTTTAATTCATATTTTTATAAGAATTTATTGTGTAATCCAGTTCAATCAATAAAAAAGTTCAATTATTTTTTCGAATCAAACTCAATTGATTGTCACTAATCCAATTATTATTATTAACTTCCATTTTTTTAGCTCCACGAGTTTTTATTGGAAAAAAAAAACATGAAATTAATACAACTCTATCCAATTGGCTTCATTGTCATTAATTCAATTATTGGTTAGTATCATATTCAAAACTAGCAGCCCATAGAGAATGAAAATTTCTCAAAGCAATCAATTGCCATGGGGCACAAGCAATTGGTATTCCACTTTGCCACCATCTCAAGATGCGAAGAAGAAAGTGTGTGTCCTCCAAATCAGCCTAATACGAAACAAATGGCCGACCACTATTAGATCTTAAGTTCACCCCCCATGTGCCTAATAATCTCAATTGTCTCAATACTTTTACTTTTTTCCTCGGCTAATATAAAATTAAAACAAAATATTAAAATAAATAACATTTTTCATCTCAAAATTCACTTTCCATGATGTTCGATTATGTCTAAATTAATCCAATTATATATATATATTAATAAAAATAAAATAATCAAAATATATATTACTATTTTATTAAATTGGTGTATAAATAATATAATATATTAATTCTATCTAAAAACTGTTAAGATTCCAAATAATTCACCCAGCTAAATTAAAGAGAATTTACCAGCAGTAAAAATATGAATCTAAGAATTTTGAAATTTAGAGACAAGCATGAGCAATGCCATCAACATCAAATCTAAACAAATCTATTACAGCAGAGAGTGGGTGATGCCAAATCTGAGACCAAAATGTTACGTGTCGATAAATGATTGTTAGAAGTTGTGAGCCCCCCTCCCCCCCACAAGATGAAGAACTTGGAATCAAAATAATGGAGGAATTCAATTAATATTATTTTTGACAAGAAAGAAAATGACATAATCTTTGAAAGGAAACTCAGACCCTACACCAATCCTCATTGCACCACACTCCCATTATCTCCAAGTTGACCCTTTCTTTTTCTTCCTTATCTTTTTCACATGTATAATATTTTAATTTGTTTTTTTAACTAGTATTTTATTTTAATTGAATTCATTACAATTAGTCCCTCTTCTTGCTTCCCTGGAATTGGGTTATGTATCTACTGTGTTTACCTGTTATGCTAGTAAATAGATGGGGAGGATTATTCCCAGAGGACCGACTGTGTTTACCTGTTGTGCAAGTTTATGAACTACCAAATTATAGGATTAGATATTTTATACCAGAAAAGTGAGGGAAAAACAACTCGAAGTATGGAAGGCAATTCAACTATTGGATTGAATGAGGAATATAAGTCCCTCTAGATTTTTACACATTTAAGAACAATATTTCCCCACCAGAATTGTATATTCATGGTTCTGCAGATTTCGCAGCTAGTTCTTTGTACATTTCCCCAGCCTCAAGCAGCAAAATCTTATACATAAAATTTCCCTTCTTATATCTTTTTTTTTCTTTTCCTTTTGATTTGTATCCCTCCAGACTGACTCTACAAGATAACAATTAAAAACAGACTAACTATAAAATACAATTTCCCATTTTTTAAGGAAAAAGTAAAGAAAAACTCTAATTATCATCATCTTGTTGCTGATGTTGATTCCTTCTTAAATCAACTACGACAACGCTGACATTGTCCGTACTATGCCTGGCCAAGGCCAGCTTTGTAAGGAGTATTGAAGCATCAGAGCAGGCCTTGTCGGAGCTCTCAAGAGCACCACTGCTCACGGCGGCATCGCTGCCTAGAGACCCCGGTGGAGACGGGGGTCTCTCTGCACGCAGGCACATTTTTGCAACTCCACATGCGGTTTCGGTAGACACCACGTCCCACAGGCCATCGCTCGCCAGTATCAGACACTCATCCTCCGCCGTCCGTTCCGTCACAGTCACTTCCGGCTCCGATATCACATACGGTTTCAAATAATTATCACCTGGAAGATTAAAAAAGAAATCAACACAAGTATTTTCCGCCACAATTTACTACTGTAATCAAGAAGTTAATTCAAGAATCCATAAGCAGTTCAAGCACACACTCTTACCGATTGCTCTGGACATGGCCAAGACTCCAAGGACTCTCGGGCCGTCCCAGTAGATTACGCGGCCACCGGCGGCCTGGATTCGGAGCAATTCATCGGGGCGATCAGGCTGTAGATTTACAAAAGAAACTAATGAGTCACAGATATTATTTCCTCGCAACAAAATCATAATAAGACTGTCAGACGCGCCAATGGTTGACCTGACTAGTCTAGAGTGCAACCACGGGCGCTAGTCGCGTATTACCCGGCAAAAGAAGCGACGCCATTAACAGACACAAAAGCAAGAATTCAATCTTACCTTATGATCGGTGGAAAGGGGAATAGCGGCACCATTGCGGCAGAGCACAGCCCGGGAATCACCGCAGTTAGATACGACGATCTTGTCCGGTGTCACAACTGCAACCACCGCTGTAGTTCCAACGGCGTCGCAGTGTGGAGTCTGGAGCTCACACCGGCATTTATTGTTCTTATCTCCATCGTCGCACCACTCTCCCACCTCTTTGTCCATCTTGGCAAAACTTCTCTCCATAGCTCCCTTCCACTCAACGCCATTTACTTCTTCAAAACTTTCGATCTCGTCTTTCACTATATCATGCAATCGATCTTTACACTTAAATGCCACCTAAAAAACAAAATATTAAGAAAATTGAAATTAATCGCAAATCTAAACAGCAAAACAAATTCAAAACAAAAAAAAACTGGAAGGGAATTCGGTTGAATATTTACATGAGAGCAACCGTGGCCATCAAATACGCCGAAGAAAGACGTTTTTCCGGTGGTTAACGTCGGCTGTACAGAAACCGCGTCTTCCATGTCTCTTCTTCTACCACAAACAGAAGTAAAACCGAATTTCGGAGTATCAACTACCACTTCATGCTCTGATTTTACGGAATCTGAGCCACAGCTAATAGATTGGTGTTTCGCGTCTAACTCGATATTCTCTGAATTATCAGTGTTTCCGTTTCGTTTACAAAAATCTTCATTCGGTTTATTACTCTCTACTGCGTTATCACAGTCACGTGGAGATGGTGGCACAAAAGGCTCAGAAGGAAGAGGATATAGATCGAGTTTCCGTCGTTTCCGGCCGTTCTCCAACGGCAGCTGAAGTGCAGAATCGTTAAAGACCTTGAATGGCCGAAGCTCCAATCTCCTCCTCCTTGAAGATCGGGAGCTTGGCTCAACTACTGGGGCAGCTGCCTCATTTTCACCAACAACTCCACAGCAAATTCCGGCCATAAACTTTCTCTCTGATTCAAATTTGAAAACAAATTCACCAAAATCTTCAACTATTACGTGAAGAACTAACAGCAGCAGCTTATCAGCTCAAGAAAGCAAAAGCGGAGACACAAACGAAATGAGATACGAGAGATCGTTGAAGGAGAAAGGAAGGACCCATTAAAAAGGCTTTGGGGAGGAAGCTGGTTATAATAATAAAAAAGTTTGTCACCTAGGGCCCACACTAAAACTACGGGCAGGTCTGCCCGTCACCATCGAGGGCAAAGATCCGACATGTACAGTTGGTATGACGTCGAAATACTGAATAGAAAGATAGTATCTTCACCGTCCATTTTTATCTCTCCTCTTCTTATTTTACCACGTGTATTCTCTTTTCGTACCTCGTATACGTGGACCAATTAAAATTATACACGAGTTGTTGAATCGATCTCTCTTTACTGACACGCATGTGGTCCTAAAGAGAGACGAACTCGTCCCTCCTTTCACTGTCTTATATTTTTCACAAATACATAATTAATTTTCTGTAGTCCTATAAAAATATATTAAATTAAAACTAATTAATTTTCTGTATGCAGATTTTTTCTAAAAATTATCACATCAGATTTACCTAAAAATTATAATAATTTTATAATTTAATATGTGCAAAACCATAACTATAAAAATTATATTTTTTCAATCTATTAATACAAAATTATTATTATTATTATTTCTAAAAAAGCTTGTCAAAACCTTATTTTGATCAACCTCGTTTAGTTTATTTGAAAATGACATGATCTTAATTGAACATGTACTTAAAAGAAGAAATACGTTTATTTTTATAGACAGGTGGCAAATTGTAATAGAGTTCATTTTAATTTTATATTTATGTTATTTTATTTTTTAATGTGAATGGCCGGAGCCTGGAACTGGAATAGT
Source organism: Balakata baccata (assembly GCA_949630135.1). Classification (NCBI taxonomy): domain Eukaryota; kingdom Viridiplantae; phylum Streptophyta; class Magnoliopsida; order Malpighiales; family Euphorbiaceae; genus Balakata; species Balakata baccata. The sequence continues at coordinate 4,854 of CATIWF010144083.1, forward strand.
GGAATTCGTTAATTTTTAATTACACTATTGCCAAGGATGTCACACGTGGCGAGAATCGTCAATTACTATATTCCTCCATTGACGCGCTATAGCCAGTGGAATGGAACAGCTGCCAATATACACTGGCAAATTTATTTCTGTTTTACCATTTTCTTTTTTTTAAACTATCAACTAGTAATTATATTAAGAAAAAACTACTATTTTTAACGCATATAGAAAAAAATTTCTATTTATTTATTAATATTTAATTAATTTTATTAATTACTTATAAATATTAAAAGTATATGATATATTAAATAATATAATATATTCTGTTAAATTTTGAATCATTTATTTTTATTTCAATTTTGGTCAAAACTAAAAATAAATATATACATGTAAACAATTAAAAGTAAAGGAATAAAATATTTTATTAGTATCAAATTTTTTACAATTGTATGGAATAAGTATCAAAACTTCATTTTATATCAAATTTTTAAAGTAGGATTTTACCATTAATATTAGCAAATATTATAGCTACATATACAAATTTAGCATATATATATATATAGTATGAATTAACCGAAAAAATATTTAGTACCGTAATTTAAAACTAATTACAAAATTTTAGTATAAATATAATAAAATTTATTTTAATAGTAATTTGATAAGTTTTGTAAGTATTAAAAGATTTTATCAGGAAATAAAGTTATCCTTGTTGGAGCGTGAGTTAACGCGCTATGGGCGGGGAGAATGTATCGGAGCGGTTAAAGTTTATAGAATGAAAAGTGTGAAGGGGAAGAAAGGGAAAGTGGACACGTATAAGGGACCACATGTCAAAATTTGATTGACGCCTCTCAGAATATCTGAGGTTAGGCTGTTGAGTCTCAGGACACGTGTTTATTAGCTGACGTGGAGCTGAAGGTGCAAATCCACTACTCCAGAAGCTTTTTACCTAAATATGTAAAATAATAATAATAATTATAGATTTAAATAACAGTTTTATATATTTTATTGATATTAAAATTAGCATAACAGTATAGAATTATATTATTTATTGGTGCCGTAAGTTTTGAAAAAATAATTTACAAAAAAAATTAATACCATATCTCTTATTATATCAATATTAAAATCAATTATGTATGTATTGTATGATATTTAAAACTATAATAATAATAATAATATCAAAATATGCCAAACTTAAATTTATTTTTCATTTTATGTAATATTTTAGTATGTGGATATCCTGCAATTTTATTGTTTATATATCTTACAGTATGCGCAATTATAAATTATATATTTTATTTCTCAGTAACCCTAGCTTCACGTCGGGAAAGATGATATGTAATTATAAATATTAATTGATCAATTAAATTGATTTAAATAATATTTAATAAATATAATATTTAATAACCATATTAAAGAAATACTTAAAATAAATTTGCAGTATTTAGATTACTACTTATTACAAAGGAAGGAAAATATGTCTTTATAGTATTTTCATTGTTCGTTATTGCTAACATAATCTTGAAAAAAAAAAGAAGCAACTATTTTTTGTAATTGAGTATTGACAATTGTAGAATAGCAACCATGTAAGTCTTTGTAGGCATTGTAAAAATAAATAAATAAATTATAGTGTATAAAATGTATTTTAAAAGAGTAATAATATACAAAGTAATAATACTTTTTACAATTTTAGTTGAATAAATACCTTTGAGAATATAAATATGTCATCACTCAATTTTCTCTTTATTGGATGAGCAAATATCAGCCCTTCAATATTTAAAGAAATTTTTGAATTTCATTAACAATAAATTATTAAGTATATGCACATATTTAAGAAATATTATATTACCTAATATGCAGCTTTTTCACTGGTGATGCGTCTTCTTGTATACTAAGAATTAATTGGTTTGGATTGAATGTCTAAAAAATATTTGATGAATTTACATCATGTGTAGAAAGAAGCGATTTTTTTCTTCTTTGATAAAAGAATTTCTTAACAGAACAGCATATGATGTAGATGATCCCTCAACAGATTAAATTATAGATAGCAAATGGGTTTCATCTTTGAAAATATGAGTTACTTTAAAAGACAAATTACAGGAATATTCAGTTCAATTGCTAATTACCACTTGGAATTTTTTTCTAATCCATAAATTTTGTTAATCATTGGTGGTAGTAATATATATCTATCCTTTGAACCATGGACTAAATTGTTTACTGGTAATCCAATTAACTCTGCAGCTAGCCTGCCAGATATGATAAATATTGTTGATCCAGTACCATCCTCAACTATAATACTCAGTTTGTACTTGTTTGAAAAACACTCAAGTTATACACATTCTAAGTTATCATACACAAGTTAAAACACTTGATTAATAAACTTTATTATTTAATATACCAATAAATAGCTGGCTCATCAAGAATGCCGCAGTTATTACACTATATTTGCTTACTATAGCTTTGAAAATTGTTTATGCACTGGAGGCAAGTTTTATACCACCATCTAGCATATGGGTAACATAAGAAATGATCGCTTTGCAAGTAAATTTTATGTCCTGTAGTAAATGCAAGATATATTTGTAAATGAATTTGAATATTGTCATATTAATATTCATTTCCTTAAATAGAAATTTGCATACATAATATAAAAGTTTCTTGTCTTATCAGTGTGAATATCAAGACTCAATGAAATAATAAAATTTATATGTATATGTAAAAATTTAAATCAAAATTTAAAAAGGAGTATGAGCTAGTAACTTATTGAATATGTGCTTGATTATATGATGAAAAACTTTTACTTCCCTGCATATTTTTTTACAAGCAGCAAATGCAACAATTACTGCACCATTTTCTTTATCAGACAAAATATCATTATCTAGAAAATTTATGACCAATTTATTCCATAAAGTGATGTCCAATTTATCGTCACCGGATTTAGTTCAAATGACTTTTCTATTAAAAAAGGGAAAACCACAAATGAGTAAAAAAACTATTAGCTTAAACGTATACTCACTTGTAATTTTTTATTTGAATTATGCGTTTAGTAACAATTCTACCAAGTACATTAACTAGTTGAATGCATCCAACCAAGGTGATTTAGCCAATTATATATGTGAAAAATATTAAAATTAACAGTTTACAATTAAATATATACAATAAAATATTTATATAATGAATTAATAATACTTATTGTGTATGTCTTGTCTCCTGCCTTGGCTCTAATATCATCAAATTCTAAAAAATTAATTATATCAAAAGGAATTGATTGGTCATCTTCATCAACAATTTTGATGAGTGTATTTTTCGGTAATTTGATGCAAAATGAGTGATGAATAATTTTGTAATTTGGTTGAGTAGGAATTACAATAAGCCCAAAAATGTGGAACAATTTGCCTTCAATGAGTAAATGTCCGAAATAGTCTGCGAGTTGTTTTGGAATTATTCCATGCATGATATCACCCTATCGAATAAAATAAATTAAAAATTAATTAAATTGTGTGATTTGGAATGAATAAAAAATAATATACTTTTTCATCTAGTATAAGAAACTCCAGACTATACAACTCATTAGGATTATAAATATTATTTAAATCTCAAACTCTTGTAATACGAACTTTCAATCGGTTGTTTCTACTACGGTTATCAATTTCTGATATAAACATATGCGACATCTTTGATAGAAAATCTGCTTTTAAAGTATTTAAACAGTCAATCATATGTAATGAATCAATAATAAAAGAATTATTTTAGATTATCGGATAATTCATTAAAACCTTCATGTGATGCAACTCTAGATAATGCAATGTATGATTGTCAATGACAAAAAAAAATATAAACATATAGATAAAAGATTTTGTTTAAGAGTTTGTCCTTGACTTTTATTTATTGTCATACAATAGTATATTTTTACCGGAAATTGTCACTTTTTTTTAATATAAAAAGCCAATTTCCTTCTTTTATTGATAATACGATTCGAGAAATAAGTAATCTTTCACCACTATGTGTTCCTATAAAAATTTAGGCTTCTATCACCTTTGTTTCTAAACAAATTACCATTAATCTTGTTTCATTGCAAAGACCAATACCTGAATTGATGTTTCGAAGCAGTGTGATTGGAACTTTTTTTTTTAATTTAAATTTATGTTATGAAAATCCATTAAAATTTAAAAAAATCAATAAGATAAAGAACTTATAATGCGTCAACATTAATGGATGTTTTACAAATTGAATAAAAAAATATAGTATATTTTTTCTTCTTCATGTACCCAATTTAGCATTTTTTTGTTAATTGTATTTACTATTTCATTTGTAGGTGTAATCATGGCACGTTCTTTTATGTAAAAAGGGTCGGGATATTTAGTCATGAATAAAAAATATGTTTTATTAATAATTTCATCTAAAGGTTCATTGGTTCCATCAAACTATTAGTTTAGAAGGTATTTCTATCCAATTATTTTCATCATCAAATTCTTCAATTTTTTTAATTGTAACTGTTCCATCACTTATTGATAGAATCCAGTCAGCAAAATCAGATAATTCATTATTTTCATATCTATTTATAGAATTTGACAACAAACGAATGTTAGTTGTTAATTTATAAACCTTAAAAAATTTCCATAAATGGAATTTTGTTAATAATGCGCTAATAATATCTTATTTGTTTCCATTAATAACGATAAGTAAAATTTGTCTAAAATCACCTTCTAATAATAAAAGTTTTACTTCAAAAAGAAAATTCACTCATATCATTATTTTTAACATTTAATATATCTCTTAAGGTTCTATTAAGTGCTTCAAAACAATATTTATAGCTCATCAAGGCTTCATCCCAGATAATTAAAGAACTTTGTTCTATTAATTGAGCTAATTGAGTACTTTTTTTTATTTCACATATTGAATGTTCAGTCAAATCGATTGGAATTTTAAATCTAGAGTGAGTTGTTCTTCTACCTGACAATAATAATGCTAATATGTCAAACGATGCAACAATTGTTTTTCCCTCAGATCTCAGTTTTACCATAATAGTTTTATAGAAATATGTCTTACCTATGACTCCATGCCCATAAATAAAAAACAAACCATTCTTATTATCTTGTATAACATTTATTACATCATTATATATAATGTGTTGCTCACAAGTTAGAGTTATAACCATTTCATCATATCTTATTTTTAAATTTATCATGTCATAACTAAGTTCTTTAACTATTAATATATTTGTATTATCATATAAAAATGATCTACCAGGTGCAGAAAAGGCTAAAGTCAGTTAAGGAGCATGAATTTTTATTGAAAATTTTTTCAAGTTCAAATAAAACTCAATTTTTAAGATATTTTTCAGAGATATTATTATCTACAGTCTGAAGATTAATACACATATTATATTTTATATCGTTATATAAGTGTTTCTAAAATAAAGTAAAAAGTTTTTCCAACTCACTAACTTCACAAAATAGTATCAGAATTGTCATTTAATTGTAAATAAATGACGTAGTTCAAATGAAGATGCATAAGAAATGGCTTCTTCAATGGCAAAAATCCACTCATGGTCATTTCCTAGTAAACCATATGCACTACATGCAGATTGATAAGTAATATATAAAACCTCACCTACAGTCCTAATATCTTCAAAATTTTGAGGACCTTTGACAGTATTTAAAAGCATTCTTAAGTAATATAATTATCTTGAATTTGGATGAATATAAACAATTCTTCATATGCAATTACACTTCTTACGATTTTGTCCATATTTTATTTTTACTATTCCAAACCCACCTAGTTGGAAACTTTACATATGTAGGAGCTCCAGCATCTTCATATATACTATTAGTATACATCCATTCAGTAAACATAGTTTTACTAAAATATGTATTATTGGTAATATGATTTAAGTTATGGATGGAATCAAATAAGATTTTGTTCATATGTTCCAAATGAACTATCAACTTTTCAACAGTAAGTTCTCTATAATATATTAGAAATTCAAATAACCTCCAAATTGCCTCAAAGGGGGAAATATAACGATAATCTAAATATGTTTTAATTTTATCAATTATTTTGGAATTATTATTTTCTTGATTTTCAAGAGTTTCAATAACTGCACAAATTCTATCTGTTCCTTTATTAATATATTTAAATAAATATTTAACCATTGTTGATTTGCAACAATATTCGATACAAATATGAGCTTCGTATTTACAAACTAATCCCTTATTATAGGGACAACAAAATGATTATCAATTTTTTCATTATTTTTTAAAATGAAATTTCTATAATTTCTGCGCCTATATATTACAAATTCATTAGCATCAATTATTGTTTTTTTAGGTAATTTCTTGGAAAAAAATTTGAACATTTATTATTTTTCATGCGAGGGGCATAAAGGTTTATAAGATCACATGGACCATGAAACATAAACTTTGAAATAATATTATATGCATAGAGATCCTATTCTTTATTAGGCAACTCGGCAAAAATAATTAAATCTATATCAGAATATGTATTTAGTTTATTATCTTTATACAACCAAACTAAATAATGGATACGAGGAAGACCTCTTTTTTGAAACTCAATAGTGTATAATAAAGCTATTACTTTGCCAAAACATTTATTTTTCTTTATGTTATCAATTAAATGACCAATTTTAACTTTAAAAATACGACTAATAATATCGGGTCTATTTTCTGGTTTTTGTCCAGAGATATAATCTAATATACACTGAATTTCAGGCCGTAAGAAATTACAGGTAAATGTTATGAATAAATCAGAAAGACCATAAAATTTACAAATTATCATAGTATCATGGTAATATTCAATCATGTATCATGGACTTCTAGTGTGTGTTGAGGGTAGGACAATTTTAGATTTGCCAATATCATTAGCACTTATATCACCATTTAAAACAATATTTTTAATACCCATATCAAATTCTGATCTTAGTTCTTTTTTATTTCGCCTAATATAATCAAGTATTTTTTTTTTCAACGTGTAAAAATGCATCAACAATATATTATTGAAATAAATGACCATCTCTTAACAAAATTTTACCTTCATAATATCGTTGTTGTAACCTATTAACATAATATTCACGCATTGTAAAACATTTTCTATTAGTAAAATTCGGACCACTATTATTTACATATTTAATATCTATTCTATAATCTTCTTCGAAAAGGAAAATAATAGGATATTGCATAGCCATTGTACTTGGATGCAAAGTACTTATTTGTTTTAAACCTTCGGACTTGTGTTCAACAATAATATATCTTTCCTTATTATATAGGCTAAAATCTTTAACAAGTAAACCTACAATTTCTGAACATGATAGAGATGTATATTGAAAACTATCATGATTTTGTTTATCTAGCAATTTTAGATTGACTTGTTGGAAATCACTATCCTTAAATCTATCTCTGACTATTCTAAAAGATTTTACTAATTCATTATATGTATCAAGCATTTTTATTAATTCATCTATTATCATTTCATTAATAGACTTATTTGAATAATTATAAATAAAAGAAAACATTCTATCTGTCACTTCATTATCAGTATCATACACATATAATTGTACGAATTTTGGCTTCTCACCATTTGGAAGTAATAATGAACCAATCAGATGATTTTGATTACATATTCTAAACACATATGGACCCAGTATTTTGTTTATTTCATAATCAATTTTTCCTCCCATAGAACTCATGGCAAACATAGCATTATAGATCATTATGTTTTCTCTAAATTTTGAAGCAACAGAACCTCCATGATAATTTAATAAGCCATAAAAAAATAATGGGCTTTTTTTCAATAATGGCAGTTGTATTTTTGTTTTTTTACAACAAATGGAATAAACAAATAAAAAAGTTTTTGATCTATTTTTAAGACATTCATCTCACCAATATAGTGTATGACAATGCATACATTTATTATTTGGAATCCCCAAATCTGATTTTTCAATGTATGATCCTATGTAAAAGAAGGAAAATAAAAATAAAAATTAAAAAATTGATAAGAATATGAATACAGAATATGAAAATGGTTAAATAAAAACTTTAAAAATTTATTCCTGGATTACGTGAATGGTCGAATTGATTCGTTCATTAGCATTTGACTATTTGTACTGGATTGTCCAATCCACTGCTCTAGGAATAGTAATCGGTGTTATGTATTTTAATGTATTTAAATAGATATTGTACAAGAAACGATATTATAAGTATCGTTTTTATTGTTCATACTGTTATTTAATGAATAATAAGAAATATTATATTTAATTAAAAAGCAAATAATAAATAAATAATTCGTTAACATCTTTTAAACTTTTTATACAAAAATTAATTACATTTTGCACATTTAAAAATTAATTATATTTAGCATAAAAATAATTATGTTCTTATTTAATATTGTTTATTATGGTTTTAAATATTTTTTAAATAATTAATTATTTATATTTAAACTAAATATTAATTATGTTTTACTCAGTTATTTTTTAATTTTAAAAGTAATTAGTTATTTAAATTTTTTATAATGATTAATTAATTTTAATTACATTTTTAATTAATTAATTTAAATATTAATTTTTCCTAACATAATTTTATCATAATTGTTTTCAATAAAAAATTGTGTATGTCAATAAGTTTAATATTTAATTATACAATGGAAAAATATTAGTGTCCTCCGGTATTACAAGGCGGTTGTCTACTAATATATTTAGGTTGTTATATTCTAAATATTATTCCTAATTATCAGCTAGAATCAATAAAAACTCATTATGTCCCACGAGAAAAAAAAAAAAAACAACACAGATTAAAAAGTTGAGTCTAACCGTTTAATTGGAACAAAATGTAGAATGCAACAATTCAAACGTATTAGGAGACAACCACATTGTTGTATTGTTGTATAGGAGAACACATTGGATGACATTGATTTTTTTCATTGTATAAATATTAACATTTTATTATGTAAATTAAATATTTAGATATTAAATTTATTGCTATATACAATTTTTTTATTGAAAATATTATGATAAATTGTGTTAGGAAAAAATTGTTATTTAATTTAAATAAAATTTAAATTATTTAATTATTTAAAAAATATACAAATTCTAAAAAAATTCAAAACCATAATTATATGATATTAAATAGGATCAAAATTAATTTTTTGTGTAGAGCATCATTATATATATATATATAATTAAGTTTTGATAAAAATAAAATAAAATACGTTAAAAAAATTATTGAGTAAGACATAATTAATATTTAATTTAAATAAAATTAATTAATTATTTAGTAATAAACATTATGACTGAATGAACAGTAAAAATGACATTATAAGTGTATTTTTTTGTACAGTAAGAACAATAGATCACTAGTCATCATATTGTATAATATATGAACAATAAAATCGCCAGTATGATTGACAATTTTAGTTGACAGAATATTTCTTTTTCTACCTAGAAAAAAAAATAAAAAATAAATTTGAACTTAGAAATATTTTGGTTATCATTTCTTTTCTTCTTACATATTTAGGTAAAAAGTCCCCAATCCTCCTGCCTCATGCCCACCCTAATTATTTAGACCGCTCTCTTTTTCCTTGCTGTTAGCCACGTTTCATCCACTTGTAACTTGCATTTGCTGCCCATTTATTATTATATTTTTCTTGATTTAGATATTTACTTGTTTTCTTATTTCCCAAATTTGGCCGTCCTTTATTAATAATTATTTTACTTTTCTTCAAAAAAAAAATCATTATTTTAATTATGCTTATAAAATATTTAATTTATGAGATATTTTCTATAAAAATTAATTTTTTTCATTTTTGTTTTATTTAATTTCCTTCAACTAAATTTCTTTCGTACTCGTCATAATCTATACTATACCAAATGTTTTCATTTTGTCTCTGTTCAATTTTTTTTTTTCATAAGTTCAATTTTCATCTACTATCAATATTTCTAATTTTTAAAATAATCAAATTTAGATATACTATCATAAGAAACCTAAAAATTTACAGAAAATTATTTAGAAATTAAGATACAAATCTAATTTTAATTTAAAAATACTTAAATTTCTTAATACGCTTGCATCAAAAATTTATAGTCAATTGATTAGAAATTAAAATATAAATCTAATTTTAATTTGAAAATACTTAAATTTTCTGATATACTCGCGTTAGGCATTTTCACTAATTCTATTTTTGCAGCAAACAATTTCATTTGCAAGTTGATAAATGAAAATATTTTAAAAGGAAAAAATCCATTTGCAGATCCATTAATTTCTATGATAAGTCAGGAAAATTTCTCAAAAACATACATCATTAAGTACATGACACGTAAACAAAATGAAAGCTGTCACGCACTGACTCAAATATGTATCATAGGGGTGACGTTGCAAAAATCATTGCCACGTGACATATAAAGCAGATAGAAGTCAGACCTTTAGACCTAAACTTTTTGGTTATTCCAATTTAGAAGAAACAACCGTCTTTTTCTACGGCACCCAAACTGTCTGTCTTCAGTGATATTACGCAAAATTGAGACACGTATTATTATTATTATTATTTATGAAACTTTGGATTAAGAATTTTCAAAGTAAGATTTGGATTCGTAACTAGAACTATAACATAAAGAAGAAATGATCCTTCACAGTTTAATATAATAAATTAGTATTTTTTTTAAAATTTAAAAAATATATCATTTATTTTTATATAATTTAATATAATATATTACTTGTTTAAAAATTATATTATTTACTTTCTAAAAGTTCAATATATTATATTAATATTATACAGCAAATTTGATTAATTATACTAGTATTTCATGAAATTTGATATATTATACTAATATCTTTCTAAATAAAAAAATTATTCTTTATTAAATATTTTAAAATTTAATACAAAAACTATATAATTTAACAGAAATAAAATAGAAATGACATATAATATATTTTTTAAACCTTAGGAGAGTACTAAATGTATTATATTAATCCAATGCATAAATAGTAATTTTTCCTAATATAAATAGCCTATGATTCCAAATATCTAGTTTTTTTTGGGAAAAAAAAAAGTTGGACAAGAAGGGAAAGCCGAGGGCAGCAAGCCAAACACTGCATGTTCTCAAAATAGAATATAGAGCCATTATTATTAACACATTCAAGTGCAAAGCCTACAAATACCGAAGAAGTACCAATACGAAGCAAGAAAAGCAAGGAATACTTAAATGCAACATGTTCATCACAAGATGAGACGTTGAGGATGTGCATTTTCAACCAATATCTAGTCTCATTCCAGAGTCAAATGCATTGGCAGTGATTCCTCCATCCACGGATATAACCTGTCCAGTAATGTAGGATGCAGCAGGTAGGCTAAGGAATGCCACCAGGGATGATACTTCTGTTGGTTCTCCAACACGCTGAAGTGGAGTTCGCGAAATTATTTTGTTTACGAACTCTTCATTTGCGAGCAGCTGCAGGCAGACATAGTGACATGGTAAGAATAGCTTCTGTCAAATGGACTACTCAGTTTATTTTGCAGCAAAATCTCTTCTCAATGCCATGCAACCTTTGAGATATTATGATAGGAGTATTTTACAAAACAAAGCCTCCCTAGTGAAACTGGTTCAGACTACAGATAATGGCATTGTAGTGAGCATAATGGATTCATGGAAATTATATATATAAATATATTATGTAGCTTAGTTTTACTGTCACCAAGTTCATTAGCTATAGCTTAGTGACTTTGGCAGTGTTATTACTTAGATTTAGTGTCAATAGCTCAATGGTTCTGTTAGTTGGGAATCTGCATTTGGAAAGTTCTCACCCTACGAACCTGTTTGGTATCCTAATTTTTGGAATAGGAATAAGATTTCCATTCTAAATTCAGGTTTGGTATTTTATTTTATATGGAATAGATTCTCATTACTTGTTATTTTAGAAATCATATTCTTTAAATTTTTGTGGTACTGGAAATCCATTTCCTATTTTCTCTTCTCCTACTCATATAACAAAAACTCTATGCAAGATTCTCTCAACAGTCCACTACTATTGATTTTAGTGGATTACTATCTTCTCCTACTCCAAAAATTTTTTAATTTTTATTTTAAAATCTAGCTGCTAGTTTAATTTTTTAATAATTTAGAAGAATATTTATTATCTTTTCTTTATTTTTTAATATCTAAAAATGCTATGAAAATTCACATGAAAAATTAAAAAAAAAAATTTCCATTTTAAAAATAAAAAATTACAAGAAAATTATTAAATTTTTTTAGATAATTAATTAATTATAAATTTAAGCTATAATGTGCCAATGGATAATTACGAATTAACTAAACTATCATTTTATACAAATTATATTTGTGTATAAAATAAGTAATTTAAAATATTATTATTTGTAGTATTTTTTCTACAATCATTAAAAAATTTAAATAATATCAATAATAATTTTATCAGATTTTTTAAAATATATGTAGAAAATAGTAAAAAAAAAAATGAAACATAAAACATAGAGTTAAAAAAAAAATTACTAATTCATTTGTTTATAAAACATATAACTATTAAAAATAAGGGTATTATGGAAATTAATAAATTTTTTAATTCTATTCCTCTTATTTATGTAATCACACCAAACTAAAAAATACGATTTAAATTCCTATTACATAAAATGCCAAAAAGAAATACTAGAATCCTAAACCAACAATTTAGGAATAGAATTCCATTTTCTTTTTTTTTTTTGTACCAAACATGACCTATATGTATATGTAAGTAGTGCTCCTGTACAGTGTGATTTTTCATGTGAGTATAGCAGTTACTTTCATTCTCCATATTTCCTTCTTGACTCACTTTCTGATCAGCTCACATGTTCAGAAAGAGAAATCCTGCCATGTTTGTAAAGACAAGTGCAAAACTGATTGCAGAAAATAATACTATGAGGCTGATGTTATAGAAGAATAAAATGGAACAAAAAGCCCAAAGCAGGCATCATTTAGCTGTATTACTATTGGTACTAAATTCTGACATTAGACAAGCAAATTAAGCATTCATTACAGTATTTGAGCCACCTACAAGAATATAGAGGGTAATCGTAGATATTTATGAGATGCTGAGCACTTTGTACATATGCCCAGTCCCTGAAGTGGCTGTTGGACTAGAAGGAAGAGTCAAACTTAAGATATTCAATTCGAGGGGCATCACCCTGAACCTGAACCAAGGGGTTACTGTGCTAATCCAGGGTGTAATAGTAAGCAATTTGGTGCTACAACTGCTTACTATTGAAGATGACAGAAAGGCTTATTGACACCAAAAACAACCTTTCTACAACATCTAAATCAAAATTAATGAATCAACAGGCTGTTGTTTAACATTACCACTTAAACACAGAAATTATGGCTGAGATAAGCCAGATAGACCAGAACGGTTAGTTTGATGCACATAATGAAAAAGCACCTTCAAGTCCAGGTTGCTGTTTTCTTTGTTGTCTCTTGTATGTACAAACACTAACTGACAAGAAACTAAATCAACTATTTACGTAGACTTAAGGTTCTCCCATTTGCAGAAAATATACTAGTGGTCTGATATGAGGGTAGTGTGCTAATATTTTAAAGGCAAAAATAGTAGACGCCGGACAATTAAAAAGTAATACAAGGAGTTCAGAAAACATTACACGTTCCACAAGTGAAGTCCTGATATACCACGGAGCAACAGAATTGGTCCTGATATTGTCTTTTGCCCACTCACAAGCCAAATTTCTTGTGAGTTGATTAATGGCACCTGTGAACAAAATTTTTGTAAGTTGATTATTTCAACCACCAAATTTTACTCATGAATAGGTAAAAAAAAAATTATATTAGTAACTCACCCTTGGTTGCTCCATAAATTGATCCACTTCCTATGTGAAATAGACCTGCAACAGAGGAAATGAACACAATGCTTCCTGCCCCAGATGCTTTTAGAAGAGGATGTGAAATTTGGCACAAATGATATGCAGATTCAAGGTTAGTTAACAGGATTGTTGAGAATTCTTCAGCGGAGTACTCATCAGTTGGCTTCCTGATATTTGTGCCCACATTATTCACCTGAATGTAAAACAGATCAAACACGTTGTATATCTGACAATTGCAGAATAACACTTTTGATATGATGTTCATCCATGGAAGCACATAAGCATTTACTCACTCCTCATGGAAAGAAGGTCGAGAGGTACTCAAGATTGTATCTAATTAAGCCAAAGAAAAAAAAAATAGATATCTTAAGGAATGATGTTGTGCCAATCATCTTCATTGGAAAGGAAGATTGTAGTATGACAGAAATTTAAAAAAAAAAAAAAAAACCCCTTGATTGTTGCATTTTAAATACAATAACCATTACCATGAAGCCAAGAAAAATAATAATAAGCAGTGAAGCTACACTTATTGGCTTTGCTTCCTGAGATCTTGAGAAGAACATCGTGGCTCAATCATCAATCTAATGATTCACCCCAGTTTTAGGCTACAGATTGGGAAGGCTCATTTTATTTTTAAATTTTTATCTTTTGCCTTCTAGATGATATAATAAGAAATCAGTTCAGGCTTCTCAACATATCTTGCTGTTAAGAGACATGGCTAAGCCAAGTAAAAAAAAGGTTACAGTCTTTCGACTTCATCATGGAAATCTGCTATAAAAAATTTGAAACATGCACTACAAGCAACAATATCACTGTTTAGAATAATTTTATGATTCGATTTCAAAAATGGAGAATAATTTCTTGGTAGAATCCAGAATTTGATAACCTTGATCAAACCTCTCCAAAGCAGAACCACTCAGTCAAGAACAAAGCCTGCTTTCAAACTGGAAGAGTGGAAACTAAAATTAAACTAAACAACCATCACGATGTCATTCACTATCACACAAGATATTTCATATATATCATTATTCTGCAAATTTTTGTAATCAAGATTGAAGAAAACAATAAGAAAATCAATAGCATCAATCCTAGAACTACAAACAAAGCCATGAGATTGGGGGATTGTGATGATATAATTACTTACAAGAATGTTGAGACTGCCGTTAAAAATAGAACCCACTTCTTCAATCAGCTTCTCTCTCTGGGCTCGAGAAGATGCATCACAAACTGAACCAGTAACCACCAAGCCCTTGGCTTTCCACTCTTTTAAACACTTATTTAGCTCTTCTTCATTTCTTGAACATGTGTGCACTCTTGCTCCTAGCCTTGCAAGCTCCTCCACCGATGCATTCCTGAAAAAAAAAAACATAGTAAAAATTTTAAAAAGCAGATAGCTTTGAACAAATGGATCGAATTTTAAACAAATACTATGCTGTTTTAGGACTTCTAAAAACCCAAAAATTGAACAAATAAGGTCTATACTTTTGCACAGAGAGAGAGAGAGAGAGAGACCCGATTCCGCGAGTGCCCCCAGTTACTAGAGCCGTCATTCCTTGAAGAGACCATCTTGACACATTGAAGCTACTCTCTGCCCTTGCCATGATGCTATGCTATGATCGGTAGTGTTGAAAATTGGAATTTGATAGGAAGAAGATGATTTATTTTTGTCTTCCTGCTAATAATTTTTCAGATAGAGATTGCAGTGTCTTTGACGGGCCACTGACCACATGTGGGCTTCCAACTTTTGATCCAAATAAACCCAAAAAGCTGAAAGGGGCTGAATCCTATCCATTGCTCGTGTAGTTGTGTGGAGTGCTTACGGCCTGTGCGCCTAAGTTTTCTAAAGCTTCAGATAAGAGAAATATCCAGTAAACTTTGTTCAAACAATTAAATTGATGGATTTTTCCCACTGAAATTTGATTTGTATATATAAAAAATATGAATTAACTCAATCATAACCTGTTTTTTTTATCATTTACAAGTTAAGTCGGGGATGGGACGGTGGGACTGTAGTGCCCCGCCTATATAATAGACATAAATCTATTATATAAGTGGAATGCTACATGACTAGTTGGATGAACCGGTCTGAATTAAAACTTTTCTTTTTATTAGATATATCTAATTAAACATTCTATTATGGTTGTCAACTCATATTATTAACTATATACGTAAGTATATCTATTATTTAATTATAATTGCTAGATTAAGCGTGTTGTGGCTTACAAGCCTTACACATCACCATGTATTAACCATAATATCAAAATATAAAATAGGTTCTTGCATTTTATATATGACATGTCTACCAACCCAGATGTACATGTATAACCAAATACATAATGTTACTAACTCACAAATCGGGTCTAAATGTCTTCTCTGAGGTGGGCTTTCGCTTCTCTTTGTCAACTTCATATCTATTATATACAGACTCCTGAACCTGTGTGAGAAAAATCAACTCTAAGTCATTTCTAGCTTAGTGGTACATATAAGTATGTAGATTCTCCCAGATAATCACATGAAAATATGACATATATTTTAATTAAACATACAAGTGACATACCAATATACAAGATTTACATGTTTAACCAACAATATACATCAATTATTAATTCAACTAGTAATGCAATGTAGTCATAATTCATACCATGCCAAACTTATATAAATAATTCCATTTCTCATAATCATATAATCATTTCTTACCTTGCTCATTGTATTATTTAATTCATCTCCTTAATCCATTTAATATACAAATATTTTTTATATCAAACTTTCTAGTTATTAGCCCAAGTCTCATTCCCGAATTGTTCAGATACGGGGTATGAAATAGGGGTGCTCTACAAACTTAAACCACCTTATTCATTCTGATTTTTAGTCAAGAGCGCTCCACGAGCTTAAGTCTCGTTGACTAAGTACTATATATCATCTGTATATAAATGGAATTAAGGCTGCTCCACAAGCTGAAGTCACCTTGTCCCTAAAAATATAACTGGTTCGATATCGTAAGTCCCCTTAATGGTACATCATCTATTCTGATTCTAGTCCACATGTGGAAAAATGGACATTTATATTAAAGCATATTCTTATTTTAATTTCATTATTTTCTATTTCCATCATGTTACATATAACATGTACTTGTTCACATATCATAAATATGTTCATCAACACGTTTCCATATGCTTTAGCATCATACATTAACATTTATGCATGATCGATATGTTTTAGATCCACCAAAACATCATTTGAACATGAGTTATTTTTGTTGTGAATAGTATCTTTACGGCCATGAATTTTGATCTGGCCGTGAAGCATGGTCATGAAGGCTACTGGAGTAGGATTCATAGCCATGACAATTTCAATATGGTTATGACGCTGGTTGTAAAATGGTCTAATTTGTGCCTATGGTCAAATTTTGTCAAAATTTCACTTCTAAACTCTTCCTAAACATGAATAGAAATCATTCATTGTTATTGGACACAAATACAAACAAGTTAAGACAACCCAAATCATCACCCAAAAATAAGACTCATAACCACACTCATGACACAATTTCACTCATACAATGTGCACCTTTTATCACATTACCGTTTTTTACGCTCATTATCATTTTTATACATATTCAATCACTCATAATACCATTCCTAACATCTTAAACATGCCATATTATACTTGCATATTATATACATAATTTATAATCCTACATTTAACACATGTTAAAATTCTTAATATTTTCCCAATTCAATGTTGTAGATAATGAAAAAATATATACTAAAATAAGAGCAAATAATTAAACTATTTATATTGGGCTTTCTATATGTCCTTGGACTATCCATTAGAGACATTTTAGGCATTTTATTTGGTCCATCTCAATTAAAGCATCTAACGTATAAATATTGAAAAAATAATAATAAAAGGGAAATCAATTAAAGAAATATAAAAAATAATAATAATGCTTTGAGGATCATTTATGTGAGTGGTACAAGAATCCCCTATACATCTCGTCTCCATATCTTACAAATATATATTTTCTTTTTATTTTTATTATTTTCTTTTTCTAAAACAATGAATGAATAATAGTAATAAAATGTAAGTATAATAATAATAATTTAAAAAAATAAATAAAGATACAAAAGTGGTCAACTTGTGATAAAAGAAATCTTTCATTCCTCCCATGTCTCTAAATCTTTCAAATATATATATATTTTTTTATTTCTAGATTTTAGTACAATGGATAAAAGTTTTGTCCCAAGGACCAAAACAAACTTTTTCCTCATAAAAGGGCACCCACTCACACGACAAAAAAAAAAAAATTGGAGGGGGGTGGTGAAAAATTGAGTGAGAAAGAGAAAGAAAGAAAGAGAGAAAAGGAGAAGAAAAATAAAGAAAAATAAAGGAGAAAGAAAGAAACAAGAAAAAAGAGAGTAAAAACTTTTAGCATTTAAGATCTTTCATAATAAATTACAGGAATTGTAATTTATGATTTAAGTGTTCTAGTTAAAAATAAAGGTATATTTTTTAGTTTAGTTGTTATTCTCATTTATTATTATTATTACTATTGTCATATGTCTTAATCTATAATTTTTAGTTGTTATTTATTATTATATGTTGATTTTCTTTACCCATTTATTATTTATTGCTATCATTATTAATTTTTTTTGTATTTATTGTTATTTTTTATTATTATTATCATTTTTTATACCCATTTTTTATTTATCATTATTATTGTTATCATTTGTTATGATCTATTTATTAGTGTGGAGTATTATGTTGAGAAAATAATGGGTAGAATGACTCTATGTATAAACTCATTAATATATATATATATATATATATATATAATAAAAGATAATAAATAATTTAAAATATTTTTTTTTTAAAACTTAGCCTAAACAAAAAAATTGACAAAATAAAAAACGTTCACACGGAAAAAAGAAAATTTCTTTTCTTGGACTTCTTAGTTATTATTATTATCATCATTTTCTTTACCTATATGTGAATTTTCTTAATTTTACTAATATTTAATAACATTTGACATATTTTATAATAGAATAACAGTAGATATAATAAAAAGACATGAAATTTTATTTCCCAAGGTAAAAAGTAAAGATTTGAACGAAGCATATATATATGTATATCTTCGTATACCTTCAATATACATTTCATATATTCTTAAAACTTATTCATATATACATATATTTTATATTTTACTTTTAATTACCGTTTTACCTTTCATATTTATTTAGGCTCCAATTAGCAGGTATTACAGGGACTTAACCTAGATTGCTTAGGAGATTTCTAAAGTCTTCAACCAACAGGAGAGATAGACGGTGGAACTTCATTATATAGATTGCTCGGGAAACTTCTAAAATTTTCAACCATGTCACAGGTGATTTCCAAGTCAATCATAACCTGTTATGCATAGAAGATAATAATTACTTCACAAATATATGATAAATTGTGATTGACATGAACTTTGAATGTCTACCTGAACCTATTCTAAGGTTTTTTTCCCCCCTAAATTAACTTCTTACTAATACTTTCACAACTCATGGTACTATCTAATTCATAAACATATTATTAGACTGGTTATTCAGTGATTCATTGTACGTGAATTCATTGATATAATAGTTCTTTTTTTTTTGTTCGTCATCAGCTTAATTAACTTTCAATAAAAAAAAAGGATTGTTGAAACCATTTAAATAGTATATTAAAATTATAGCTAACCCATGTGAGATAATTATGCAATTGATTTAATTTTTCCTTATAAATTTTATTTAAATAAGTGTTTTGGACTGGAAGAATGTTAATATTGACACATATGAATAGCAAGAATAAGAAATACTGAGCAATGATGGTCTTGTCTTGGTATTAATTCGGATGGCGTTATATTGATCGCAACCAAATGGGAAAAGGTAATATCTATTAATTCCATAAACAAAGTCATTTATCTTTAATTGCTCATTAAATTTCTCACGTCCTCTCCAAAATCCAGCAGACTGAATACCGCTATCCAATACCCAAAAAGCTGTCCAAAATAGACAATATTAACATAAAAAGTACACTAAATAATACACCACAACCAACATATATAGCTCTATATATACACTATATAAGAACTCTATCCAATTTTTCAAACCACCCTAAATAAAGAAACCCCACAAAAAGCTGAGAGAATATATCCCTCATTCTTCTCTCTCTCTCTCTCTCTATATATATATATATATATACATATATATACAATCAATCCTTGAAAGCAACAAAGAAGCAGACGTATCATATGCCCCATGTGCAGTTTCTGATCACACTTTCATCTATCTGCCACTGCAACACTGACTATATTTACAAATACTCTTAACTCAGACTCATTACTAAGCCCAATTAATTGACCTCTGTCCAAATCAGAACCAAAACTCTCCAACCAATCTTCTTTAACTTCTCTTACACAAACGAGGAACTTCATAGAAACCCATGCAACCACCCTTACTTTCCCTTTGTATCTATCAAAATATTCAAGAAAATAAAAACAAACCCACATCAAGAATCATGCAAGAAAAACACCTAAACAATCTTGATTCTTGAATGTTGTTGGGTAACTTAACTTCCCCAATATTAATACGCCAATATGTCTTAGTTTCCCTTCTCTCTTCTCTGCTAATAAGTCAAAAAGCTGATGTTTCACTGATTTCTTTTAACAAGAAACATAGAAAAAAACAACAATACAACACTAGGAACTCGCCGTGTATTGAGGAACAGCCGTGCCAACATCAAAAGATGGGTAAATAGCTATTCTTATATAGGGTTCTTAAATAATTTTTGGGTTATTTTTAGGCCCTTAGGGTCGGAAGTATTGAGAGTTTAATTAGCCACTACTAACACATACATACAAAAGTAGAAACAAAAGACCCGTAAATAGTGTCAATATGATGTGATATAGACATGCTAGTTTTTAATTATTTTTTCTTTCTACTGTGGCCAATTAATTGTAATTAAATTAATATATAATTTTTTTGTAACGTTATACTTTAATTCAATTTGATTCCATATAGTTGGTGGACTTTTTGGAGAGGAAAATAAATTAAGGAGAAGAGAATCGTTTGAATGTTAGGGTGGTGATGGTGGTAAAAGTACAGTTAAAAAGGAAATTCCTGTTGTGATTATGTACCTTATAATGTTAAGTCCATTAGGTATATATGTAGCTGAAATGACTTACTGTCAGTTCTTTCTCTCTTTCTTCATTTTTTTTTTCAAGTACAAACTTTCTTTCTTTCTTTCACACCTCTTCTTACAAATCTCACAGTCAATTAAGTTCCATCTCTCTCATTGTGAAACTGCAGTTGACTAATGGTATTTACTGTGTAAAACAGGCTTATTTAATGGTTTACTTCGACTTTTAGCAAAAAGATTTCAGTCTTTTTACACTGATAGATGTTATCCTTTACTGATTTGAAGCTTTCAATACTTAGATTTTAATTGGGAGGAGAACTTAAATTCAGCAGAAGAGTATCAATATACTCCTTTGGCATGAAATATTAATTTGTAACATAATCATATTAAGCTATATATATAGATCAATTATATATCAACAATTGTCTTTTTCCCAACCTTATTATAATTCTATGATAAAGAAACATATCAGATACAATCAGGTGCAGATACAGCTTTCAAAGAAAATATTTTCATTAATTCTATTGAAATTTCAAAATTTGTACAAGATAGATCTCAAAGGCGTTTGCCTGTCATCCATTAATTAGATAAAAGGGGAAACTACATAGATAAAAAGAAGAAATTAAGGATGAACTAATAATTAAGATTGTGATCAAATAGTAATTTTCTTACTTATTATTACAAAGAACTACAACTTGAGACCAAAAAAAAAACAGAAACTACAACTGCATATGCAATACAAGTCTGTTGATTTAATTACTTCACCTTCGGTGGCTCGCCAAGCCTGAGCTCAAGGTCTATGTCTTCCATGGAGTTAGAATTAGCCTCAGTTATCTCTGATCTGAAACTGTAACTATCACTTGAGCATGGCTTCATTGAGAAGGAGATGGTCTTAGGTCTCTTACAACTGATATCACCATAAGAATCGGTTGGTGAATTTGGGCTTTCAGCAGAATTGAAGCCCATAAGCAAATAAGTATCAACAAAATCATCATCATCATTCAAACATGTTTCTTCTCTTGGATTCTCCACTGCTGCTAAAGAATCTGACCCAGATTGATCATAATTATGAGTAGATACCTTAGTTGAAGATATGTGATCACTTAGATATTCTTGAGCAGAAACCCTAGAAGAAGAAAGAGTGCCGGAAGCAACAATAGTAGTAGAGCCCAAAGAGTTAGGGTGAAGATCAAATTCTAAAGTGCAACCTTCAGTTTGGAGATTATTATGACTTTGATTTTGATGTTGAAGAAGATCATTTTGAGGACTAAGAGATTGCTTAAGCCTAGCTCTATCTCTCCTATGAACATTCATGTGACCACCTAGGGCTTGAGCTGACCTGAATTCTCTCTTGCAGAAGCTACAAGAATAAGACCTTGGAGGCCATATGCATCCACCAGGATTACCACAAGCATCTTCCGCGAAAGCCTTCTCTTCCCACGAATCGCTAATCGAACTTTTCCATACCTGGAAATTCGATCTCAAGAATTGTCTCTTATTCATCCACATCCAGTATTGAGCTTGCTCCATTGTGATCAGAAAAGAAGGTTTCTATTCTAATAAGCAAGTTCTTGATGAAGATTGAAGGAGCTTGATCTAGAGATTAATATAGAGGAAATTAGAAGAAGTGTATAGCTCTCGCTCTTTCTATATATATTCATTTATTGAATATATGAAAGCTACATATACAAGAATTTATGAATATCTGAAGAGAGAAAGCTGTGATGTAAAAGTCTTATTCTTTGGCATTTGCAGCGAAGCTATACTGTTATTATTAATTTATTATGGCAATTTTCTAAAGAAAAATGTTTACATATTATCTATAAACTAATATAATTATACAGTAATATATATATAAATTTTATTTACATCAACAAATATCAAAAAAATAATTAAATATATATCATTTTATTATTAAATTAATTTATAAATAACATTATAAATAGAATTTAATTAAAAATTTTTTTAGGGAGCCATTTTGGCAACTGTAAGAACATTTGATCCACATGCATGAAACACCTAGCAGTCATTAATAAATATAGAGGCTAAATAGGCTTAGATTATGATTAGTTATTGGCTGTAATCATAATATTATGATTAGTTTATTATTTATCAATATAGCTTGTTGATTATAGGGACAGAAGCTGCAAACTAGAGTTGTTGAATGGGGCCTTAATTTGTTAACTTGAGAATGAAAATAAAATTAAGTTTAAAGCTAATTAGACCGTAGGGTTTTAAATAACCTTGGATAAAATAATAATAATAAAAAAAAAACTTATTTAAGTCCTAAACATTTAAATTTAAAAAAACATTATTATTGATTAATTATGTTATTAGTAATTTATTTTTGTGGTAAAAGGATCCGACTGTATGTTTGAGTTCTAAATTTTACACTATACTAGTCGTCAGATCATGTTGATTTCTAAATTTTATTTGACAGTAAAAATGAAGAAGCTATATATAACATTAATATGTATTAAAATTATTGTATACTCCAATTTTTGCTCTTTTCCATTATTGTAACAACAAATCATTGATAATAATTTTCTCAAAAAAAAAAAATCGTTGATAATAGTTCTAACTGAATTATCCTGTTATAGCTTCAAAAATTCAAATATCAATCTTATAAAAAAAAAAAAGAAAATCAAATATCAAAGGATATATAAATTTAATTTATGGAAAAAAAAAAAAGAGGTAAATTTTACCCTCTTTGAATTGATCTATACCGTACCAAACCCAAACAGGAATACGATTGATGTATCTCTATCCCTCGTATAGTCAACAACTGTTTCAATTTGTAGATATCTGTGGTCTCATCTTTTCAACACGCATCTGTGTTCCACTTGTATTGAGATTTCATCAATTAAAAAAAAAATCAATAATTAGGGACAAGTAGAAAATAATTAATACAAATATCCAAGGCTATATAATTATACTAAATTCATTAGAATGGTAGGAGACAAAACCTACCCATGAAGACTAAATCAGACAAGACAAACACTTATGAAACATTTGATTAAAATATATGTATGCATGCATGGTCTCAATAATGTATATATTATCAAAATTCCATAATTATACAGTAGGTAGAGCCGCATTTACTTCAAAGAATTATAACTTTTTATAATTTTTTAAAATATATATAAATTTATATTATTTTTTAAGATTTGTTTCCCTGTAAAAAATGTTAGAAACTTATTTTTACATTATTTACTTAGATTTTTTTACTTTCTACATATATTTCTAACTTTTTGTTCCATAATTTAAGGGACTCAGCTCATCAAACTGAAAGGTTTCACACAAAATTACTCTTGTTATTCCGTTTGGTAGTACACAATTATAAACAAGTGAATGATTAATTAAATTAAATTAAGTTTATTCTTTGATTAATCATGCATGCATGTCAGTACCTATCCTTTTGTATGTGTTTTTAGAATCTTCTTGTTTTTCTTCATTATCTCCGCCTTTCATTGCTTTTCTTCTGTTTGATACTTCTGCTCAACAGCTTATGATAAAATATATATATAATTTTAAAATAGAAATCCAGAATTAGATGGGATGTGTAATCAATATTTCAAATTCTGAATCGAATTTAGTAGTTATGGTATATCAATATTTCAAATTGGTTAGCCATTTTACAGTTAATTAAATTATTAAAAATCATAAGTCATTATTAGATTTCATATATTAACAAAAACGTGTGATTTTTATTCTAATAAATTAATGAGATAACTAAAATAGTTCAAATTTTAGCGATATAAGAAGTTCTGAAGTGAAAATTTTTCAGACTTTTGGTGCTTGAAACTCTCATCTGCTGAACAGAGAAGGAAATTTCATCAACTTTGTTAAGAGAAAAGGGGTGTCAACTGCTGATGGTAACAGTATCAGAGTTATGTTACACCCTCTTAAATTTTTTAAAATGTATATAATAATATATAAATTAATATTATTTTTTAATATTTATTCTCCTAACAGACATAAAAGTCTATTTTAACACCTTCTAACTTAGATTATTTGTTGTACTCCCTGATTTAGAAGTCTTGACGACTCCGTTACTGGATGGAAATTGGTGTGCATTCAGTCGGTTTGGTTCAAAACCAAATCAAAAAAACCGAATTATTAAAATTTTATTAACGGAACCGAATTAAAGTTAAAACAAACCTGATTAACTGAACCAAAAAATAGGTTCATTCGGTTTTGTACATAATATATAATATAATTAAATAACATATAATATATTAAAATATAAATATTATATATTATAATATATGATTATATATTTTTAATATATAATAAATTATATATATATATATGTATAAAAAATACATTTTTAATATAGGTTCAATTCGGTTATTTTAGTTTTGTGACTTTAAACCGAATAATATATTAAAAACTGAATCAAAATAACTGAACCAATTAAACCGAATTAAAATTGGTTTATTTTGATTTTCGATTTCGGTTCAGTTTTACTCACCTCCGTGTAGGTGTGCATTTGATTTTAATCTTCGAAATGCCTATGCTGTTAATTTCAGATTAGCAGTTGGACTTTTATTTTATTTTACTTTTTTCCTATCTTGATTTGGCCCAAATTGATTTTACTTGCACCAAGAAGTAAGTTCAGTGTATTATATATGAAAATGAAAATGATATTTTCTAGCTAGTAGCCTCATATATAAATGTGAATTGAACAACTAGTTTATGAAATAAGGGAAAATACTTCTGCAGTGCTAACCCTCAGAATTTGGAGCGTATATATATTATAATTAAATTAATTAATTTGAAAAAACTTAATTTAGATGGAAACAGAATTAAATGGGACAATAGAGAACTGACAAGCCACCAAATTAACGTATTGGTCTAGAGGAACTAAGCAATCAAAAAAATAATTTCTAACCAGAATATATATATTCTTTATAATAACTTGAACATCCTTTTTTTTAAGCTAATTTTTGAGATGAGTAAGCTTCAATTTATTTATTTAATATGACATTATTGTCATTAGTTAAGTCACCTATACATGTCCAGTCCTACAAAAACACTTTAGATAACCCATATATGTTTGGCTCTGGATGTAAAAGAGTCATGTATTAAGATATTTTATATCGGCTAACTAAAAAATATATATATTAACGTAGTTTGAACATTTTTCTTCCTTTAATTTAGCTTTTAAAATGAATTAGATTGAATACCCATTTATTCAACACTCATCTCTCACAAATCAAATTTGAACGGTGACCACAGCAGAATCTGTTCAAAATTGGAGGTGGAATTGATTATAAAAACGTCAAATTGGTATAGGATATTAACTTAATTATGTATTAGTTTATGTTAATTGAGTTTTAAAAAGAGAAGCAATGGGCCCAAAATCGATGTAAAATTGCTTACAATTAACAGACAGAAAATTTGACGTAATTCTCTCCACTTATATATGTCATGGATTTATTCGATCTAAACTATGTGGTTCCATAAAATACTACAAATCGATCTCTCAATTATATGTATTTCAATTTGGTAAAAAGCAGACAAATTTTCCCTTTGGACTGCCTATATATTTATATTCTTTCATTCTAAGATATTAATTAGTTACTTTGTTAACTAGTACTTGTCCGATTGGCAAATCCCATGTGCAACTCTAACATCTTTGATGCATTTCAAATTACTGTAAGAAGTGAAAAATTTTGGTAAGTTTGATTCTGTTTAGTCAAATAATTAAAAAAGTTTTTCTTAATAGACTGAATTGAGACGAAACCCAAACATATATACATCTTTAATCCTCTCAAAAATCAAACTGAATCGGAACATACTATAATTTTTCAATTCAATTTTAGTTTGGTTTTACATACCTTAATCATTTTAAGTGAGATAAATATTTGTTCTCTACGTATTTTGACTAGAAATTTAAACTCGCTAAAGCTTATTGGTTACTATGCTTGTAGTTTAAATTACATAATTATTAATATATATATAATTCTCAATGTCTAAATAGAATACCTTTGAAATTGGGCATATAAATTATATATAAAATTATGCCTACTAAGGATTTTGTCATGAGGTGTACATATATGAAGAATTTTGATGATTATTGCTAGCTGGATGTGTTACGGTACTTTGAGTCAAAGGTGATATCATATTGACAAAATCTTGTATGTTTGAATTTCTCACGAATCTATCTATGTCACTAATCCAATTTTTGTTGAAATTTTGTTTGAATTATTATGTTAAGAAATTTTTTTTGAAAGAAAAAAGTAGTAGGGGGTTTGATAAGTAATATTGGCATTCAAACCGTTCATATCTAGCAAGAATCATTTAAACCCATCTCAAAAAATGGAAAGAGAAAAAAACTTAAAATTGAAGTATAAGAGGACATAGTAAAATAAAATAAAGTGTTATATGAGTGCAGTGATTGAGTTCACTGAATTTTACTTTTATTACAGTAAAATTATAAAAAAAATTTCGTTTCAAAAAAGTTACTTAATTATATTTTCATTTCAGTAAAGTTATTTTCAGTCAATTTTTCGATTTAGATAAACGAAAAGTCGGTATAGCAGTTGACATGTAATGGAAAGTCTGACGTGACAACTGATATACTATCGAAAATCTGATATAACAGCTAATATATTACCAAAAATTTGACATGACAACTGATGCATCACCATAAAAGTGATTTTAGTGAAACAAAAATATAGTTCAGTGATTTTTTAGGACAAAAAAATATTTTGTAATTTTATTACAATAAAAGTAAAATTTAATAATTATATATGAAATTAACGCATGATTAGGCATCGGCAAATCTCTGAATTTTCGTATCTTCATTCGAGAACTGATCTTGTAAAAAAATGCAGAACTTAAATCATTTATGAAGTCTCAAGTAGAATTAAGGTGTTAAATTAACTGGCTATTTATTTATTTATCTTTTAATTTAATTGTTTTGGAATCAATTTCTGATAAACCCTAGCTACCTAGCTAGCCATGAAGGTTCGATGAGTTCTTTATGGCGATAATTTAGTTAACCTTTTCTTTATAAATGAAAATGTCGATCATTAGGCATAAGGGCCTTGATTCTAATTTTTCTCTATTAATTAAATTTTGATAAATTTAAAAGGAATATAATAATGATATTTAGAAAATATCATAAATCTTTTGTCTAAATTAATCATAGGAATTCATTTATCCAAATAACAACAATCACAAACTTAATTTCTAACCCAATTCGAATTGAGTTAATTTAATCAGAGTCTTAATTCAGTTAAAAGCTATTTTTTTTAATAACAAATTAAGAAAGTTGTCCACCTGATATATAATTCAATTTAACCATTGAATTGAAAGTGCAACAAATTAACTTAACATATGCTTTTTCAAGTACAATTAATTATTTCTGATGTCCGATTAACATAACTATATATATTTTAAAAAAAATTTATTCATTATTCTAATGAAATGATTAAAGGAATTTTTAGAATTATATGATACTTGCGTCAAAAAAAAAAAAAAAGAATTATATGATACTCCTACATGCATTTCCATTGAGACAACTTGCAAAATAGGATTCCTTTCCACATATGTATATATATATCCCCATAATTCCAAAATATATTTATTGTTATTTTAATTTAGCCCAAGTCAAGATTAATTACATATATATTAATTCTAAGTGCTTAGCCAGTAGTAGGAAGGACATGTATAAATATACTTAATTTTTTTATGGAAATCATTGACTAGTTAAGACTAATTCTTCAATTAAAAAAATAATAAAAAAATAGGATTGTCTTCATACATTTGATGGATTCAATTCAACCTAATTAAAGTGTCTTCATCTTCTAATCTACTTGTGGAAGAAGCAATTTAAATATAAATTAAGCATTCTGTCTCTTTTCAAACATGACTTTATTACAAAACAACAAATACATATATATTTTATAATTTACATTTTTTTTTTAGATGGTTATATGAAATGATAATGAGGCTTAACTAATTAATTATATATATATCTGAGCCGACGAAGAAGGAAGCGGAGTCAAAGATAGTATTATTGACATGACACTCTATTACTTGATGAATAGTATATGCTATATATATATGAAATATAATAAAAATAAATTAGATTACAAATCCATAATAGGCTGAAATCATACATATCCTCATGATTTGGTAGTCATTCTTATTAGAATTATATATTCACTTAAATGTCGAGTTTGATAGCTGTAAATTTATCGTTATTTTATACTAATTTAAATTTATTTAAAATTAGTTTTACTATAATTATATAATGTCTTTATTTTAAACTATTGAATGTTATCACTCAATTTTGACGATGTAAAACAATTTTATCTTTGAAATTATACACTTTTGGTTGATAATAATGTAAAGTATAAATAACTAACTTCAAAATAAATAACAATCGTGCAAAATATAAAGTTAATATAATTAAATCTTAAAAGAATTTAAGTAATTAATCAAATAATTTGACCCCGTCAATAATTTAATTAATTGTACGAAACCACACCCAAAAAAAAAAGCCATTTAACGACAAAAAATTCAGTCATTAAATGATGAAAATCCAATCAAATTGAACCAATAAATTTGATTTGATTTTTATTCGGAATTCTTAGATCAACTCGGGAAGGATATTTTAAGGGAATTTATTCGAACGGAGTAGGATTTTTTTAAAGGAGTCTAAGAACAACTTCAATTTACTATTTATTTGAATTATGCTATTTATTTTGAAGAAGTATTCTAATAAATTATTTATTTTTAAAATTTAAAAAATACAGTGAGTTTGACTCTCTATATCTAAAGAGTCAAACTTCACTCCTTATTTCAGTTATAATTAATGCATTTTAACTTTTTATATTGTTCTATTTTTTATTAGTATGTTTCTTTAAAATATTTTTTTCTTACGTCATAATAAAATTCATTTACATTTTTCTTTTGATAAATATTAGAATTCGTTTGGTTCAAGAATGAGAATGAAGGGAATGAAAATAAGAATAATTGATTTTAACGTTCATGTTTATTTACTAATTTATATATGTTTGGTTAAACATTGGAATGAGAATGAGAATCTAACTTTTTTTTAATTTATTTTTAATGTATATATAACTTTCAAAAATTATTATAATAAAAAATAATTATATTAATTTAAAAATTTATAAACTATTATTTTAATGATACGTAAAAAAATAAAATTGCAAATTTAAATAAAGTTTAGAAGATAAATTTCATCCTATACAATGGCTTTTGTTTTATTAGCAAACACATGCATAGGCCAATGTCATGAACAAAGTCACTCAGTCCTCTTCTTAATTAATTAATTAATCATCTTCTTTATTATCTATTAGCCGATGATTAGCGTGATGGGAATGCTTAATTAAATCAGAAGCCAGCTTAGAAAGAGAGACCGTGTTTTTTATTTGATTCCTGCGGGAAGTGCAATGTTAGGGAATCGGTGAATCCTATTTCTGGACTAAGGAGACTTCCATTTCTGGGTTTATTCTATTGAACCAAACATTAGAAAAATGAATGGGCCCTTCTCTTTCCCATTCCTGGGCTTTTGTTTTAGAGAAAATTTCATTACACACCGTATTTAAAATTTTATTTTCATATTTACATCCTTTATTCTTTTCATTTGTACCGATTTTATTTTTATTTCTACCGAATTTTTATTTATTGAAACTTATTTCAACTTTATCAACTGACAATCTCTAATAAATCCTTCTCAATTTTCTAGATTAAGAAAGCTCGACAAGAAGACGAATGACCGAAGTGTGAAATCGATGCGAGAGCTCACAGTAGCAAGTTTTGTTCTTCTAGATTTGAGTCTAAAACGCTGATGAGAAAGGAGAGAAGTGATCGACGAATTATCCCCAATATATACTATAGATATTCTAATCCTCAAGGTATACCCAAAATATTCTCAAGGTATATCAGAGGTATTCCTATGGAATTCCCAAAAGTAGACCGAAGTATCTCTAAAGTATATCCGAGGTATTCCCGTGAAATTTCCAAAAATCTACCAAAGTATTCTCAATATATACTCAATATATGCCCAAGGTATATTAGACTTTATAGCATTTTATTCATGATTGTTTTAGGCAAAAGGTATTCCCAATATATATTTAAGGTATACCGGACTTTATAACCTTTATTCACAATTGTTTTAAGCCAATGCATCCTCAAGATATACCCAAGGTATGTCCAAGGTATACTGGACTTTATAACCTTTGTTCACATAAGTATTTTAGGTTCAAGGTATCCCCAAGATATACCAAGGTATGACTAAGATATAGAAGGTATACCCGATATATACTCAAGATATACAAGAGGTGCTGGTGTAATTGTAGAAAGTATTTTTTAGTAAAATTGAAAAAAATATTTATGGAAGGTGGTATTTATGAAAAATTCCCTTTTTTTTTTTTACTTAGAACAAACATGTCTTACTTATATGGGATAAAGTAAAATATAAGAGTTCATTAGATTTACTTTTTTCTCTCTATATTTAAAAATGCTTCAAAATATTCCCTATTCGATTAAAAATATTATTTAAAATAAAAAGTATTTTTTGGAAATGCCCTAAGTTTTTTCCAAATAAATTTGAAAAAGGCCAGCCCATGTTCCCTTCAACTTCAAGTTATGCTCATGATTATGGGTCTGGGATGAAAAGTAATGTAGTCGTTTCTGCTTTGCTCATCCCATGAACCCATAATCTTTTTGAATTTGATCAAGAATAAAGGGAATTTTATGGAAATACTGAAAATTTAATACCGATTTACATTTTGACCATCGTTCAATTTTTTTTTTAAATTTTACCAAAAACAATTTTTTAAAATTACAACAATATTTAAATTTTAAAAGCATCCAAAAATATGCACAGACAGTATATTTTGGATATACCTTAGGCATATCTTAATTCAATTTTCACTGAAAAATAACAAAAAAATCTTGAACAATAAGAATTGATTATTAAAGAAGAAGAAGAAAAAGAAGAATAATAGAATTCAATCAAAATTCAAAATATCATAATTTCTCAAACAAATAGTTTGGTATACTTTTCGATATATCTTGGGGGTATATTGGATATATCTTAGAAATTTCATAGAAATACATTAATATACCTTGGTGATATCCTGAGAGTACTTTAAAAATACCTCGAGAATTCTCAAAAAATTTATTGAGAAAAATTTTCTAAATATACCTTGAAGGTATCTTAGAGTTACATTGGGTATACCTCAGATGCAAATGAGGGACAAACCCAAAGCAACAAAACAAAATAAACTAACAATTGATAGTGCAAGGCCAAACTACCCTATTCTTATCACCCTCCAAAAGCAAATTCAAGTTTCCAAGAAAAGTTTTTGATGGTGTGAATGCCTAGGTTACAAGACAAAATGAAACTTCGAAATCCAATCAGCCACAAAATTACATTCTTTGTACGCATGAGTCACAATAACCTCTCAGCTACGGTTCATAAGACGATAATAAGCTTGGACCAAATTCATAATGGAAGCAGAAGTTGAAAATTTTAAGGATTAGGTCACCAAACCAGACAATGGCAAAAGATGAATAAATATGTATTTTGAAATAGGGTCTGCCTGTGAAGACTAACAAATCACTCTCTTTACAAATAGGATCTTAATTGAAAAAAATTCAATAGCAATGGGTACGCTTTTTTAGAGATTTGATCTTATAATATCCATGGTGGAATTGTACTTTGGAGTGGAGATCGATGATGGAATGAAGAAGGAATCAATCTCTTCATTCTCTAGTTATTCTTTCTCTCCCTATTTGAAAACTAAAATTCAAATAATAAGTGCGAATGAAATTATTTTTGGTATGAATAAAAAGAAAAAAAAAAGAAAGATATTTTTGTAAATAACACAAAAAATTCGGTATTGTATGAAATTTCTTCAATAATAAATGAATAATATTACTTGTACATTTACCATTTTCTATTCGATCTACATTGAAATAATTATACTTTTACTAGTTTATTTATTTATATTGATTAACCTGTATTAAAATACTAATATTTCAATGCGAACAAATTACACATAACCATCTTTGAAGTTTTAATAAATTACAACTAAAAACTAACTTTTAAAAAACTAAAAATGAACCCTTTTTTCTGCTTTTATAAAAATGTGTTTTGCGATAACAATTAGAAAGGCAGGAGATTGAATGTATTAGTTATCCGGCAATTGCGTACAATTGTTGGTAACAAGTAAAAATCATAAATTTTTATAAAAAATCATTAGACTGTACATAAAATACTATAGAACTCATAAAAATATTTCAAACATAAAAAAAAAATCATCTGGTGTATTACACTGCAATGTTTGAAATTTACAATATCAAATGAGTAGACATTATCTCAAATGATAAGAGAGTTCACTCTTAATTTTTTAAAAGTTTGTTTCTGACTATTAAAATTAAAACTCATGATGATTATGTGTAATTTGTGTACAATATTTTATAAAATCAATGATCAACTGTTTCATCCGTGAGTGAAAGACACAACTGATTTGCACCAATATTATCACAATAAATGGGTCGAACAATAAGAGCTGTAGAGATGGAAGGTTGTATTTCTGTATTTGATAACTGGGAAAATATAAATAGAGATTTTAGTAACTAACTTCCAATAAAAGATATAGATAATGAATTTGAAACTATTCAAAGTAAATTTAATGAGAATTTCTAAGGAGTATCCAGTCTAATTTATACCTATAACAGCTATTCTACAATCCGTTATGATCTTCATTGCGCCCCCACAAGATGGACTGCAATCAGCAGGCCCTGTCTTGTCTCGAAGAAGAAGAATAAAGTGTGTTTTAGACGAGGGCTTTGTAAGAGCATCAGCAAGCTGATGGAAGTTGTTGAGATTTTTGTTATTGAAAATATGTTGATGGAAGTTGGTAAGATATTTTTGTAAAATAAATGGTATTGCTTGATTTAATGGTATTTGGTATGACTAGCAAAAAAAGTTTAGTTGGGTAGAAAAAAACCAATGCCTACAAAAAAGGGGGCTGCCGTATGAATTGAGTGTGCAGAAAATTTGTGTAAAAAAATGTATGTGTATGTGTGTAATTGAGCGGCAGTGATTGTGGGAGTTTGGAAGAAAAACAATTGTATGCATATTTGTATTGAAAATGAAGAGGAAAAAGAAAAAAAAATTATTTCTACTCTGTTCTTCAAATTTTCTGCAATTTGCATTTTGTAGTATGATGAATGGTGTTTCTTCTTCTCTCAAATTTTCAACAGCTGATCATTGGTGGAAATATGAGCTACATGCAATATGCCATTATGCACTTGATCATGAACAAAATGAAAATCCATGGTCAAATGTTGAGATGTCCAACGTTGGCCAAATAAAAAAATAAAAAGATACATATGCGCCTTATAATGATATCAACATATTTCCTTCCTTAAGTTAGTTTTTTTTGGATGAGTTAGGTCAAAAACTTATTTATTTAACATCATCGTATCAGAGCTACCAATTGGGCCACCTATAAATATCCGGTTATGTAAATTCATGCTTCACATTTTTTGCATGTGTTCTGCTTTAGACGTGTAGGAGTATTAAGATATCTCATATTAGCTAACTAAAAAAAATATATATGCTCATTATAATGACTTGAACATCTCTTTTTTGAACTAGCTTTTTAGATATGTTACAGGTTTAATACCTATTTATTCGGCAGGGAAATACTAGTATA
Organism: Balakata baccata; assembly: GCA_949630135.1. Classification (NCBI taxonomy): domain Eukaryota; kingdom Viridiplantae; phylum Streptophyta; class Magnoliopsida; order Malpighiales; family Euphorbiaceae; genus Balakata; species Balakata baccata. Next base: position 39,575 of record CATIWF010144083.1, read on the forward strand.
ATAGTTCAAATTTGATGAGGTAAATAGTTTTTTTTTGTCATTTTACCATAATCTAATGTTTTTCTAATAGAAAATCCAACGAAATAGCATATTAGTATAATATGATAAAACAAAGAGAACAACTAATATAATTTTTAAACATTAATGAAGTACTAGTGTATTATATCTCAAAGATAAATAATAATTTTTTCTTAATTTTTTGGTCAATTGCATTCATTTAAAAAAAAGAACTCACATGAAAATTTATAACCTTACTTACAACCAAAACTTGTAAGAGTCATTATATGTAATAAGGATATAATCATGAAGAAATTAAATATAGATTCATAGATTCATAAATGTAAATGAGACTTATAAATGTGAATATGATAATTTGATTGATATTTCCAATTGTGATTTACTAATATTGATAAAAATTAAATATATTTACAGTAAGTGTAAAGTAAACTGGACCTCTTAATAAACTAAACCTGGGACTTATAAATCAATAAAAAGCCATAAATTTTATTTCTTATATTGATAAGTAAAACATGTAATAGAGAAAAATAATAGAGGGTTAACACTAAAAGTTAAAATGGGGATTGGGGTTCAACACCTTGCCTTCATGTTGAGGTAAGCAAAACAAAATATATATTTTTCATAAAGTTATATATTAAACTAATTGGCCCACGCTTGTTTCTGAAACAAGTTTGTTGGCAATCTCAGAAAGAAATTATTAATCCAAACCAAAAGTCATGAACATGGTTTTATGGTTGTTCTGTTCTAAATTTCTTCTTTAACTTTTCAATGTTCTATTATTAATTGAAACTCTCCATATCTCATACCATATCACATACTAATCTTACTTGCTAATTTATTTAATATTCTTCTATATCTAAGATCACATAGATACAATAAAATAACCATAGGATACAAGATAATATAAGTTAATAATAATAAGTCTACTAATATTAATATTAATTAGCTCCAATGGGTTCATGTATATATATATATATTTTTTTTATTTATTTACTTATAATTTGTTTTAGCAAGTAATTAAGGATGGGTTTATACTTTATGGGGTTGAGAGGATGAATCTTGCAAGCAAAAACAGTGGTCTGAAGTAAGTTGTGGGTGTGGATTAAGTTAGCACTGACAGGATCATGTGATATATACTTTTAATTTACTGAGTATTAATTATTTATATTTATGTGTGACCGAAGAGTGAACACCCTCCATCACATGGCTGTGAAATCATCTTTTATCCATATTTTCTTGATAAATAAATGTTACAGGGAAATGCTGACATAATCACAAAAATTATTATTTTTTTGAATTGTATTATCACATCATGCATATATGCTTTATAGTATTAATATAAATTAATGACATTTATAGTAAAATTTCAGAGCTTTCTTGAAGTTTTTACTTGTAAATCTATAATTTAAAGATAATTTTAAATATCATTATTTTTCGAACTTAGTTATGATAGTTATGTATTGTAAGTTTTTTTTTATATATATATACAATAGATTTGACTGGAGAATTAGAAATCGCATTAATTATCAATAGTCATATAATAAAATAAAATCTGTTTCATACACTTTAAATAACTAATAAAAAAATAAATTTTTTCTTTTCAATTTTATTTCTGTGTTAATTTTTGGAGTGATTAAATTTTTACTATTAATAACAGTCTAATATATTAATTACTTTTAGTATTTCTAAAAGAAGATAATATAGTCACTATATGTATATTAAATAATATTTTTAGTATTCATGAAAAAAAACTGAAAACGAAAGATAGAACTAGAGGAAGTAGTAAAAATCTGATGGTACCTTTGCAATTGCAAGTGGAAAGAAAAGGAAAACAAAAGGAAAAAAAGAAAAGAAAAGAAAGAAAAGCTGTGATTGGTGACAACCATAATAAAATTCTTTTGATATGCATCATACTGAAATATTCGCAGAATGATGGATGCCTAAAACATGGAGTTGAACCCTTGCTTTCTCTTTTGGAAAAATAAATTAAATTAAATAAAAGGGAAAAATGAAAAAGCAAATTACAGTAATAAGCCCTCTGTTTTGTTTGGGAGGAGGGACACTGCAGTGGTGGCAAAGGCTGCAAATGTTGCTTTCCACCACTCCTGGTTCGATCCATTGTTGATCAATGATTCCTAAAGCTGTGATTAAATATATATATATATATTTTTTTTTTGTAAATATATTTTTATTAAAAATTAAATTACTAAAATTATACTTAATCAATTAGATCAAAATCAAATAAAAATAAAAGGAAAATGGGCGTTGGGAAAGAAACTATTGTGGGAAGCAATAAATAATTGAGAAAACAAATTACGATAGATATGGTCTTACATTTAGATAAGATTTTGTTTCCAAATTCAATGTGGCAAATGGTTACATATCTACGTATCCAAAACTAGGAAACTCACTCATAAGCTAGTCAATCATAATTTTTCTTTTCTTTTATACCTTTATTTTTTTATCAAATAACATGTTATAATAATATAATTATAAAATTATTTAATATATACATATATATAATAATAAAATATTAAATGATAAAGATAGACATATTTATTATACTGTAATGAGATAATTTTTATAATATATAATATACATGTAATATTATATAATTTGTTTGTATTATATGTTTAAATATATTTTGCATAATATTTCTTATTAATATAAATATATCATTTTACAACTTCATTTTTAGCTAATTTTACTAAATACTTGTAACTAAATCAGCCATTAAATTTTGAGCTGCTAAATTATTATTTTTATATATAAACTGCTAAATTATTAGTTATTATTATATTATTAATTTAAAATTAAATTATCAATAAATTTTAACAAACTGTGCCTTAAAATAATATAAAATTAATTACTCCACAGTTATAAATTATTTTATATCTTTTAAACATCTAATATGAAATTCTCTTTAATAAATCTAACTCTTTTAAATTATTATAAAAGGTAATTTAATGTCATAGTCAAGTCAACTGATGTGTAATAACAACGCCTCTTTCAAGTCTAAACCTGCAGTATCACCATCAAATACATTTTAGGGTCTGTGAGATTGCGTTTAATGTTATAAAATTAGATTTTGAGTTTTGTTGATTTAATTGATTGATTTGTTATAAATTATTTTTTCTAAATTTATTTAAAAATATATATATTTATCTATTTTTATCGAAATCAATTTTTAAAATTAAAAAAAAATATAAATTAAAAAAAAATATTTTTCTAAAACTCAATTTCAAAGAGATCACGTTAATGAAATTCATTTGACATAGTTTTTAATATGATATTTGTTTATATTTTTTTTATAATATCTTGGATTTGACAGACAAATTAATTATTAATTAGAAGTAGTTTTCTACCCTATAAACTAAAAAATTTTAAAATATCATTTTTATCATATATCAGAGATAGTAATAGAGCCAGACTTTCTAAATTAAAACGATAAATAGCTATAAATTCAATTAAAGGGAATAAATAGCCAAAAATCTAAATTTATAATGTATAAATAAATTTTCAATATTTTTTATAAAAAATAATATATTATTACATATATTTTAAGAGGAATTATGATACATCCTCAAATGAATATAGCTCTCCTATTGATAAGAAAGAATAACATTTCTATTATGTGTTCTCGCAACTAATCCAATATGAAAAATATATATTGATGTCAATAAGTAACCAAAACCCCCATTAGAGAAAAGAGATGAAAAAACAAAGTAAAGTAAAATTATAAAAAGTATTAATTTTTTTACAAATATAGTACATGTAAATATAAAATAGTCGTGTTATGCATGAAAAATATAATTAATCAAAAAATTTAGGCTAAATTTAAAAAAAAAATTATGAACTTTATATTTTATTACACTTATGGTAATTTTTATTAAAATTTTGAGTTTAATTATATATATTTTTAAATTTTATAATAAATACTATATCGGATAGACTGTACCTCATTCTGAGTTTACGTGGTAATAATATGAAAAAGCATTAAAAATATAAAACAATTATGTGAAAAATACAATAAAAATGATATAAAAAAGTTGCCATATAGGTATAAAAATTAAAACGGTATCATTTTAAAAATCATGTTTATTGAAATAGATCTATGAATCTCATTTTCAAAATTCCACAATCTCAAAATAAATCACGTTATAACATAGTTTGTTTCTCTCTTAATTAAACGGTATCGTTTTAGTTTAAGTGAGAGAATTAATTTTATATGCAAAATAGCGTTGTTTTTGTTTATATATTCATGTGACAATTTTTTTTACATAAATTCTACTATGTTTTGCACGTTATTGTTTTATATTTTAACATTTTTCTATATCATCGCCGCGTAGACTTGAAGTGAGATACAGTACATCCAAGACAAGATTTATTACAAAATTTAAAATACATATAATTAAATTCAAATTTTTAAAAAATTTGACATAACTTGTAATAAAATGTATAATTTATAAATTTTTTTAATTTAACCAAAAATTTATCTAAAATATATTTATATTTTTATATGCATATTTAATATTTATATCCATCTATTTTATGGAATAATTTTGGATAAATATCTAAAAATAAAAAATAAATTATTATTTTACAAATTTCAAAATATTAAATCTCTATGTAGCAGTGCCAAAATATTAGTAATTAAATAATTAAATGTCTATCAATCTGCTTTTGTATTTTGGGACATAAAGCATATCCCGTTATTATTATCAGTTCTCAAAAGCCAACTACTGGTGCGCGTGGTAGAAAACAATAAGTCATAGGACCCGGTTTCTACGCATATGCAAAGGCCAAGTGTCAATACTTAATTCGTCACTCGCCTACAAGGCGTGTGTCTATTTGACTTGCCCTGCTTCTTACAAGATGACGTGGCTTAAAACAAAACTGGCCAATCCCTGCTGTGCATATACACTCACCCATGCATTTGTGATGGCCCCATCTCCACCGTCCGTGATGTTTGATATTTTATAGAATCTGTTTTCTACATAAATTTCATTAAAAGAATAAAAAGCTAAAATGTAAAAATATGAGTGATTAAATTTGCTAATGAGAGCAAAATTTTTCTATTCAAATGTTTTAAGGTTCTAAATATTTCCAATTTTTGAGTTTTGAATTTCTATTTATTTTCTAAATGTAAATTCGTGTAGTTATCAGGAATCGCCAAAAGAAATTTCCTAATTAATGAATCTATCAAGATGAGTTAATTAAAATTTTGCAAGAACAAGGAAGAATTTTCACATTTAGTTTACAGAGACGAATAATGAATATTATTTTATTTTTTATAAAACAAAAAAATACTTAAATTTTATTTGGAGTATTTGATTGTTAAATTATATTGGAAATATTTGATTGTGTTGAGTATTTAAAAGATATATTTATAATTTATAATTTAATTAATTATTTTTAAATTTTTAATAAACTGTTTTGTTTAAATTTATTATTAGAAAAAATATTTATTTATCATTTTTTTTCACTCAAATCACTTTTCGATATAAAACTATATTTTTTAAAATACAATGTTAAACCAACCCATAAACATATATTTTTTCACTATAAACCCCACTCTATAGATCCATATAATTCAAACTAAATATGATAATTTGATATATGAAATTTAAACATGACACTCTAATCTTATGACAATTTTAGAAATCTAAAAAATAAAAATTAAGAAAATATAGTTGTATTTCATTGATTGGCAAGAAAATCATTACAATATTATATTTTGGGAAAGATAGTTTACACTGCCCAGAAAACCCTCATAAATACAATGAGAACACAAAGATATTTCCCAAATAATTTAAAATTCTTGTACATCAAATTTTTTTTTTTCCTTAGTTATTTATCTCACATGATACTATATAATCATAATAACATTCAACATATTAAAAAAATAATTATGTGTAAACTAATAACGATGGGAAAAATTTGTGACAAATATTTTATTATTTATGTAAAAAATTAGGAAAAAAGATAAATAACTATCATCACTGAATGAATAATAAAAAAATTATAATTTTTTTTATAAATAAAACTAATAGTACTGTTATTGTGATTAAGATTATATATATGGGATTTGAATCTCTAGTTGCATTTTTGTATAAAAAAAATTTCCTAAAATTCTTATTAAAGAATAATTTTTCTCTCTTATTTTAGATTGGCCTATTATGCATCATCAATTTATCATTTACCAAATCAAAATAAAACTTAGAAATAATTAAAAAAAAACAGAGTTTTAGTAGTTAAATAAAGAAAATGAAATTAAGGGTATCAATTTAGTTAAATAAATCAAGGAAACAAAACCCTAAAGACATCTTGTAAGAACAAATCCTCATAGAATCAATCCCTGCCGTTACTTCATAAATCTGACGCTCCTGATATGTCCATTGCTCGTACTTATCATTCCCACTTTCCTCAGTTCACTCTCTCCTCCCTCTTTCTTTGTCTGTCTGTCTCTCTCTAAACATGGCTGAAGCCACTACTTTCGGTAATCATCTCTATCACATTCACTCTTCAGTCTCAGTCTGATCTCTGTATCTATTACCAAATTACAACCTTTAGCACTATACCCACACCTAAACACACAATCAACACCTTTTTTTTTTTTCCATTTTTTGTTCAGATTTTTTTTTGGGTTCTATGGTTTCTTAGTTTTTTTTTTCAACAAAAACCAACTTATTTGAACCTAAAGAGCAAAAACCCAGTTCTAATTAGCCATTTTGGCTGAAATTTAGCTCAAAGTTTCAATCTTTACACTCATATCTAATGATCACAGATAACTATTCCAAGATTTTGCCTGATATTTCAATGCGATCAATGCTTAAAAACGAGGATTTGGGCAAGCTGATTAGAGAACAAAGACTACAGCAAGAAGCGGCGAGTGACAGGGAGAAGGAGCTCAATATTTATAGAAGTGGGTCCGCTCCACCTACTGTTGAAGGATCCTTAAGTTCGATTGGAGGTTTGTTTGATGCTACTGGATTACCCGTTATCAAAAAAAGCAACAAAGGTGGGTTCTTGAACGAAGAGGAGATAAGGTCTGATCCAGCTTATGTTAATTATTACTATACTAATGTGAACTTGAATCCAAGATTGCCGCCTCCTTTGCTATCTAAGGAGGATTGGAGGTTTGCACAAAGATTACACGGTTCTGTCGGGGTTAATTCTGTGGTTGGAGACAGAAGGAAGGTAACTAGAAGTGGTGATAATGAAGGGAACAGGTCACTTTTTGCGGTGCAACCAGGATTTGGAGGAGCCAAGGAGGAGAATGGGAATGGTGGAGGGGTTGAATGGGGAGGAGATGGGCTCATTGGGTTGCCAGGGTTGGGTCTTGGAACTAGGCAAAAGAGCATTGCTGAAATAATTCAGGTGAAACTTCAAATTTCTGTCTGGCGTAGTTTGTTATAGTTTTCTGAACGTAGTTGCTGTTGTTAGATTTTGTAAACAGGAGTTACAATTAGTTGCGGTACTGTATGAAGGGGTCTATGACTTCGTTTTCTCGCATGTGTTTAACAGTTTAGGCATGTAGCTTGTGTGCTGTGTTGAAATTTACTGGCTTGTATTCTTCTCCTCCGATTATTGCTCCATTTATTTTTGTTCCTTTCTTAGAGTTAGTTGCATTCATGTTGATTTGGTTTGATGATGAAAGTTACTTCATTTATATTTCTACCTTTGATTGTTTGCTTATTGATCTGCCTTGTATATGGCTCATCTCAGATTGATTCCTCCTGCATTGTTTGTTTGCCATTTATATCCAAACCGTTATTCATTAGAACATTTATTGTTATTTATATTGAGTTAATGTTGTTATTGCTTCTGGCTTTTAGCGGTATATAATGATGTGTGCAGTTGGTTTGTGACCTTATACTGGAATCAGATATAAACCCATCTATGTGGTCTGACTCTATACTTGTGCAAAGGCTTAGTTCAGTCCATGGGATAGAAGTCCATCTGTTATTTATTTATTTATTTTAAATTGTCTAGCTATTTATGCTTTTTTTATTTAGCTGCCTTCTCTTGAAGTTTTTAAACTTCCTTTATCTAATTAAGACAAGTCAACTTCTTTCTTCTTTTTTGTATTAATGTTACTCTTTAGTTTTCCAATGATGAATGCGTAAATCTATCTATACAAATTTCTATTGGTCTGTATTAAGTCTGCAGTTGCAAATTGCTAACCAGAAAAGGATAATTATTGTTGAATAGTGTCTTCTACCATTTTTAATCTGTCCACTTGAGCACATTATTTTTAAATTTTCTGGTGATGTTTTCAGGTGATCCTTTAAGGAAATGAAATTTTAACTAAAATACTTCTTCTACCATAAACTGTACTCAACCTTTAATCTTTGCAGCATATTCATTCCTTTTGTTCTACATGAATTAAATGTTCATGGAAATTTGCTGATTTCCTACACTTTTGCTTTCTCTCGGCTTTGTTACTTGCTTTATATTTTAAAAAAAAATTTTTTTTTTAAAATAATGCAGGATGATATGGGCCATGTTAATCCTATCTCTAGGCACCCTTCACGTCCAGCTAGTCGCAACGCATTTGATGATGATGTTGACAATTCTGAACCCCAGTTTGCTCAGCTGCACGATTTAACAGCTGCTGATGCGCTTCGCTCTGTTGCAAATAAACAAGGTGTTCTTGTGGTCCCAAATGTCGGTGCAACAGCTTCTCATAGCTATGCTTCTGCTTTAGGTGCCTCCCTGTCACGAAGTAATACGCCTGACCCTCAACTTGTAGCTAGGGCTCCTAGCCCTCGTATTCCTCCAATTGGAGGAGGTAGGACCAATTCTATGGATAAAAGAGATGTGAGCAGTTCAAACTCCTTCAAAGGTGTGTCATCAAGCTTGAATGAATCAGCTGAGCTAGTTGCTGCATTGTCTGGATTGAATCTGTCAACAGTTGATGAAGAGAACCGCTCACGATCACAGAGTCAACATAACCTTGATGATCACCGCAATCTCTTCAACTTGCAGAGTGACCAGAACCATGATAAACAACAGGCATTTTTTAATACGTCTATTTCATCTGCTAACTCCTATCTAAAAGGCTCCTCAACACCAAAATTCAACAGCCGGGGAGGATCACCTTCTGACCACCAGAATGTTGATTGCATGAATTCCCCATTTGCAAACTATGGCTTGAGTGGATATCCTCTGAATCCTTCATCTCCCTCTGTGATGGGAAGCCAGATTGGGAGTGGGAATTTGCCACCTTTGTATGAAAATGCTGCTGCTGCATCTGCAATGGCAGGGTCTGGATTGGATTCTAGAACACTGGGTGCTTTAGGACCCAACATAATGGCTGCGGCAGCAGAATTGCAGAATATCAGTAGAGTTGGAAATCAGAATGCAGGGAATGCTCTTCAGGTGCCCCTCATGGATCCCTTGTATGTTCAGTACCTGAGATCAAATGAGTATGCTGCTGCACAGCTTGCAGCTCTCAATGATCCCAGTATGGATAGGGAGTACCTTGGTAATTCATACATGGATCTGCTTCAAAAAGCTTATTTAGGGGCTTTAGTTTCTCCTCAAAAATCACTGTATGGAGTTCCCTATCCTGGTAAATCTGGCAGCGCAAATCATAATTACTATGGAAATTCAGCATTTGGTCTTGGTATGTCCTATTCTGGAAGCCCAATAGGGGGCCCCCTTCTTCCAAGTTCTCCTATGGGATCAGGCAGTCCTGTCAGGCACAGTGAAAGAAACCTGCGATTTACTTCTGGGATAAGGAATCTTTCTGGGGGTGTCATGGGATCTTGGCACTCAGAATCTGGTGGTAACCTGGATGAAAGTTTTCCTTCCTCTTTGCTAGATGAGTTTAAAAGCAACAAAACTAAATGTTTTGAACTCTCAGAAATTGCCGGTCATGTTGTTGAGTTCAGGTACATTCCACTTCATCAAGCTTTTGCCTTTTACTTTGGGCCCCTAGAAATTTAATTATTTTGTTTTAATGTTACCTTTACTGAACAGTGCCGATCAGTACGGGAGTCGGTTTATTCAGCAAAAACTTGAAAGCGCTACAACAGAAGAAAAAAACATGGTCTTTAATGAAATTATGCCTCAGGCACTTTCATTAATGACAGATGTTTTTGGTAATTATGTGATTCAAAAGGTATTTTCTTAGTAGAAAAATTTGTTTGCCTAAGTTGTGGTTGGACCTTTCATAGTAGGATGCTAGTATATTTCTGTATGCCCAATCATGGCTGCAATCAGCAGGCACATATGGGCAGGCAAAACAAAAAAATAATATCTTGAGCCTGACATAGTGTTTGTGTCTTCAGTTTTTTGAGCATGGATCTGCATCCCAAATCAGAGAACTAGCTGATCAGCTAACTGGGCATGTCCTGACTCTTAGCCTTCAAATGTATGGTTGTCGAGTGATCCAAAAGGTATATTTGTTAAGTACTTCTTTGTCATTTGTGCTCTGCATTTTTGTTTCCATTTCTGCAATAATCTTTTTGCATATGCGATTCTATCCATTACTGGTTTAAATTACTTATAAAAGATTCTAAAACAGCCCGAAGAATTTGGGAAGTCATCCCCACTTGATGAATTTTGAAGTAGTTGATTTGAGTCAAATTGCCTTGGCCAGCAAAAATTTTGGGTTTTTGATTCATCTTTGTATATGCTAAATATTGAACTGGACCATTCACTGTATTAGACGTTGGATCTTTTGCTACACTTGGATACTTCAATTTCAGGAAAGTCAAGGGATGGTAACTTGCACTCCTGCGTCCAATGGGTTTTGAGTGTCAAATTCCTTGTATATTATTAGCATCTTAGACAGCTTTTCATGTTTTCTGATTTCTTTTCACGGAAAATGCCTCTTTATTTAATAGTGTTTGTTTAACTTAGAATGATGTATTTGATTTCACAAAAACTTGGAGTTTTCGATTAAACAATCTTTGATCATTTTAAACAGGCTATAGAAGTGGTTGAGCTAGACCAGCAGACTAAAATGGTGACAGAGCTTGATGGTCACATTATGCGTTGTGTGCGTGATCAGAATGGGAACCATGTCATCCAGAAGTGTATTGAATGTGTGCCTGAAGATGCTATACAATTTATTGTTTCAACTTTTTATGATCAAGTTGTGACACTGTCCACTCATCCATATGGTTGTCGTGTCATTCAGGTTCATATATTGCGTATCCTCACTTGTGCATTTATGTAGATATTCACATTCTTATACATTCTTACGTTTGTGTGTGTGTGTTGTGGAAATTTTTTTGCGCTTGTATATTTGTGTTTGTGTTCATAAATATTTTGTTAAGATCCAACAGTTATGATTCTAATTTGATACAAATTCTGACAGAGAGTTCTGGAGCACTGTCATGATGCAAAAACCCAGTGCATAATGATGGATGAGATTTTTCAATCTGTTCTCATGTTGGCACAAGACCAGTATGGAAATTATGTTGTGCAGGTTTGTTATGCATATATGAGTGATGCTCTTCATAAACGTGTATTTTCTGGGAAGCATACATATGATGTAGGGTACTCATATTGAAATTATTTGAATTTTTTTTTTCCAAACTTGGATATCTTTGGCAAACATCAGCTTCATATGAAAATAAGGTTGGGAATTATCTGCCATGTGTTGAGATTATCTTTGGAGTTAGTATCCTGTTTGGGTGGGAGATTCCACCAGCGCTTCTAAGTTGAAGTATCACTGCTTCATAGCAGTTTTTGCTTGGTGAGAGATTCATTCTTTTTTATGCTTTTTCTTTGATAGGGAAGTTCATTATCTCTCATATTTTTATGGTTGGATACATATTTGTATATCCTTCCATGATTGTAAATTATATTTGATCTCTCTAGCCTCATGAAACCTACATATTCAGTTGATAAAAAATAGCCCGGCCTCAAAATCGGCGACCTGGCCGATTCAACCAAAAAAACCAGGAAACAGATCGGGTTGACAGGTTTTTATGGGTCAATTTAGTTTTGTGTAAAAAAGTTTTAATTATTAAATCTGGTCTAACATAGCCAATTCAACTGGTTCAACCAAAAAATTGATCTAAAACTAAATGGGTTAATACAAACTAGTCAAATTGGTCAAAGTAAACATGTTTCTGAAGGCTTAACTCACTTTTATTTATAAGATGCTATATCATCTTCTTTCTTCCTTTTTTTTTTTATGTGGGATGGTTGACTCCTTTTTATATTTCTTTTTTTTTACTTCTTTTTTATATTACTTTTCCTTTACAATTTGAGATTTTTTGTTGATTGTATTTTCGATTTATAGGCTACCTTTACATATAGTTAATTAAATATATGGAATATACTTTTTTTTTTTTAAAAAAAAAATATGAGACATGTTATATTAGTTTTGTATACTAGCTCCTACAATTTATATTCTATTTTTATTATGTATGAGACATATTATGTCTTGTTATAGATGAGACATTATATTTTATGAAAATATTACGTAAACCAGTTCAATTCCGGTTCTACCTTAAATCCGTGACTTGCTAGCTTTCCCGGTTCATTGATCAGGCCGGTTTTTACAACCTTGAAAAATATTTTCTTTACATTTGTGCATTATATATCTTATTTTGCAAATCTGCAATCTTAGTGTACTTGTTAAATGAAATATAATTTATAAAGCTGAAAATTCATGTGTACCTCCTTTACGGACTTGATTATTGTCTGTCCTTCCTGACTGTATTGATGATAACATTTAGAACAACAGCAATAATAACAAATAAATTAAATGCTGTCTTTTTCTTTCTCCCTTTACATGGACACATAGGCACCTACCTACAAAATAAAAAACTATCCTCTCTCAACACTTAATGATTTACTTATTTTCAGACTAAGTTGTTCTAATTGATTGCAAATGTTGTTGCAGCATGTGCTGGAACATGGGAAACCACATGAACGTTCAGCAATAATAAAGAAATTAACTGGGCAGATAGTTCAAATGAGTCAGCAGAAATTTGCCTCTAATGTCATAGAGAAAAGTTTAACATTTGGTACTCCTGCAGAACGTCAGGCTTTGGTGAATGAGATGCTTGGTACCACTGATGAGAATGAGCCTCTTCAGGTTTATGAATTTTTCATTTGCTCCCAAAAATTGCTTAAAGCTTCTTGCTTAAATCTTTTCTTGCATATATATTTACACTGTAGCATTTTAGTAATATTCTGCTGATATGGAAGAGGCATTGTTGCAGTATCTGTATCCCTCTGAACGAAGCATTTGTTTCAAATCCATTAGCAGTTCATCCATTCATTTTTTTGTCTGTCCTCCTCTCCAGTCTACCTCCTTGGGGGGAAAAAATACCATGGTCAGAAACAGAGGCTAGGCTTCCTAATTTATCCCTTTGGTCTTATTTAGGACATACAATTGGCTCGTGCACAATAATGCTACTTGAATTAGTCAGGTAAATGCATTATAAATGGATAAAGTGGAATTTTATGTGTTTTTCATCAAGTTACAATCAATTCAATATCCTGTTTTTTATCATAAAAATACACTCAATGCCGTGTCCTGTTGGAATATTTGAATATCTGGAATTTTAGTCAAACCCTATTGCAGTGTAGTTAATTTCTCTTTTCACTCTCTAGTTTCTCTATTGATGATTTGCCTCCCTTGTAAATCTTGAAATTTTACTTCATAAAGTTAACGTACTGAATGAGATGGATATTTGTTAGAGTACTTGGCAATTGTATGACAGAAGTTGCTCAGTCTCTTTTCTATGTTTGCACATCAGAAACAAACAGAATTAACAGGCTTATAATGTTTAAATATCTGATCAATGCTGTTGGAGTTTAGTCCTTGGATATACAAAATTGGCAGTCTAACGGCTCAGTGCAATTTCAATTGCAACTTGAGGTGTCTTTAACATTGGGTCTCACAGTTAATAGCCTGAGGCACTTCTTTTATCAGGTCATAGGTTTTGATACTATCTGCCATGCTCCCTCCAGTGGAGCATGCATTGCACCGCTTCCGATGCCTGAGTCTGCTCCAGGTCCTTATGAAGCGCTGTGTTTCATATCATTTACTTTTCTTCCGTACTTTTAGCCTTTGTCATTTTTAATCAACAAATGGCTCATTTTCATTCTTTTAAAGTCATTTGAAGTGGTATTCTCATTTTGGCGGAGTCTTTATTAGTTCCCATAATTGTCCAATGGACCTTATCTGACTTTGATGTTGTTTTAATTTTGTTTCTGCAGTTGAGTTCGTATTTTGATTTTTCCTTTTCTCACTCTGTGCAGGTTATGATGAAAGATCAGTTTGCTAATTATGTTGTACAGAAAGTGCTGGAAACATGTGATGACCAGCAACTTGAGTTAATCCTTAATCGAATAAAGGTTCACTTAAATGCTTTGAAGAAGTATACTTATGGGAAGCATATAGTTGCTCGTGTAGAGAAACTCGTTGCAGCTGGAGGTAACCCTTAAGCTTCTTTTCATGGTTTATGATAATTCAATTTGATTTCTGCTAATTTTACTCTAGGAAGGGAACTATGTTTTATACTAGGAAGAAAATCAACCTCGAGCTTTTGGCAAGTCAAATTTTTATTCAACGGTGCTTGGCAATTTATTCAGGACTTTATATGATTTAATATAACGTGGATGAGTATTTAACTCAATGAGCCATGATAAATGGAAATGACTTTTGACATATGGCTTTTCTTGTAATAATTATCTGTTAAGAGTCCACTGTGTTCATCATACAGAAAAATCAAACAGTTCAAGTTTTTTCACTTAAGCAATGCATGTACTTTAAATGTTTGGCTTTTGAGAATTGCCAGAAATGACCTTCTCAACCCTGCCTTTATTCCATATGGCTGCGTACTGTTTTAGCATCAATCAACTAAAGCTGGGAATCTTTTGGGTATTGATGCTTTTCTTTACTGATACAAAGAAATTACTCGTATTTATGAAAAATCTTTTTGAGTTCTTTCAGTGATTTATTGGCTTCTCAGTGCTTGAACTTTTCATGGGCTGAAGTTTGAAAGATTGGAGTTCATATATTAGTTGTATGACTATAACCAGTGCTAAAACAACTCTGACAAGTGCTCTCCATCTTTTTGCAGAGAGGAGGATTAGCATCCTGACTCTGCACCCGGTTGCTTAGATGGCATAGGAGAAGTTGTACAGCTAACTGAGGGTAGTATGAGCGCCTCTCTCTTTCTTCTTTCTTTTAATATCTAGCGAATGGCTTTGTCTATTTATTCAAGTAGATTAGAGCTTTTAAGGAAAATAAAATTGTCGGTTGTACTTAAAACTGTACATTGTTAGTTTGAGGATATACCTAGATTCAGGCTAGCTGAGGCTCAGATGACGAACATGCTGATGCCGTTGCAGAGGAGATGAAAATTTACTGTACAAGTTTTAAGGGTGTAAAAAAGGGGAGGAGGTAGTGGATTTTGTGATCCTGACTGTACAAAAATATTTAGATGGTCTTTATGTTTAGGGCAGTCTGGAATTTTATCATGTATGGGATTATTTATTTTGCTCATTCAAAGAACTATTTGCCCCCTTATCATCTAACTTGTTTGTGGTATGGTTCAATATGTGATTAAGGTTCATGTTTTCGTGTCATCTGGCGTAATGTGATGTGGTAAAGATCCGATGCTATATCAGCAGTTGATTCAGCAATAGTAATTGGAAGTGATTTTAATATCAGTTTTTGCTTTGTTGATTCAGCAATAGTAATCGGAAGTGATTTTTACAGAAAAGAAAAATGTTTAGTGTTTTTCGTGGGACGAAAAATTTAATAGTTTTGCTGTAAATTATAGAAAGTCCGGCATCCGTGAAATTAATCCTTTTCCTTTCTTGAATTTTACTGTTGCTCTATGTAAACCTTCATCTCAACGACATCAAGAACAAGTCATTTGTTACAAAAACTAATCACCATGTACCATTATTCACAGAATCAACAGAGACAAGAAAAAACATAACTCAGATTAATAATAATAGTCCTAATGGGGAAATAATGCTTCAAATCTAGTTTTCATTTTAATCAAAGTTCAAATTACCATAACAATAATTGCAAAAATAAAGGGAAGACTAAAGAGTAAAGAAAAATATTGTTGATGCTTCACCCCTATTTCACTAGAATATCCTTAATCACTGGGGCTTAGGAGGGCAAAAGGTAATAATATAGCGAGAAGCCTTACAAGTCATAAGCCCAGAAGCATCATCATAAGCAAAGCTATAAGCCCTTGGGCAAATTGCCTTAAAAAGACGACCAAATATACTTGGCCTACACCTTTTGGCATCTGCGTACTCCCCAGTGCAGCAATACCAATCTGTCTTAGCAGCCAAACAAGCACTTTTACAACCCACCACCTTCCCTTGCCGCTTCACCACCAAATTTTCAGGGCAACACACGTTCAAATCCGCCTCACAGGCGGCGACTCCACACCTTTCTCCACCATCTATGGGCACCATAGAGACCGGCACATTAAACCCAGCAACCAAACTCACATCATAGTAATGTAGTTCAGAATCTGAAGTCCCTAGTGTCATTTCCACTATAGATGTTGGAGGAACACCACCAATGCCTCTACATTGTAAAAGACCGGCGCAGTCTCCTGTCTGACAGGAACCTTTACCGGTTGTTTCGTCGAAGCAACAGCCCTGTCTTGGCCAGATTCTGCCTGACCACTTGTCAGGGACTTGAAGGAGTGTTTGTTCACCAGGTGCGAGATGGAAACCGCCTTCTCTCACAGTTTCATGGCCTGCAGTGGCAAGAATTCCTGGCCATATGCTGTCCTTGCAGTTGTTGACTATGAGCAATTCAGTCCCATCTGCAAGAAACAAGAAAGAATGTTAATTCTTTACCAAAGATTATAATGAGAATTAAGTAGGAGTCTTCAAAGATATGAGTGAACCTGAGGAGGAGAAGGAGATGAGAAAGAAGAAGAAGAGAAGAGAGGAAGTTGGCATCGGTTTTTGAATGCTTTAGTGATGGTTAACTTCTGATGATTTATTTTCTTGTGTATATGAATATAAGCACAGTTTTTTTTTTTCCTTATTTATTGCCACTAAGAAAGGATTATTTTGGGTTAAAAACAAGAATTGCTTGTGAGGAAACGGTTGGCTAAGCTGTAAAGGGTGTGTTAGTAGTCAGTTATATTCACTTTTTGCAGTTTTTTAAGTTTAAGCAATTGAAATAATTAATTTGCTAAATTATAGAAGAGAAAGGGAATCATTCCTCTATTGAGTAGTGAATTGCTATGCATGCATGAAAAATTCAAATTCATCATTGATTTGTAGATATATTTGTAAAGGATTTTCTCCCCACTTTTTCTTTCACTTTTTTTTTAATAATAAAATGGAAAAATAAGAATAACAAAGTTAATTTTGAGTTTCTTTATTAATTAATTCAAACTTTTGGATCCAAATGATTTTTTTTAATAAAATTAAAAATTATTTATTCTCGAATTTATCTATGATAATTATTTTATCGTAAAAATAACGTTTGAATCAAAGGTACTGTTTGGTAACCAAAATCTAGATTATAATCTATTTTGACTAAAATTTTAAACTACTTTGACTAATATTTCTATTTGGTAGAGTAGATTGTTTGAAAAAAGGTAAATTGTAATCTCCAAAAAAATAAGCTCTTTTTACTAGCATTCAAAAATAATATAGTAGCTTATTATATTTTTTCCTATTATATCTTTATTCTTTTTACTAAATGACATTGTTTTATCTCTCATTTAAAAAATTTAAGTTTTCAATTTTCTTTTATTTTGCTCTTTTGTTTAGTTCGGTTATCCAATTTACCTCAATTACTGTGTACAATTAGTGATTAAGATTTTAAATATTTGAACTCATCAATTATAGTTATACATTACTATGAAGGACTATAATTCCACTACTTTAAAGTTTAAAAATACAAACATTATTATTATTATTATTATTATTATTATTATTATTATTATTATTATTATTATGTCCTTCTGTATAATTTTATATTTTTCAGTTAATTTTACTATACACTTTTAATTCAATAAGTTAGATTATTAGCTAGTAGATTATCTACTATCATTAGATTATCAGCTTGCAATTAGATCATCATCTATAAGCTATATTATCAGCTAGTTTTACGAAATAGAGCCTAAGCAGTATACCAATTACCTAGTTTCATCTTATCTCCAAAATTTTGACTTACCATGAATATTCAATAATATTCATTATAATTTTACAATGAGTCGTGAATTCAGAGTTGCAAGCAATGTAAAAACAATGAAGGAAAAAAAAAAAAAACTTTTGAGGATGAAACGCAGTAAATTAGCCTCAAATTAGACATAGATATTAAATTAGATCCAAAATTTAATTTTGAGGAAAATTAATCATGTAAAAAAAAAAAAAAAGAAATTCAAAATTTGAATAATTTTAGACAGTTTGCTAGTGGCTAGCACATTGCAAGTGTTGCATCTTTTCAACTAAAGGAACACTTTCCTACTTTTCTTTTGTTAACTATCAGTAAAGAAAATGGGGATTTTACAGAGAAGCAAATTCAAAAGCTTGTCCCTTTGCCAATTCCTTTTTAGAGGTTAAAATTAATTTGGTACAAACAGATCATCAGAAAATATATATTTTTTTAAAAAAAGGAAGAAATTAGTATTGGTTTGATGGTACAGTTACAACCTTGTCCCACTAGTATTTCCACTAAAGAACATCTTTCCAAAGAAAAAAATTTATATAAGATAAGTATCGGTTTGACATTACGTTTGAAAAAAACAATTTTTAGAAAAAAATTTGTATTTTAATTTTTTTTAAAACTGTTTTTGGGTAAAAATCGATAAATAGATATTTTTTTTTAGAAACATATATAAAAAAATAGTTTATAAAAAAATTAAAAAAATCAGTCACTTTGAATAAAAAAAATTTCAAACCTACTTTTTAGACACTTAACAGTAATTCCAAACATCCTCTAAGTATATGGTCGATATGTTGATTGGACTTATTCTTCAACATGCTTTCACTTGTGTGCCAAACAATTGATTATTAAACTCAATTAAGCCTCCAATTATTAATTTTTGATAAGATATCATGTTTCCCACTTGATAATTTTAAACACAAGTATTTTTCCCCTATACGGGTTTTTCTTCAAAATTATTCTGATTTGACTTATTTTCCCTGACATATACTCTCCAGTGATTTTCATGAACCCCAAGTTTACAATAAAAATCGTTTGTTAGCTATTGAAGGTGACTTCCATCTACTGTTTACCAACTTTTTAGCTTGTATGTATTGATCTTGTCCTCTTGAATGAGTAAACTTACAAAAGCTAATGCTTAGTTGATTAATGGGATTGGATTATTATGCTAAGATAGCTTATGTTTAGTTGGCTCATTAAAGAATTGGGACCAATTTTTCCAAGTGTAGCTATGTGATGCATCTATCTAGTGTGAATTGTGTTAAACTTTTTTTGTTTCTCTGAAACCAGTTTGTTCAATATCATGGACTGTTTTTCTACTGCTAAGTGGAGGTTTAGTTAAAGTGTCTATCAATTCAATAATCCTTGCAAGTTGCAAAGTGGTTTGGTATCCGAAAATGACTCTTTAGCACTTCACTGTGATTAAATATGATGATTATCTTTCTAAGAAGTAGTCAATGGATGGTAGAAAAGA
Source organism: Balakata baccata (assembly GCA_949630135.1). NCBI lineage: Eukaryota > Viridiplantae > Streptophyta > Magnoliopsida > Malpighiales > Euphorbiaceae > Balakata > Balakata baccata. The sequence continues at coordinate 59,209 of CATIWF010144083.1, forward strand.
GATGGGAATCAACTGCAGCCTCAGCTGATAATGCAGATGCCCTGCAGAAAACTATGGTCAAAATGCTGGGGCAGCCACAGTTTTCTGCAGTTCATACATATTGCAGAGCCGGAGATCAAATTCTTTTGATCATCTGCAAGTTAAGTATAGAGGAAAAACTTTGTATCAGTGGTAAAATTTTGCAGTACATTTGAAGAATATTATTAGCAAGTCCATTGATAAAATCTTGCCAAAATGGCCATTCATCTCTGCAAAATTGACTAATTGCTGCTGAACAAAGAAATAAAGAAGCTTTCTGTTATGAGTGGAGATATTAGCTGAATTTCTGTTTGGCTAATGGCTTTGTTTTTTTTATTTCTTTCCAATTTTTCAATGCAACTGTTTTAAAATGATGAGCTGATGATGGTGATTATCATTATAGTGTATGTATTAAATAATAAAGTTTTACTAATTAAAACAACGTTCTCTTGTTTTCTTAGAGGTTAATGTAATGAGAGCAGAACATATTAAGGTCAAAGAGAACGAGTATACGATAAACATAGGTTGGTGGTTGGCAGGTTACAACTAACCTTTTGAATTTAATAATGATAACAAGAAGAATATATGTTATGTATTTCAGCAATGATACATAAAATATTGGGATTTGTCTTTGTTAAGTCACATTCACATTTAACTATTGTTGATTTTGAATTCTGCAGTCTAGCAGTTGGTATCCAAAAATTTCAAAGCCTTAAGGCATTAATATATGATAACTCTAATGAACAATTATGACAAAGTCTCTCTGCTTCTAAATCATTTGTTGAAAAATTGTGAAAGAAAGATCAAAGAGGAGTAATTAGCTGTGAATGAAAAATAGGCAACATCTACCTGGAAATTCACATTCCATATAGGACTTCAATTCATCAATAATTTGCATTTTGAAAAAAACCAGAAAAAGAAGAGAGAATCAGCATATTTGTACAGAAATTTAATATAAAGGATGAAAAAAAAATTATAGGAAATAATTACTATGCTATCTACCATCATTTCTATCAGAATTTGAAAGAGGTGAATCTGAACCAGCTTCAATATCAACAGCAGAAGACCATGCACTAACCTTCTCAAAATTTGATGACAATTGATATGAATGTGCAAAATCTTCAAACCCCGGAGCACTGCTACCATCATCCTTTTTCCCATCGTAGGCATTTGGGGACGTAAGCGTGGCAGGCAATGCTACTTCTCCCTCCAAGTACCTCACAACCTGCCTCATAGTAGGCCTCATGTTAGGTGTACTGTTAGAACACAGTAAACCCAATTTCAGTACAATGATAACCTCGAGCTCATCGAATTCGCCATTCAATCTTGGATCTACTACATCAAGAATTGCACCATTTTTCCATTTATCCCACACCCAGTCCACCAAAATGAGCTCCTCAGGCAATGCCTTAGGCTCAATAGGTCTCCTTCCACACACAACTTCAAGCAAGAGGGCACCAAACGCGAACAGATCTGAACTTGTAGTAGGCTTGCCTGTTCTTGTTAGTTCAGGTGCCAAGTAACCCAATGTGCCCACCACCTTAGTCGTGCTCGGATTTGTGCCTCGCTCGTACAATTTGGCGAGACCAAAGTCACCAAGTCTTCCATTTAGCTCAGAATCTAACAACACATTGCCTGCCTTTATGTCTCTATGAATCACAGTTTGCTCCCATTCTTCGTGCAAATACCGAAGACCATAAGCAACACCTTTGATAATATTGAACCTTTGTTCCCAATTGAGAATGGTTTTAGGCTCGTCAAATAAGTACTTGTCTAAGCTTCCATTTGGCATGAAATCATAGACAAGTAACAAGTCACCTTGCCGGCGACACCAACCCAGCAATTGAACCAAATTTCTGTGCCTAAGTCGACCAATACTAGCAATCTCAGACACAAATTCTCTCACACCTTGTTTAGATTCATGGGATATTCTCTTAACTGCAACTTCAACAGAGTTTGGCAAAGTGCCTTTATAAACTCTGCCAAATCCCCCAAACCCAAGAAGCTCTTTATCTCTAAAACCCCTTGTTGCTTTCTTGAGTTCTTTATAAGAGAATCTATGAGGACCAACATCAAACTCCCAATCCTCTATTACATCAGCATTCTTGATCTTTCTAATTAGGTAGAAGGACATAGCAAAGGCCAAGATCATGAAAGCAACAGCTGAAATTGTAACAGTTGCAATCAGTGGTGTGCGGTTCCTTTTAGGCCCAGGAAGATGAGGAAGAGAAGACAGAGACAAAGACTTGGCCACTCTATTAATAGTGAAACTCCATCCAAGAATATAGTGTGAGCTAGCTAGCAAACCAGTAGATGAAGAGAACCCAACATACATATAATCTTCAAAGATAGGAGAAAGATCTAATTCAAAGGACAATATAGGAAATCTTGGTTTTGAGGAGGAAGGTGAAAGCCTAACTTCTATGAGATGCTTGGTAGAATCATAATCAACCCAAGATTGAAGGACAGTACCACTTTTCAGAGTCAAATTTTTCTTCGTAAAATCATCAAGCAAATAAACAGCAGGAACAGATTGATTTGATTTCAAATTATTTATATCAATACCAACATGGTTATCATCTATATCCTCAAATTCGAAATCTCTAACAGTATCAAATTCAACTGCAAAAATGTGATTGGAGAAATTACCAATATCAGTTTGATTGAACAGGCCAAGGTACTGGCTTGGAAGAGAACGAGGAAGCTCCTTTGAGGTAGAGAAAGTGAAAGCAAAACCATGGCCACCAAGAGCTGGGAATTCAGGGACTATGGCGAAAGCAAAAGAAGTGGAGAAGGAAAAAGCTCTACCATTGGTGAAATTTTTGAATTGGATTTTGTCGGAGTAAAAGGCATGACCCTTTACTCGCTGACTGCTGTTTGTTAACCTAAGTATGCCATTATCTTCAACCTCAGCACCATCATATAAGCTCATGTTGATCTTGGCATCCTTAAACCCATTAGAGAAGAGCTCGTTTAACTGAGAAAAAATTGGGTCCAAAAGGAAAAGGAGAAAAAGCAAGACAAGGGTGAGTTTCTGGAACATTATAGAATTCTGAAACAGAGGATGCTCTGTTTTCTTCAAGAATGAAAATGTTGAAGCTTTGGTTTTTATCACATTTTTCCTTTTCTGGTTAAAAGGTTCAATTGAAAAGGAAGATAGAAGAGGAAATGGAAGAGACTTGTGGGTGCTTCTTGAACGGTGAAGGAGGGATCTGAAAATGGGATTTGCAGATAGTGATTGTAGGTAAATTTAGCTAAGTGAATCCATTTTGTTATAATCCACCAACCGGGTTCGAAAACATGGAATTGGAAAGTAATGGCCACATTGTTGGCTACGATAAGCTGTCTCGTCAAGCTTATTGTCGCGTTGAATAAATTTAACAGTACGGTTTACTTCTCCCCTGTTTTAGTTTGACCTTGGCCATATTTTTACTTATGAAAAGAAATGGTTTATATTAGTATTCCTCAAATTTAAAATTTATATTGTTGATCCTTTTTATTAATATATTATTTATTAGATTGTGGTAAATTAATAAAGTAGAAAATTATTATTTATCTTATAAAATTTAACCAATTCTATCAATAACTTTGAATAAAAAAATATTTATTCTGACTTAAATAAAAATTATTATATAATTTAATAAAGATAAAAAATTATTTTAATATATTAACCAACAAGATAATTCATCATTTCAAAAGAAAAAAAAACTAACATTATATTACCCAGAACAAATAATCTGTCATTAAACAAAAGATGTAGTACTTTAGTTGATAGGGACAAATGGAATTGAATTTTACTGCAACTCCAATTTTATAAATGATAAATTTTTATTAAAAGAAAAAATAATTTCATTCATTCAAACTAACAATATATCAATAAAAATATAAATACAAATTTATTAAAAATTATAGACAATAAAATAGTAAAAAAATTTATAGTACCCACTATTTAGATTAATACCATAATAAATCGGTTAAATGACTATAAAATTGATAATATTATAGTGAATGAAATATTTATGACTCAAGTTCTACAATATATTGATAATAATAATCTAATTTATAATATCTATTGGATCAAATATATTTTATATGTCTGAATCATCCATACAAAAATAAAATGTCGTAACAAAATAACAAAAAACAAAGCGTCATAATAAAAAAAAGGAAAACTAAATTTCTCAATAAGACGGCTGAAAAATAAAATAAATAAAATAAAAATTTAGATACATATATGAAATAATCACTTATTTTAGAATTAAATTAATAAAATGAAATATAAAAGAATGATTTCAGACGAAAAATCATCTATTACCGAAGATGGAAAAGTAGAAAAAAAACAAGTGAAAAATTGAAAGAAAAGGCTGGGATTTTTTAGTTTAATAAATAATAAATTTTTGATAAATAGAAATACTTTTATTAAAATTAGAATATTTCTATAATGTATTTAGTATAATTTATATTAAGTGCTTTAAAATATTTGAATTAACAATTTTTAATATAATTCTCTAATTCCTGAGAAATTAAAGTTGATGATATAATTATTAAAAAGGTATAAGTTACAGAAACCCTCTTAAAATTATTAATTAGAATTGGGAGTGGCATGTCGCGGGACCGTATATGTGCGGTGTGATACCGTCCATTAGCAAGACGACAACACGTTTAACAATTGTGTGTATTTGGCACTGTCCAGATTTTCCTTTTTATCTATTTGTGGGCTCCATTTCACCGCCACCACTAGTTTTTCTTTTAATTCCCCCCTTTTTTTTTTCCTGGTCTGAAAATGTTTTCCATCTCATCCTAAACATAGGAGTCACAAGTAAAGTAAATATTCTCCTCTGACCTTATTCGCGCATGGAATATATATATATATATAATTGTTTGAATTATTCAGAATTAAAAATAAGATTATAATTGAATGAAAAAATTTTAAATGCGAGATTTTAAACAATTCATAAATTTATGTAAAATATATTTTGTGACTATTTAAAAAATATTAAAATTCATGAATTTTATAAAATCATTCATCAACTAAAATTTTTTATTTTTTAAGAATTTGATTTCACACTTTCTATGTAGAAAAATTCTAAATCCATGGATTTTGATCAATGAGAAATTGTTGTCAAATTTTTTTCACTACAAGAAAAACATTTATTAGTGATGAAAAGTTAGCGAGGGTAAGTAAATCCCCTCATTACATGTGTAATTTCTATAGTTTTTATGAGGGTAAAAAATTGCCTAGCTATAAGTTTAATGAAAGAATTTTAATTTTGTACCAATTTTTAAAGTGATACCGTCATTATTAGATTGAAAAGTTCAGCAAGACTTTTTTCCCACCAAAGTCCAATTTTCCTTTATAAAAAAAATAAAAAGAAAAAAGAGAAAGGTATTAATCTTATCTCAGAGTTATAATTTTGTTTTTATACCAATTTTCTTTTCTGCTGCTAAGGTAGTAGCGAACCAGAGACAAGGAGCATTCGAAGAATATCAATCAAGTCTTCAGTCCTTACACACAAAGGATAGACCTCTCCAATCTACTTTATATTCTCTTCCTCATTTTTTTCTTTTCTCTATTTTTCTGCATCTTTATGTTCTATAGATTTGATTTTGTAGTTCATAAATGCACTTTTTTTTTTCTCACTTCTCTTGTTTTCAACTTTTTCACATTGTTTTCGTTCTGCATATCTCTTGCTTTTTTTGAACTTTTTATAAATTATTGGTTTAAGTTGATGTTGAATGGGAAACATGTTGCTCGAATATCATTTATCAATTCAACTATTATGGATTTTTTTCTTTCATTCTTCTTCTTCCTCCTTTTTCTCTTTGAATATGTGATGAAAATTTCAGACGTAGATATAATTTGTGCTTAGTTTAATCAGACTTTGGGTTTGTTAGGAAAGTGCATGCTCTAGTTGTTATTTTGCATATTATTTGGTTGAATATGAAATATAAATATGATATTTTGTATTTATCTTTTTAGACCTTGTTACTGTGTGAATGTCAAGGTAGATAACAAAATACAAACTAATAAGTAATCACTCATTGGTAGGATAGGATTTTTGTTTTTAATTACTAAGAGCGGATTTCTTTGTGGAGTTTAAGAAAATCCTTTTTGACATAGAGAACTTATTGCAGTTGTATTGCAAATGAATTTGATGTCTTTTTTGTTTGATCTATGAATTATCTAGGTCTTCATTTTTCTTTCTTAAAAATTTTACTATACGAAAACACTTTTAAGCTGACTTTAGAATTGATTAGTGGGTTCTTTTTTCCTATATTGCAAATGTTGAGCTTTGTTATATGGCCTGTTGAGATGAGACAACAAATTTAGCAGATGTGTTACTAAGGAAGCTAGTTTGTTAAATGGAGCTACTATGTGGTTTCTATTAATTAATTACTTTATTTGTTTATTTGCGATTTCTAGAAATGTTTAGATATTATTATTAATGCCAATATAGCTGGATTCACAATTTTTAATTTTTGGAAAAACAATAAAGTTGTAGGAATACTTATTTGCATTTTTTGTGTTTGTTTTATGGTTGATGTTGCACAGGTTAATGGGTAGATAGTGGAGAAGATTAGATTATTGGAAAACCGGCCCCAATCAAGTGTGGCAAATCTTATTCTTATTGGTTGCAAAATTGGAATAGTTATGATACTTCACTTTATTTTTGTGGATTGCAAATTTGGAATATGTGATTCAAACTCTAAATAGTAAAGGTGTATGTGCAATTGGAGTTGCAGGATGTTGTTGGGGTGGTAGGTTTTATGCTTTTATCTCAGTTATATGCGATTTTAATTTATCATTATCACTTTGTTTCTGCTCTTGTTGCACATGTCTTAGTCTCTTGGAGTTCACTAATGCCTTTTAGTTTCTTCTTTGCCAAGGTGGTAGTTTAAAATGTAAAATATGATTTCATCTGCACTGTTGCATCCTTCATTTGTTACTATAGATAATATCAAGGTTGTCTCATGCCTAATTATTTCCAGGCTGTTTTCCTATTTCTTAGTTTATTGCTTTGTAATTTTTCCATCTCATTTTAACTAACTTCTAGGAAATAACTTAAAGATTGTTTGCTATTGTTGCTGTTGTTGCTATTTTATTTGCCTTAAGTTAATTCTTAACCAGCCTCAGGGACACAAATCTGCTTCCTAAAAAACTATCCTCCTCAATCTCTTGTTCGGATAAATCCCTTGTTATTTTAATCATTTAAAAGGAAACTAGAGGGGAAAAAATGGTATATGATTCCCTTTTCGCCATTTGGTGGGGGGTTTTTAGAGTGAGTAGGCAAGAGTAGTGGAGTAGGAATTACTTTTATAATTGGAATAATAAGCATTATAGTTGATTACTTATTGTGTTTTGATTTTTGAATTATTTATAGCAGTTGAGGTTCCTATTGCAGTACTAAGAGTAGGAGCAGAGGTTGATTAGATTTCCCTACTATAATTTGTGAAACAGTTTAGTAATGTCCTAAATGTTATAAGCCCAAGGTAAGAAGACTTGATGCCTTCTTTTCTCCCTTTTTTTTTTTTTTTTTGTTGTTAGATGTTTATATGATGCTGCATTTAGTTAGTGACCAACATTTGTTGTTGGTTCTGTTGGCACAACAATATATTATTGATTATTTTAATATTTCATTTCTTAAATTTGTTTTGTGGTTGATGTTGCATAGGTTGAGTGGATGCAACTTCACTGTTTAACTCTGATTATTATTAATTTCAAATTTGGAATTGGTATGCAACTTCATCTTCTTTCCATTGAAAGAGGAATATAGCCACCCAACCATAAGTCTAACTAATGCTACCAATAGGAATACCTAATATATTCTTTAGGACTTTTTTTATTTGAATTAACATTTATAGTATTCTAAGTTTTAAACAATGATTCCACTTATATGTTAAATTCCTTTTTATTTGAGAAATAATTTTAATTTTAAGTAATTTGTTTTCTTGCAAAAATTTTGCATGAGATAGAAAGTTAGAGAAAAGATAATGATTCCCTGTGGAATCATTCTCCTATTTTTCTACACAGGGTTGTGAAGGAAACAACTAAACAAGTAATTACTTAAAATTAAAATTATTTTGCCTAGATCCTATCCATATCTTGATTCCTAAACCAAAAAAATCACTTGATTGTTTCTCTTTAGTCTATTGCTTATTGCTATCACTTGGGATGGAAACTTGATCACATTAATTATTTAAAAAGTTCAATAATAAACAGTAAAAAATGTTAGTTTTATGTTGGAATAAATGATGTTAGTCATTAGCACAATTGCAATACCTTGTGTCTATTGTTTAATATGTAATTTAATGCATATTTGATACTGATAGTTCCTATTTGGTCAAACAAGCTCATTTAGATATATGGTCTACAACTCTTTTACGATTTTCTAATTCTAATTTATTTCACAAGTTTTTAGCACATGGATAAGATGTGCATGATGTAGCTATGACCAAAGTTGTTCATGACCAGCTTTTAACAATGCTCAAAGAGTAAATAATTAACTTTGCCATAGTTTTCCAGTGGATTGCCCACTGATTTTCTTATCTATCCTTCTTTGTGCTATACACACACACACACACACATGCTTTCAGGTTTAGTAAGGAACTTTTTTATAAGATAATATCCATAATAAGCGGATTGAATTGAATCGACAATGGCTTCATCGAACAAGCTTCATTTGGAACTATAACTACTAATGATCTTCTGCAGGTCTGATTTATTGCTCTACTTTTTTTTTTTTTTCAAGTGTTCTTAGAAACTAGAATTTGGGCTTTGGTTATTATTTATTTATTTTTTGCTGCATTTGCAAAGTTCTTATGATCTCTCTCTTTTTCTCTCTATTTCCTATTCTTATTGGGCCTAATACAAGAGTCGCATTGAATCTACTTTAGATTTTTATTGCTCAGTTGTGTTGCTCTTGATTTCAAGAAAAAAATTATCTTTTTCTTGTTTCCTTTTGATGTTTACTTGATTTCAAGCTTTTTGCTTGCTAAGACAGATTATGATAACATTAATTTAACTTACATGAGGAAGGTGAGAACTTTTCCTTCAGTGTTGAGTCTGGTAGTGTTTTCTGCTATGGGTTAACTCTTAGGGTTTATAGTATCATTGTTAAGTTAGTGTTCAGTTCATAGACTATGGTTTGAATTAGATAGAGCATGTCTTCTACTTTCTGTTAGGCCTTAATATACAAATGTGGTCAAATAGTTATAATTGGTAGTTAATCAATTTTTTTACCTCCCTATTTTGCATTATGTTCTAAGTTCAATTCCTGAGTTGAGAGAATTAATAATAGTTCAAATGAATAAAATCAAACTCTCATAACAAAATGTTCTAAAGAATGTCAATATCTTGTTGAGTGACAAATGCTTCAACTATAGTTACAGTTACATGATAGTATTCTAAGTTTTAAACAATGATTCTACTTATATGTTACATTCCTTTTTATTTCAGAAACTGAAATACCAGTAAAGGAGATTGTAATTATTTCTTTGGTTTGAGTTGGTTCAGTAGAGTTAAGCTAGTATTTTAGCTTTATATAAAATGTTTATTTATATATCCAAGAAATTGAATGTCAATGTCTTCCCAATGCATCATGGGCTTAACTTTCTTAGTACATTGGATGCTTCAACTTCGCTTCTCTTTTCAATCTTTTCCATGTATATGCATATTTCATTGGATCCATCTTCATTGCACCTACATCTGACTATTATGCTACATCTAAGCTTCCTTAGAATACTTCATCCACATCGATTCAAAGAAACAATTTGTTTTGGCATTTATGTGTCTGTCATCATTACTTATTAGACATCTTTTCTTGTTAATTCAACAAGTTAGCGTATTGTCTAAAGATAAGAACACTAATCTTTATGTATTCATGTGACTATCTGTTTATTTTGGATAACTATTAACTTGAAGGAGTATGAAGTGGTAAAATTCAAATAGGGAACAAAAAGAAAAATAGCTTACAAATAAAGTGTGTAATTTATATAGAGGTTAATTTATAAGGTATTGCATATAGTAGTCATGCCTATGTCATTTCTTCCAACCAATTACATCATGAACATTTGATTAGTGATGTTAATTTCTTTTTGTTTGATTGTTGGCTGGGAAAGACACTATTTTAACTTGTTATTTATTGTGGAAATTGCAAATATTTTACTTGATAATATATCTATTTGTTCATCTTCTAAATATTGCAAGATGCGTATAATTTCGGGGTTTTTTTTTTTGCTTCTAATACTTAGGTAAGCTAGAGTTCTTATTACTTTTACATTACATATTATTATTTTATTCAAACTGAATTTTGTTATGTGCAATTAAATTATTAAATTTTTTGTTGTTTAATTTTTTTTAGGTCATTTCAAACTAAAAGCTTAAGCAAATATGAATATGATTAGTAATATTTTTTGATAAATATCAAATGATTGATATAAGTTTTTGTTTTTGTCTACCTTAGTGAAAATCAAGAAAATATTGTCGATGGTACTTATATTTTGCTATTGAATATCAAATATTATGCAATGAATTAAATTTGTTTACTATTTTAATTTTATTAGTTTTGATAATTAATGTCCTTTATTTTGTAGATTTTTTTAATTGATTATATAGTTATAAAATTTATTATTAAAAAAAATACAGAGAGGTGAAAATCAATTGCAATTTAATTGATCTATTATGATGGGTTGGTTTTTGATTTAGTGATGGAAGATATAATCTCTAAAAGTTACCATATAGTGACGGCTGAATATATATTTAATGAGAGGACATCTAGACAAAATTTATTAAATAATGAGAGGCAAAAATTGTTATCAATGACGGGATTTTTTGGTCACTAAAAACTTTTAATAACAGTAAATTTACTTTGACATATATTAAACAGTGACGGACTTTCCCGTCATTTTAAACTTTTAATAGCGAGGCCAGTAGTGACGGTCTATGACGGGACTTTTACCGTCATTGTGTTTAATGACTATAATTGGACTTTTAATGACAGTTTTTACTCTCATTATAGAGCAAATTTCTTATAGTGTTTTATTCCAAGATGGTATCTAATAAATTAATAATATTTTAAAACTATCCTTAATCCTAAAAAAATAAAAGTATATATATTTTTAATTTCAACAAATTACTTTAGCTTATTATTATTATTATTTAGCAATATAATTAAACATTATAGTATATATAATAACCTTTTTTTTTTTCAACTCTTAAAATAATCAATATTATTTTTAAAATTTTTAAGTATATAGTGGAATTGATTTATCATATGTAATAAAAGGTAAAATTGGAAATCAATTGTTAAATCTATGGATTGCAGTCATTGAACCAAACATAAGTGTAAAAGTAATTGTATCATTAATCCATGGATTTTATATTCAAACCAAACGATGAAACTCTTAAAATCCATAAATTTAAAATAAAATCTATAAATTTTAAAATATCTCAATCCAAATGGTGCCTAAATGATTTAATGGTTATCAATACTATAATTCATTCGTACACATGGCGTGGTGTATTATAGAAAAATTCTAAATAAATCTATATACATTTTAAAAATTTAAAAGAGTGCAATTTTCTAAATTCAAATAAATGCAATTCCGCCATTGTGTGCTTAGTATAGTGACTTTTTTGTTCCCCAAATTGACATACTTAGAATATTTCCAACAATACTCTTTATTATATTATACAAAATTCACTCCCTATTTTAGTTTTTTTTAAAATTGTGTAAACTCCAACAATATTCTCTATCTCACTCTCTATTTTAATTTTTTATTAATAAAACTATCTAAAAAAATGAAGAGAGAGTAAGAGACAAAAAAAGAAAATAGAAAAAAAACAAAAAAAGAGAAATAATAAAATATTACCTAGGAGCTCGTAATGACTCTTAAATCTGAAGAGAAAAAATGTAAATTTTAGGCAGTAAGATAAGTAAAGAGAAAAATATGAAGGTTGTTAAAGATATAAAACTTCTAAAATTTAGGTAACGAGAGAAATAAAGAGACTGATTAAAATGCTATTAATCCACAAAGCAAACCTTAATAATTTTTGTAGCCAAACAGCGTAAAGTTGACAGACAGGCATAAATGGAAGTCAATTTACTTGGAATTTGGTGTAGAAGTCTTTAGAAATCCAATGTGCTCAAGTCCTTAAGCTCGGATATTTAATTAAGGAATCGTTTCCTCCTTTCTGAATTCTGAACTTTGGAACGTCAACTATATAGGCAATTAAAATAAAATTTTCGAGAGAAAAAAATGGTGCCCTTTTGAAATTGAATTCTCTTTGGCAAGTCTTGAGTTTTATTTTTGCTCGTGACTTTAAGCAGAAAAGGAAAAAAAAAAAATTCTATTTGGCAAATTGGCAAAGTGGATTGGTCTTAAAGTGCTGTGCCCAAATCAAAAGAAATAATATGTTGATGTCTTGGTGTTCATATTGAGTATGAAATAGTTCAATTAAGTCAACTTCCACAATTTAATTGTTTCATTTTATGGGAGCAAAGTTGTATAAATTTTTTTATCAAACATATATTAGACTGGAAAAGAGTGAAATCCGAATATGCATTATTTGAGAAACTTCAAAAATTTTCAGCCAACTGTATTATAAAAAATTTTAAAAAGTTGTATATAGTAAAACTTTCAATAATTATTTTGAAATATTATACATAATCATTACTAGTTTTGTAGTCGAACATTTACTTCATAACACCATATATAAAAAAAATGAAAAATTTATAGAAATATCATACGGTTTGTCGTTTTAGTTATAGTTTTTGGTCATAATAATGTAATACTATGTGGCTTCATTTGTTTACTCAAAATAATTTGCAACTTTGTTACGAGACCAAAAGGTAGCAATTTTTGTAATTTAATTGGTCAAGTTCTTATCTTACACTCCAAGAAATCATAAATTCAAAAACTTAATTATTTTTTATTTTTGACCAGGTTCAACCTAACCTAGTCTAATCAAGTTTAAGGGTATTATTCATATAAATAAATTATACAAAATTTTATATAATTTATTAATAAATTCAAAATTTTCATGTTTGATTTGAGTAAAATTTCATTTGAAATACTTATGAATAAATTCTATGGAATTAATTATATAACTAAATCAAGTTTCACCAAAGTTGATAGAATTTGCAAATGAATTTTATATTTAAGAGCTCTTATTTTTCAAATAATAACATTTTCATTATCTCTCATTTTATCCATTTCATTAAAGAATTCATTTGATTTAAGATAAAATTGATTTGCAAATGAATTTCTTGGCAATTTATACCATGCATCTTGCTACATACATTCAGAAGAGCTCATACATACCGGATATTTTTCTTTTTCTTCTACGATTTCTTTCCTCTCTTTTTTGTGCTATTTCTTTTTTCCTTTCTTCTTCTTCTTATTATTATGTGATTTCTTTCCTCCTCTTCTTCTATACTTTTTTCATAGATTTTTTCTATTTTTTTCTTTTTATTTTTTTTCTTATTCTTCTATTCTTGTTGCGATTTGTTTTTCTCTAATTTTTTTGCTCAATTGCAAATAAATGAATATATTTTTGTTAAAAATGCGATTTGTGAGAGTTTGATTTGTGAAATAATGGAATTATTATTCTTTTTCTTATTGTTCTTCTGTTATTGGATTTTTTAATTTTTTTTTATTATGTTCGATTTGTTTTTTGGTGATTCTTTATTCGACTGCAAATAATATATCTACAATTATAATATAATATATTTACAGTCATTAAATAATGAATATGAACATGTTAAACAAATAATCAAATATAAATGAAAATATAAAAGAAATTCATGAAAATAAATAATGAATGTACAATTATAAAATAATATATCTATAGTTATTAAATAATGAATCTGAATATGGTAAGAAATAATCAAACATACAAGAAAAGATGAAATTGGTTCATAAAAATAAATAATATATTTACAGTTATAAAATAATATATCTACAGTTATTAAATAATATATCTACAGTTATAAAATGATATATCTACAGTTATAAAATGATATATCTACAGTTATTAAATAATGAATCCAAATATGGTAAGCAAATAATGAAACAGAGATAAAAAGATGAAAAAAATTTATGAAACAAATAATGAATTTATAATTATAAAATAATGTATATACAATTATTAAATAATGAATATGAACCTATTAAGCAAATAGTCAAACATATAAAAAAAGACGAAATTGATTCATGAAAATAATTAATAAATTTACAGTTATAAAATAATATATTTACAATTATTATGAATCTACAGTTATTAAAACAATAAATATATAGTTATAAAATAATGTATTTACAGGAAGAAAAATTAACGTTATTGGTTCCGCACGTGTAAATGAGCCTTTGGTGCACTTAGTGAGTGCATGGTATAACAACTCGAATTCCTTTATTTAGTATGGTTTACGCCAAATATGAAATGCATTATTAAAATGTATAGAATAACAACTTTACATTGAGAGGAGATAAACGAGGCTAAGAGCATCTCCAATAATACTCTATATTTCACTCTTTATTATATTATAAAAAATCCACTCCCTATTTTAGTTTGTCTTGAAAATTGTATGTATTCCAACAATGATTCTTATCTTATGGAGTGATTTTAAATTTTTATTAATAAAACTATTTTTAAAAAATGAAGTGAGAGATTAAGAAACAAAAAGAAGAAGGAAAGAGAGAAAAAAAATAAAAGAGATGAAATAGAAATAATAAAATATTACTTGAGAGCTCCTAGTGCTTCTTAAATTTAAGGACGGAGAACGTAAATTTTAAAGAATGAGATAGGTAAAGAAGAAGATAAAGACACTGTTGGAAGACATAAAACTCCCTAAACTTAGATAATAAGAGAAATATAGAAGCTGTTAGGGATGCTCTAACTACTTATTGGTCTTTTAGAGGGTGTTTAGGATTGCTATTAGATGTTTTATTTAATTGACTAATTTTTTTAATTTTTTATAAACTATTTTTTTTGCAAATCTACTACTTAAAAAATTATCTATTTACATACTTTTCGCTAAAAGCATATTTTAAAACTTAAAAAAATAAAAAAGAAATTATTTTTTTCTGAAAGTATTTGTCCCAACCTCTATAGCATATGGTATGTTAACAAATTTATTAGATATTTGTTGTTGAATGTACAACTAATGCTGGACTTGGACCAACTTTTACTTCCCTGAGCCCAACCCAATTACAGGCCCAAAAATGGTTAAAGTATCCAACTCATCAAAACCACCCATATGAGCCATATGGTATGGGGGAAACAATCAAAAGTACCCAATTATTTGCCTTCTTTTTTTTTTTTTTTTCTTTTGGAAGAAAAAAATACTTGCATAATTAAAGTCATAGAGGGAAAACTAAGCACTCTTTAAAATGAAAGTGTAAATATTGCACAAAATTAGAGGATAACAATCCATTTTAAGAATAGGAAACAATATAGATGATTATCCACATGACTTAAAGTTGGTAAGTACTCATCCTTCCACAAAAACAAACATAGCTATATCCTAGAAAAAGGCCTAGAATTTATAAAGACAGCTTCCATCATCACTTCTAGCAGTTGGATCAAAGTTTTGAGCAGTTGGATCAGTGCATCCTTCAGGCACTGGCACACTCACTTGCTGAGCAGCTTTGCCTGAGAACCAAAACACAAAAACCATTAAATATTAAAACAGAACTCTTCTTTGTCTATTGGAGCAATGTTAACGGAGTTCACTTTTACGTGTCGCTGTGCAATACTCATCATCTGAATGGTTGCTGAATGCTCATCAGCGTATAATGAAATAAGCGAAAAGTGATTATCGTTAGCATTGCTCTCATTTTTAAATGATCTAAAGGATAAATATTCAATCGCCGTAGCCAGAAGCAAACCTCCCATCAAGGCCTTTAATAGGATGAAAGATGCTAACCGTAGAAAGTTCCACGATCAATGGCATCTTGGTTGGCATCACCAAGAGCAGCCTCACTCATGTACTTGTCAGCCAATTGCACTCTCTTCACATTCTCTTGTTCTTGCACAAGCATCTGTCCGTAATGAAGCAGCTTGTCAATTGTTATTTTTGGCTGCTCGAATGTTGGTGGCCCTTCCTTTGAGTTAACTAAGCTCTTTCCAATCTTCTCCACTCCAACTCCTGATATCCAATTCCTTACTTCATCGTCGTACACTCTTGCCCTCAGTGCTCCGAAGAAGTCTGCAAAATTTTCATCTCTCAGAAAATTATTGTCTAACTAGCACTACACAAAAATGCTCTCCGTTATAGTAGATTATTGCAACATTTTCAGCATTTAATCTGTTACTATATAATTAATGTGACAACAGTTTTACATCCACTGCCAGCAATCTGTTACGTAAATTCTGTTGTTTTGAACTTACCAATGGATTGGCCAGGGAAGGTGTCAACAAGCTTGACAATGTCCTCAGGAGCAACACCATCAGTTTTGAAAATTCCAGTGCAGACACCGATTCTGTCTTCCCTAGTGGGAGCCCAGTAGAATTTCTCCATACGACCATCACGGATAAGAGGAGCATACAATGTAGAGAAGTCGTTACCGGTGACAATGATGGGGACACGGGGGTTTTCTTCTTTGTTGTACATACCAGGAAGTTGAACGTTTGTTGGGTTATCAGCAATGTTCATCAGAGTAGCATTCACCATCTGGTTGTTCACTGTGTACTGAGTAGTTCCTCCCATTCTTCCAGCTCCGGCATCCAGATCATTGATGAAGAGGCAGCACATTTTTCCCTTCCTGATGATATCTGCTGCCTCACGGTACCTTTGCCTGATCAGCTTCGCAGGTTCACCAGCGTTCCCACTTTCCAATTCTCCAGCACTCATCATGATTGGACTGAAAATGTAAAATAGAAATTAAGGCAGGCAATGCTTTATTTATTTTTTATTCTTAACCTCCCCAGCTCTCAAAGAGAACCTACTATCAATTCGAAGCCCAATTGACAAGCAAATTTGATTTCTCTATTAATCGAAAACAGGATATAAACTCACTTAATTCCCATCTTGGCAAAGACAAGCTCACATTGGAAGGATTTTCCTTGACCTTTGCCTCCCCAGATACCCAAGATGAGAGGAACCTATAAAAAAATTAAGCCAGAGATCAGATATTTAATTTGGTTAAATATGATTGAAATAAGAGAAGATGGGTTTTAAATTATACCTTGATGTTAGGCAGGGTCATGAAGTTCTTGGTGATGTGAACAACAAGCTTGTCCATGAAAGCAGGAGCAATGTAGAAACCATCCATGTTGTTGTCAAGGTTGTACCTACAATATTGGAATAAAAGCCATTAAGGTTTTAATAAAAGGATTACAGCGTCTAGATAGACCAAGCCAATGACAATAAGTAGTAACAACTTACTGACGAAGACCGGTGCTGATGTATTCGTAGGAACTCATGACGGCGTAGTGGGTTCCAGAATCCTGGGGAGCTTGGAAGAGAGAGTCAACCGTACCCTTTCCTCTGGTGATATCTTGTTGGTCATCGGAGATGTCAGTGGCAAGGCCTGCCCATCTGTCCTTGTCTGTTTGCTTTTGTTCATCGTACTCTGCAACAATCTTGAAGCTTCCTGAAGAAACCTTGGAGTTTGTAAACCTTGAGTTCACTTTCTTCGAGTTCAAGCTACTTCCAAAGAAAGCTGAGGTCGGGACTGAGGACCCAGAACCATTCAAGGCTAGCTGTGCATCACACACAAACAACATTTTTACACAATAAATTAACTTTCTTTACTAGTATTTTGTTTTAATTTCTCATTAAATCACAAGCATATGAAAGTAGATCATCAACTTAAAATTCCAAATTTCATATACTAATCCTACTCTCTTTAAGCTTAATATTTCCCTCTAATTTACAAAACAAGCATACATTAATATAAACTAAAATTTCCTCCAGTGTTTAGTAACTTTGATATATATGACCATCAAATTAAGCATAAAGAACTGTTTTTAGAACTGTAAACGGAAGACCCAGAAAAGAAAAAAGGCTAGTAACATCATACAAATTATCAAAGTAGTTGATATATCGGATAGTATAAGGACCCGTATATGATATTAGAGGAATTCCAAATTACATGGACATTGAAATTAGAAGATTAAGAACTGGCGGGAAAGAATAAGAGTACCGGTGCCCTGTTGACAACGCCAATGGTGGAGATGGTGGTTGCCATAGTTAAGAGGTAGGAGAGACAGTTGCAAAGCCAAATGCAGAGTGATCTTTGAACAGAAGAGAGTGGAAAGTGGGAACTTATAGCAGATAACTGCTTGGGTGAACAAAAATTATTTGCTTTGAGGATTAGATTCAAATTCCCAACGGCCACACAATGAAGATTGCTTCAACTGCCACGTGGCTCAAGGACAGTTGTTTAGAGTGTGAGTCCTCAATAGTCAATAAGAGGTTAGCATTTAAGGCGGTCTCCTTACCACAAAATTTTTGGTGGTTTTATTACCACAAAAACGCTTAGAAACTTAAACCCTTTCGTTCCTATTTTCTTTTGCTGGCGTCAGTATATGTATTTTTTTTATGGGATAAATGTACAAATTGTATAAAAACTTGTACATTTTATAAATTAGTACTAAAATTTTTAAAAATGTTACAATTTAGTATTTAAGTCAAAAATCTAATAAAATAAGATGATGTATCAGCCTATTAGCATATCGCGTTAGTTGGACAACATGACACATCATCCTTTTTTTACTAGAATTTTGACTCCCAAGCTACCTTAAATTGCTTCATATCCCTAAACTTCATTCCATACACTATTAAAGGGTTGTCCAAATGCTTTTCTTCATTAAATTCTTGATACCTAATTTTTCTTTCACCATCAACATCTGAATCACTAGAGTCAAATTTATCAGATTCACCATAGTCACTGCTGTCTTCACAACAACAATGCTGCTCAAAGTTTCGATATACCTTGTATGTTGCCTTTCTTTTGAATGTTGGGTCTTCCTCTCTTACCTGAGCACTAAATTGCAATATTTTTAAAAATTTTAATACCAATTTGTAATAAAATGATAAATTTTGATACCATTTTTATATTTATTCCATTTTTTTTTATTAAATAAAACTTATGAGAACCTAGAGAGAATTGAAACACATAACCTCAATCTATCAGCAAATTAAACCAATCACATAATAATACTTTGTAATATAGGATTGCTTTATTCTTTTGTTTGTTTGATTAAATTAAGTAAAGGTGGGTTTTAATTGGGAATATGCTTTTAGGGTCCCACATAATCCTTGTATTCTTGCAATTATTTTGAAACAAAATTTCAATAATTTTTATGGTCAATTGGTCATCATCAATGTGATCGACTGCCAAGCCTTTGTATCCATGGACTCATTGAGCCATCCATTTTAATTCCTTTGATTTGTGTTTTCCTCAAGTTTCATAGGGGAAGAAGGGAACTCAAAATTTGAACTTGCATAATCCATTTTTAACCCATAAGTAAAAACTACCGAATACCAGTACAGTTATGAAAACTGAAATTTAATAGTATTGTAGATGCATATATATTAGCCGTACCAGATGGAGCACTGATGAGCGAAACCCTAACAAGCGTCGATGCAACAGAAGAGCTTCGGAAGGTTTCCCCTCCGTCGTCGCCGGACGACAGGTCGGGTAAGAAAACCTGCTGTGATCCACATGAAACAAGGAATGAGCATGTTGCTGGGTGTAAATCTCAGGATGCGGGGTTTGTTGTTTTCGCATAAAGAGGCGCTTGAGAAAAAAAAATCTCTAGAAAAACGTCTTTTTTCAAGGGAATTTTTCATAAACATAAAAAATAATAATAATAATAATAATAATAATTAAAACTTTTTCTTTAATATTTTTTTTAATTTTATAAAAAAATACTTTCAATAATTACAACTTGAATCTCAAAATTAATCCAAAATATATTCAAATAGTATATCTTAAGTATATCTTCAGTATACCTTGATGATATCTCGATTCGATTTTCACCAAAAATTAACAAAAGAATAAAAATAAGAATAATTAAATCATTAAAAAAATAGAATTCAATCAAAATTTAAAACATCCCAAAATCTCAAATAAATAGTTTGGTATACTTTTCGAAATATGTTAGAGATATCTTGGGTATATTTCAGGAGTTCCTTAGAAATATCTCGAAAATATTTTGAATATATTTTAGGAATACTTTGGATATAATTTAAAAATTCTTAAAGAATTTCATATGAGTAATTTTTTAGAAATATCTTGGATATATCTTAGAAATATTTCAGTGTGCCTTTGGAAATTCCATGAGAATATTTTGGGTATGCCTTTGGGAATTCCATGAAAATACCTTGAATATATCTTTGGGAATTTTATAAAAATTCTTTGAAATAAATTATTGGGAATACTTTAAGTATATCTTGAAGATACTTCAGTATATTTTTGGAAATTATATGAAAATATTTCTATTATACCTTGGGATATCTTAGTGAATTAAAAAAAAAATAAGATAAAAGAAAAACAGTGAACATTACAACAAAAAGAGGGGGAAAAAAAGGACAAATTAATGGCCCAAATGCTTTTGCTGTCCAAGCCTGAGCCACCTGGTGAGCATATTTGCAAAGAAAGCTAATTTGCAAAGAGATCTAGAGCTCCGGCGTAACAACAAAGAAAGCTGATCTGCAATGGAAAGAAATTGCTACCAAACCAACGTAACAGTAGAGCAACCATCCATGGAGGAAAGTGACACAAAGACGAAGAAGTCTAGAGCTCCGGTGCCGTCAACCCCTTCCCCACCGCTGACTTTACTTGATAATCAAGTGGTTTTGTGGTCTTCGACAAGCTCCTTCTCTTCTTATTGGGTATACCTTGAACAAGAGAAGCAGATCGAGAAAAATAAGGAAAGAGAGAAGAAAAAATAGATAAAATTAAAAAAATAGATATAAATGAAAAAAAATTGGTAAAGTGAAAAAGAAAAAAAGGGTCTTTAATTTTCTTTCAAAAAATAAACTTTGGTATTTTATGTCCTCTAATTTCAAAGATAAGGATTCTAATAAAAATTTGAACACATTGGCATTAATGGCCCAACGGCCCCAACCTAATGCTTGCCAAGCTCAGATACAAACCATTTTAACAATTAAAAACAAATTTTCATCAGAATTCCATCATTTCCATTTCCCTGGATACGTGCTTGATCCAAAATCAATTTGTGAGAGTTAATCAAACATATAATAGATTATTTGGACTTTTTATCAGCTATAAATTGTTATCAAACACTTTTGCGCAGCTGGTGAGAATAAAAAAATATCAGCGAAGGCCCTCTAAATGTTAGAACTGGTTAAATTAATCTGTAAAACAGTTTTGATCTGAGCGTTCAATGCAAACACAGTGATAAAAACTAGCAACTTCAATCAATCTAGGTTATTATGATAAATGATACTTATTTTTCCAATTCTGTTGTAATGATCTGCTTCAATTCTGAAATTTGATAAGACAATCACAAGAAAGCTCTGCGAATTCATCAATGATTTAGGCCAAGCAGATTGTGACCTAAAAACCAAATTAAGGAATTATAACAGTTTATTCAATTGTTAATTCACCAAAAGCTCATAACTTTCTAATGAAAACATTAAAAAAGATTAAACTGATAAGATGCTGACATTCTTGAATGATTTTGGAGTTGGTGACAGCTCTAATTATTGAGGAACAAAGTGGGAAAGAAATTGCAGCGGGCTAATTGCACAAATGGTACCAATTCTTATTATATTATTACAAATTGATACCAATCCTTTTAATTGTTACAAATTGGTATCAAACTTTTTCACTTTGTTACAATTTAGTACCTAAGTCAAATTTTCAGTCAAAAAAATGTGTCAGTCACTTCAGCCAGTCAATATGTTACATCAGCTTTTTTGACTAAAATTTTGACTTTGGTATCAAATTGCAACATTGTTAAAAGTTTTAGTACCAAATTGTAACAAAGTGAAAATATTTGGTACCAATTTGTAATAAAATGATGAAAATTGGTATCATTTGTGTAATTATCTCGAATTGCTTTTGCCTATAAGCTATAGGCTTTAAGTTATTCAATTAGAATTTGCAATAAAAAAATGTTCATGAATATGCAATATAGGCACTAAGGTAAGAGCTAGCATGCAACTCTAGCACTGGCTAATGGATAAAATTGATCATTGTTCCGTGATAGAGAAAGACATTTCCATCGTTAAACTCGAAAGCCGAAAAGCTCCCCTTCACCATCCCAGAAAACTCTCCCTAGTCATTATAAATTTCAAGCAAAACAAAAAGATTACACAGTTTCGAAAAGAAAAAAAAGCAGGGATTACTGTCATTGAAAAAGGCATTTTGTCTCCCATCTCTCTCTCTCTCTTTCATTTGCCCATTCCCGCTTTCTTTCTAGAGCCTTGAAGCATGAGAAGAGATTGAAGGAAAAAAGTTATAGCACTTACAAGTTGTAACTGTTCCTGATAAACATGTGAGTTTTCTCTCCTGGGTTTGAGAGAAATTAGATGTATCCTGTTTAAGTCTTTCAACCACCGACCCACTACTAATTAAGTGGCCAACAGCCAAACCTGATAACGTGTAGCAATAAAATAAGCATAGTATTAGAAGCTGCATAATTAAGAGAATTACTACAACCAGACAAAAAACTGTCATGAGTCATTGACTCTATACCCAATACCTAAGCTATGAAGGCTGCATACAAAACAATGCAAATTTGTTCTCTTTCAGATAAAAAGGAGCATCTTTTAGGCCGCAATGAACCAATTCTTACAACTTGATTTTGACAGAAAGGATAAAATATTCACAAACACAATACAATGATTTATTCACAGAACTGCTGCAATTTCTATTTGCTCAAGTTTGTGAAGTCTCATGAACAGTTACAGAGCAGTGAATGAACTAACATTACAACATGAACCAGCAACAAGATTATTGCAAAATAAATATTTTGGTCAACTTTTTGCTATTAAGCAGAGTTGAGGTTACTACCACAAAAGACAGAACACTATTGCAGAAACAGAATGAAATAGTCTCCCGCATCTTCAGCAATGCTTGAAAGTAATAAAGTTTTCGTGAGAATAGTCAGCTTATGAATCGAATTTGCTAAAATTTTAGGCATGTCCGTAGTTGTCTATAGTCTTCTTACAATCATGCTCTTCAGACATGAAAACTTTATCATAATTGCAAATAAGGAAGCAAATCATTGTCATAGGAGCCTCAGTAATGATATTATTATGAAAAAAATACCATTAAAAGCAACTATAACTCATTTTTAGAACCCAACTATTGAAGATGATGATTAAGTCTATATTAATGAATAAAAAACCTTTTAAAAGGCACGAATTAGGAAAGCAACCCAATTTGAGAATGACAATTGTAGCCCATAAAGGAGACCCAAAAGTTATCTACTTTTTGGAAAGGTGAAGAATGTCTCTTGGCCATAACAAGAAGGGCTTATGACACTTGTAAGTGATGATTATAAAGATCAAATCTCAACACTACTTCCCAAACAAACCAGCCCTAGTACAAGCAAAAATATCATCTTGACAAAGATAAGTAAAAAGGCACAGGACAATGACAGGGCTGGGCTCTTCATGTGGTGCATGCAAGTTTTTAAGAAGAAAGTGCACGAGTGAATGTGTGTTTGCACCTCACTTCTGTTATGACCAAGCTGCAATTCACTTTGCAGCAGTGCACAAGGTGTTTGGTGCAAGCAATGTTTCAAAGTTATTGTTACACCTACCTGTACAGAATAGAAATGATGCTGCTATGACCATTTCTTATGAAGCACTAGCTCGGATGCGGGATCCTATATATGGTTGCGTTGCTCAAATTTTAGCACTCCAACAACAGGTTTTTACGTCATTCCTCGAAAAGCCTCCACTCCTGTCAATTACTTTAGAATTTAGATGAGTTGTTTTAACTTTTTTTATATTCCATCCAGATAGTCAGCTTACAAGAGGAGATAGAAGTCCTTGGGCACCATATGGCTAGTTTCTCTGTTGGTATTGCAAGTGATGGAACTCCTCAATCAACTTCAAACCCAAACTATGAGACACAAATTTTGTCACTTGAAGATGCCATGAACACTCCATATTATCCGAGTCAACTAGGTGTTCGAGTGAACAGTTCAGCATATACAACAGACAACCAGGCTTTTGATGGCCAGATGAATGTACAACTGCCTCATTTATATGAATGGGAAGAAAAAAACTCATTCTGTGATTTCCAAACAAATCCTTTAGACGTACTCCTTGAAGGAGTGGACCAAGAGATCTTCCCATATTATCCATGGTTGGATAGGGGAAACAATGCAAACTAAACCACCAATCCAGGATCAAGAAAAGCATCTTTAGGAAGTTAGCTTGTGCAGCAGATGTCCTTTGGCCCCATTTTGAGAAAATTTTGTATTTGCATCGGCAAATCTACCTACGTAAATACAATGATTTCAAGCCGAGGTGTCGGCTTTGTCCACTTTGAAGCATCAAATAAGCTTTTTGTTCCTTTCAGCAATATCTATTTTTTACACCTGCACTAAAATCATAGATCAAAGAAATTCATAAACATTGAGGCTCTTACAACGACTAAATCTCATTCGGTGCACATCCATGATAGTCAAAAACATTGAAGCAATTTTTCATGCCGTGTTACTGATCCTCAAAAGTTAACCAATTTTAGCAGCTAGAAAAAGAGAATTAGCAGAACCATGCAGAAAAGAACTTGGATAACCAAGAAAGAAAAAAGGCATTCGTTAATAAATCAAAATATGCCTATGGCAAATTGGAACCAGGCTGAATGTACCTCTGGCAGAAATTGATTACAAGATTCCTGGCCATGGAATATATATGGATCGCATAAACAGTTGGTTTCACAGCATATGCACAAATTTATATTGGTTTCACGGCATAACCAACGTATAAATTTGTTCTTTTATTGTGACCAAAAGTACGAATCCTACAAGAACTTTCTTGATGAACGTATCTACAGAAGAGCATCACACATCTTGGCGTCATTACAAAAATAAAGATACCATAATTCCAAATGTATCAATTTCACAAGAGTTAGGCAAACAATTTATGCTCTCAGAAAGCTATTAGTTTACATAATATCTTATGCCGAACATAATCTTTTTCTTCTGCGAGAAAGAAACAATTAGCTAACAATGCCCTTCAACAAAATTGTTGAGCTCATCATCATATCTGATCCTGGAAACAAATAATTAAAGCTAGGACATACCAAGCACAGCCTCATGATGTCATTGACAATTATTGGAGCCAAAAAGTGCATCCCTTTATGGTCATGATTCAAATATTTGGCATTTATCATCCTCAAAATCTTCAGTGGTG
Organism: Balakata baccata; assembly: GCA_949630135.1. Taxonomy (NCBI): domain Eukaryota; kingdom Viridiplantae; phylum Streptophyta; class Magnoliopsida; order Malpighiales; family Euphorbiaceae; genus Balakata; species Balakata baccata. Next base: position 84,576 of record CATIWF010144083.1, read on the forward strand.
GAACTGATGCCTAAAAACCAAGAATAGCGGTTCATATTAATTATGCAAAACACTGTTTGTTTAGAGAGACTAATCAATCAAGCCACATCAGATTAACCAATGTCAAACATTGATTCTTAAAACAGCTGCATACCTAAATCTTTCAAAAGAAGGATTGCCAATCCTGAAAGAATGACTGCTTCTTTTAGACCACCAAAAGTAGATGAAACTCCCTGCCAAGGAATTATACTGCACGCCTAGTGTCATGAGTTATAGGAATGATCATCATTTTCTCTAGGAATTACTGCGGCTGGACTTAAAACTCCAAAGCTACCAGCAATTGTAGCCAACCAGAAACTGGCATGTTTGGATAGTTACAGATTTCATTGTGCCCCCTTTCAATGTCTGGACCCAAATTTTTCAACCCTTGGGACATATTGGATCAACATATCCTTGCTCATTGGTATGGTAAGACAATAGTAGTGATAACATTAATTTATTTCCAAGCTGAGGACAGAAAGGGTTTCCATTAAAAGTTTCTGCAACATGAGAACTGCTATAATTTCATCCACGAACAAATTTTGGACTTCACATCTTTGTCATTTCAACAAGATCATGAATTTAAAGATGAGGATCTAGTGCTTATTCTAGTTTCAGCATCTAATAAACAGTCTGTCCAGAATATCTGCCCTCATGACTGAATTTTTCTCTCATTTAAAAAAAAAACTTGTCAAGTTTGAAAAAGGGTAAAAGTATTTCATTCAGTCTCAAATAAAGAAGTTCTCATTAGATAGGTGATACAAGTTAATATAACAGTCTCCTTTTTTAAGAACAATATACAGGTAATTTTACAGAGTCAGAGAAATACTCACTATCAGTTAATCTCTGATAGTTTAACACAAGCAAGCGTAAGTACCATAAGTTGCAACTATCAGAGGTTACAAACAGTCAATGAGCAACAGGAAAAATAAATAGCTACCTAGAAAACAAACTATGTACATATAATATATTATATATGAGCACATGAATGATAGCTGGGAGAAATTCACGACCGGCTAAAGACAGGTTAGGCAAAACCCTTCTGTATATGCAGATGAGCCAGAAAAACGACCTAGAACAACCCTGTGAATGGCGAATAAATAAACAACTGGATTTGAAGAACAAATTGTGTACCCATTGTATGGATATCTGACGTCAGTTAACCTACTCTGAAAAATATTTCAACACATTTATATGGTTCACTTAAACTTTTTTAGTTTTTTTTTTTCATATATACAAAATGATAACAGAATTTGAGATGTCCCATAGCATTATTGCTAATTGAAATTTGTAGCCAAAAAAATTTGGATTATTTTTAATGATTATTAAGATGGGCTCTACCGTCATGTTAATGACAAATCAACCTTCCAAAAAGGTCTCACAAAAAATGCACGATGTTTAGACAGGACTGGTGAACTGCAACCTGAATCCTATAGACCATAAGATGGCAAACCCAAAAGTTATCACCACATCTTTATTTAGCGAGATTATCATCACTTGAAGGCACCGAAGAAAATGTACTCAATTGTTGTTGCATGATAAAAAATTTCCTTCAAAGCTTTACCCTTGGCTTTTAATCATAACAGTATCTACAAATTGAATAAGTGGAACAATTTAAATCATGTTTTAAACAGAAAACAACTTCAATTTTAGGTCAGGAAAACTAGTGGAAGGTCACCATATAAAGTGGCCAGTCCTTTATTACCCAAGCATCAGAAAGTAAAGCATAAGAACATTGCAAGAGATTGCTAATACTTATGTTAAAATATTGTAGTCATTTAGCTAAAGTGCAAAAGGAGGGGAAACCACAAAATATTGAATGGACCAACACGAAACTCAAAATAATAATAATAATAATAAAAAGGAACACCTGTGTACATTGAAACCGTTTGTGTGTATTATTGGCGGATGAAATTAAGCTTAATGTGGAGCTTAGGAAGAACTATGCTAACAATTGACATCCAAAGCGCCTCCTAACTTCAAATAATATGTCTTTTAAGTGGTGATCCATTCCTCTCCATCCATCTGACAAACTGCAAATTAGGAAACAGAAAGGTAGAGAAAATTAATAAGCAACTCATGACAGAAGAATAGGACAGTAACTATGGTTTAAAAGCCTAACCTGTCTCATGAGCACCATTCTCGGGCATTCTGAAACATCCTCAACCATGGGCTAGGGCCTTTCCCGTCTACATTCCAGTGCTTGGGATACCACGGGAATTGCCACATCAAGAAGCAACGTTCTGGATGAGGCATCATAGCAAGATGCCTTCCATCTGGAGAACAAATTGCTGCTACTCCTAAGGGAGAGCCATTTAGATTGAAAGGGTAAGCTTCTGTTGGGTGCCCATCATCATCACAGTATCTAACTGGGGCCAAATTTGAGTGAATCACAAGATCAAGAACGCCATCATCAGGGAAATATGCTCTTCCCTCACCATGTGCAGCCCACACACCCAAAGTACTACCTTCCATTCCTTTGAACATTATGGCAGGCGAGTCCTTTATTGTGACACTTGCAAAGCGGCATTCAAATCGACCAGACTCATTGTGGACAAACCTTGGTTGTGATGGGTCCCCCCCAGCTCCGAGCACCCCTCCAACTTCAGGGCCTGGAACCCATCCCAGTAGAGCCATAAGCTGGCATCCATTGCAAACACCAAGACTGAAAGTGTCAGGCCGCTTGTAGAACTCTTGAAATTGATTTAGAAGCGGCTGGTTGAATCTTATGGAAGCCGACCAACCTTTTGCAGAGTCAAGGACATCAGCATAGCTAAAACCTCCCACAAACACAACTCCACGGAATTCATGAAGAGAGATAGCTCCATTCAGAAGGTCTGACATAGCGACATCCCAAGGTTCAAAACCAGCAGCATAAAGCGCTGCAGCCATCTCTCTGTCTCCATTGCTACCTTCCTCTCGAATCACAGCCACTTTTGGTTTTGAAGTTGCAGTCATGTATTTCTCATCCGTAAAGGAAGGAGTAAAAGACAATTTCCACAAGGGTTCAAGCCTGGACTTCAAACCTTCTTTCTCCAAGTCCACACAAGAAGCTAATCTTTGGAATTTTTCCAGTTGAAAACTAGTTTCCTCCCACATATCTCTAAGGAGTGAAGTTTCCTCACTCAGATGAGTTACCCCATCAACTCTCAGTTCTATCAATGGTGATGCAGTCACATGTCCAACTATATCAGCAGAAACCCCTGCACTACTGAGTTTTTGTATCACGGTATCCAAGTTCTGTCTGCTAACCTCAAAAAGAAGACCAATCTCTTCTGAAAAAAGTGTTTGGAAGAGGCTCTTCCCTTGTGATGTGAAGTCCAAAACAATGCCACAGTTCCCAGCAAATGCCATCTCCATAGCACAGACCAGTAATCCACCGTCACTAATATCATGGCCAGAAGAGATTAGTTCATTGCCAATCAGATTCTGCACACCCTCAAAAACTCTCTTGAGGTAAGGAACATCCTCAAGATCAGGACACTCATCCCCAACCTGGTCAAAAGCCTGAGCAAGAGCAGAGGCACCTAATCGCCGCTTCCCTTTTGCCAAATCAATATGAAGCAATACACCACCATCTCCCAACTTCAAATCTGGGGTTACTGTTTTAGTTATGTCAGGACAAGTGACATACACACTGATAACAAGATTACCTGGAGCCTTAACAACTTCACCAGCTGCATGAGCTGCCATGGAGAGACTGTCCTTCCCTCCATCAATAGCAATGCCAAGTTCAATCATAGCTTCAGAAAGAGCTATAGCAGCATCATACATGTCAGCCCCTTCCCCATCAAGCTTGGCAGCATACATCCAATTTCCACTAGCTTTAACATCAGAGAGAGCAGTAACCTTAGCCCAAACAAGATTTGTGAGCGCTTCTCCAACAGCCAGTCTTGCCATTGCCTTCTGATTAAGCAGACCTTTAATTGGCTGCTCTCCAATTGCGCATGCACCTCCAGTCAAGTCTGTATAAGTCTGAGCAATGACAGCAACATCAGCAAGTGTAATCTGTAAAGGACCAACAGTTTGCTGCTGTGCTACAAGGCCTGTAACACACCTATCCACTTTTGTTGTCAAAAAGCGTTTTGAACATACAGAAGGAAGTCTTAATACCCTCTTCAATGCCTCCATCACGGTAACCCCAGGAGCAATGTCAAGTGACTCTCGTGGATGAACCACACGATGGAACTCAAAGGTCTTCTGAGGCATATCTCCAAGTACTTTCTCTAGCTCAAGATCCACAGCAGGAAGAGGAGTAGGAAGTCCACTTGAATGGCATTTCTCAATAGCTAAGCCATCAACCAAGACAACACGCCCTTCGCCATTAATTGCCCCAATAACAGCCATTGACACCCTTTCTCTGTCACAGATAGATTGCAAAAGATTGCGGCTCTCAGGCTTTACCAAGATTGCATCTTGCTCCTGATATTCTGCACCCCATATCTCCAAAACAGACATTGTATGGTCACCAACTACAATTGCGCGGATGTCAATTACAGCACCCTTTGGATATATAATTTCCTTGACAACATTACAATTTCCACCAGCTCCCTGATCGTGGATACTAATAATTGGATTATTCTCTCCCATCTCAATGCATGCACGAACAACACGATATAGTTTCTGTGCCATTTCAGCATCTCCACGTTGTACAGCATTAAAATCAAGCTCTGCATCGTTCTGGCCACTCACCATACTTGATGCAGCACCACCTCCCATTCCGATACGATATGCAGGGCCCCCAATCTTTACAACCAACATACCAATGTCAGGTTCTCCTTTTGTTATATGGGTATGATCAATTTGCCCAATGCCCCCACTGAACATAATTGGCTTCAACCATTCTCTCCTCTCCCCACTTGAAAGCCTCATTCCAAAAGTTCTGGTATAACCCTGAATTAAAGGCTCCCCAAATTTGTTTCCATAGTCTGATGCACCATTGCTAGCATCAATAAGAATCTGCAAAGGTGATGCCAGGTTCGATGGGTATGTGAAGGAACCATCCTCCCATGGAGCATAAGATCCCTCTATATTCAGATTGCCAACACAATAACCAGCCGTAGCTGCAATGACAAATGAACCTCTACCTGTTGCATGGGTATCCCTAATTCTACCCCCTGCGCCAGTCTCTGCCCCAGGATAAGGCGCCACAGCACATGGAAAATTATGGGTCTCTGCTGTAAATAAAATATCAAGGTCAAGATTCTTTGCATTGAGAGGACATGTCAACCCAGGGTTAACTGGTCGCAGTTGCTTTACAGGGAAGCCCTTGATCGCACTAGAATTATCCTTGAAACCAATTACAGAATTGTTTGGATTTGCCTGCAAAGTGCTTTTCACAATCTGCATCAGAGTTCTATTCACAGGCTGTCCATCAATAACGATCTTCCCAGTAAAAAACCAGTGCCTGCTGTGCTCACTGTTAGATTGTGCAATGTCAAACAATTCCACAGAAGTTGGATTCCGCTTGATATCCTCCCTGAATAGCCTAGTATAATACTCTAAATCTTGTTCATCAAAAGCCAATCCCATCTCTTGATTAATATCTTCCAAAGCTTTCCTCCCCCTTTCCATAACAGGTATGTATCTAACTTCCTCAGGAACCACATTAGTCTCAAAAGATGTCAGCTTATGAGTATAAACACACTCGGTCATCCGATCATGAACCATGGCAGCAAACTCATTAATTTGATCTTCTTGCAATGCTCCCTTACTATGTAACAAGTATCTTCGGGACCGCTCCATCCGAGTCACTCCTGTTAACCCACAGGCACGACAAATCGACACAGCATTTGCAGACCAGGCTGTCGTAAAAGACAACCTTGGGCCAACCTCAACTATCACAGTATCCAATCCCTCTTTCCTCTTCTTTTCAAGAAAGCTCTCTGCCCCCAAATTCTCTGGTTCATAAGTTTCCTGAAGAAGCCACCTAAGAACCCCAAGCTTCTCCTTAGAAATCTTGGACTGAAGCCCAATATTAAAACACTGCTCAGTCTGCAACCCAACAATATCATTTGAGATTTTTGTTTGAATATACCTAAGTAATTCAGTAGTTGCACTCTCTTGCATCAATGGGACGCGGTAATAATGGATAATTTCTTGAGCAGGCTCTTCAATCAATCTCGACTGTTCATCAAGAAAGCTGGTTACACCCCCAGAAACAGCAGCTCTAGGCTTCAATTGAGCACAGCACCTCAATGCACCACCTCTTCCAGAAGATACACCCAATGGAGGCCTACCATTACGAAGTGTGCCCCATAGCAACTGATTTCGACGGGTAATCGGAAAATCTCTCTGTAAAAACAGACTCTGCGTAGAGGTACCCTGTAATGGAAGTTCAAATACGAACCCACAAAGAAACCAATTAAAACTTAATTATAGAATCACAAAACAGCAGATTTTAATCCAAACGACAGCGAAACAGAAGGCCAGAAGAAGACGAATTTCACAAACCAAACAGAGTAGTGTTAAACGAAAAGACTTACTTGCAAGAATTGCGAGGCAGCGGTGATTTCTCGGGCACCAACCATTACATAAACCTGCCTACACCAAACAGAAATCAGAAACCAAAATATATGAAAAAAGAACGGATTAAAAATAAAGGTGAATGAATTTAACAAATTAAAAATGGACAGGCGATACCTTCTTAACTGGGCCAAGAATCGATGGTGTAAAGAAAAGAAAAGAGAGAAGTAGTGGACTAGGGTTTAGCAGTGATTTAGCAAAAACCCTACTTTTGGATTTGGTTCCAGTTAAGTAAAGACTGTTCCTTTCAAATATCTGGCTGATATTTTCTTTCTTTAATATTTTCTCATTTGGGAAAAGAATCTGACTGCAGCCTTCCTGCATGTATGAATTATGAATTATGAATTATGAATTATGAATTAGAGAATAGACTTCTTCAGCCAGTTGGATTTCCCTTGAAAGACAAATTTTATGAAGTTATACAATTAAATCCATAAAACTTTTTTCCATATTAAATTTAAATATTAATATTTATTTCAATTTATAATTAAATTTTTTATTAATTTAATTACTATTCATTAAATTTATGTATTTTATAACTATATATCAACTAAAAGTTTATTAAATAATAAATATATCTTTAATTATCAATAAATAGATATTTGTATCATAATAAAAATTGTATAAATAAGAATAAATTTGATATATAGCCAAAAAAATAGTTGATGTTGATGAATTGAATCAAGTAGCCTAATCATAGTTAGAAACTAACTCTTCAAGACTAGTAAGACAAGGTTCGTGGTAGAGAAGGATAGGTTCAGTTTGTTATCAGTACTGTATATATTATATATATTATATATAGTGTATTCACTATTTTTTATATATTAAATAATATATTACAATGGATATATATATATATATTTCACATTCATAATAAAATATTCAAGTTGTTGATTAAATTATGAATGCAGTAATTACATATAATATGAAATATACAGCTTTTTGATTATCTACTTAAAATTTAATATCAAATTATTGATAATAATGAAATAAATATATACAGTAGAAGATAATCTAAAAAATGTGGGTAAATTTCACTCACGATCCTCCAATTATATAATTCGTAATAACTCAGTACCTGAAATATTATTTGTAATATAAAGGTACCCAAATTATGTATTGTAACAACTCAGTTCTTTAAAAATTATTTGTAACATAAAAGTATCTCAATTTTTATTTTATAATACAAAGATATCTCAACTTTTATTTTGTAACTAAATAGTACTTTCGTATTTGAATGTTAGTCTCCTTAACATAAGTGTGATATAAAATATTCATATCATATAAATTTTAATAAAAATAAAATTAGATATAATATTCACATCAGATAATTTTCAGTTTTACTGAATGTGTATTGCAACTAATTTTGTTTTTATTAAATTTTATCTAGACATTTCATGTTATACTTCTATTAAAAAGACTAAGTGGTGTTTGAGAGTAATGTTAAGTGTTCCAAAAGCAGATTTTGAATTTTTTTTATTTAATTGACTAATTTTTTTTAATTTTATGAATTATTTTTTTCAAATATACTTATGGAAAAAAGATCTATTTATCTATATTTACCAAAAATAGTTTTCAAAACTCAAAAAAGTTAAAAATACAAATTTTTTTTTCCGTTTTTCCAAACACAATACTAAATAAATTCTAATAACTAAAGACATAGATACTATTTAGTTAAAAAAAAAAAGTTGAAGTACTTTTGTATTACAAATAATATTTAAAGTACTGAATTGTTACAATTTACATAATCAGGGTACCTTTGTGTTATAAATAATCTTTCAGGTTCCAAGTTGTTACGAGATAGACAATTGAGATACCTTTGTGTTACAAATAATCTTTTAGGTATCGATTTGTTACGAGTTATATAATTGGAAGACCGTAGGTGAAATTCACCCCAAAAATATTTATAACCGGTATAAGACAATAAATTGAACATTCATTGAACTTTTAGGTTATCATATGGTTTATTTTAAGGAAGAATCTTATTTTTCATGATATAATGATATTTAGATAACTGCACATATAATACTAGATATCAACAGTTATTGTCTTAGTCATGATATATGAGTCTTTTATGATTCAAAGTTCTTTAACTTGAAATGTTAAGACTGTCCTTTCATGTTTTGCTGTGGAAAGTGCTATTGCCTTGTACTAGATTAATCACATTTGGTAATCCGGCTCGTAATCACCACAGCTAGTCATGTAGTGAGACATGAGATTACCAATAGTAGGACTTGTTATCCTGTAATACTAGGACAAGATCATAATAGAGTTGATATTTTGGTTCTGATAGAATAAATGATTGGCTAGGAGAAATATGATTTTATTCAATGTAAGATTGAATTATTAATTAGATTAATAATGATAAATCTTATTTTTAATTAGAACGTAAATTATCACTTATTATAATACTGACCAATATGATTTGACATACTATGACCTTAATCAATATCGGAATCATAACGAGATAACTTAATATTATGATTTAGATGTCAAATTAATATTAGAAATTTTATCGGTAATTAAAAGAAGCATTCTGAAAGGATATTTAATGTATCCGAGTATACAAAGAATTTAAAATTAATGTCTGATATAATATTAAGGAGTTAATATTATATTTTCATTCCGATAAAATTATTGATATTATAAGTCATACGCAAACTAAATTATTTGTTTAGTCCATATTTAAAATGTAAGAAGTAATTTAATTGAGAATTAAATTAGAAATTATCACTTATATTTTTTGAATTAAAATTAATATTGATTAATTTTAAATATTTATCCTATATATAATTTTAATTAAAGTATTAATTAAAATTATCATAATTTAATTAAATTAATTATAGTAATATATTAAAGCAACTATCATAATTAATAGAAGAGAATATTAATTATATAATTAATGATGGTAGCTTAAAAAATGAGATATATAATTATTGCATAATCAAAAGTAAAAAATTCGCCAAACTTCCAACTGCCACATAAATGTTATTTTGAATTTTTTTTTTTTTTGTTTACTTTAACTTCTTCTCTTCTTCTTCTAAATCTTCTTCTTCGGCTTCTTCATTTTGCTCTAGAGCAAAATTTTGATTTTGCTTCAATTTTTTTTTCTCTCATTTGATATAAACATTGAAAAAAATACTAAAATAAACTTTTAAAGTGTTAATAGTTTATAAATTTGGTTTAAATGAGAAATTTAGTGATTATATATTTGAAATTAGCAAAAAAGTTTCATTACCGTAACTAAAGCTTTGATCTTTTTACTTAGTTTATAAATTTGGTGAACTCGGTAATAAAATATTTGTCTTAACCTTTTAATTTTTTCATTTTGTTCTAAAAATAATGAGATGATCAAGGCAAATGGATATTATTCATAAAGATTACAAAATATATTTTGCTAAAGTTATAGATAAATACTAAAAGTTAACATGGAAAATGTATTTTTATGTCATGTAATATTTGATTGCATGTTTCAGTTAAATTAAAATTTTTTCAAATCTATAATTTTGAACGACATCAATATATCCTTTAGGATTTTTTGATAAATCAATAATGATGTAAGGAATTGAATTTTCCATTGCCAAGTATTTTCTATTATTAAGTTTAATTTAATTTGAATGTCAAGATATGTATTAGATTGAGATAGAGCTGACAATTTTGATATAACATAATTTAATGACATGAAACGGACACGAAATTAGATGGATATGTATTTAAACTATACAGATATGTGTCATAAATGTGTCAATATGATTAAAAACAAAACAATTATTTAAATATTATAGGGTATTTTAAAAAAATAGATATCATAATTAATCTTGATATTATATTTTATTTATGTTTAGTCGTATATAATCGTGTCTCGTATCGTTATATATAATCGTGTCTTGTATCGTGTAATGTATATACGTATAGATACATTTAATTCACCATATCTAACTTTTTATATTGTATAACGTGTACATATTTAGATACATTTAATTAATTGTATCTAATTGCGTCATATCATGTTAATACTGATTATGTCCGTTTTTTAATTTTTGATATGATTAATTGATCTTATCGTGTTTATATTTAATATAATCATATCATACACAAAATAAAATATGATATAATTAGATATGATATGTATGATTGCCAACATTAAGAGATGAGGGGTTTTAATATAGCAAAGGGTGAGTTAGACGGTATTATTGACATTTTGAGATTAATTTCACTCCCATACTTTATTAAAGTTATGAACCTTAAAGAAAATATTGTAGACTTAGGTTCTATTTGGATTGAAATATTTTAAAATGCATATATTTTATAAAATTTATAAATTTTAAATTCATAAATTGTGAAATTCATGGATTTTAAGAATTATATCATTTGGTTTGATTATAAAATCTATGAATTGATGATATAATTATCCTTATACTTATGTCTAGTTCAATTACCACAATTCATGGATTTAATAATTAATTTTCAATTTTACCTTTTATTACATATTGATAATTTATTATTAATTAAGTATATATAATCAATTCAACTATATACTTAAAATTTATAAAAATAAAACTGATTATTTTAAGAGTTAAAAAAGAAAAAAATAATATTATTATATATTATAATATTTAATTATATTGCTAAAAAATATTTTTATTAATAATTTAATGCAAATTAACACTATATTATGCAAAATAATAATAGTAATAAAACAATTAGTTGAAATATTTAAAAGAAAAATTATTTCTACTTTTTTAGAATTAAAGATAGTTATTAGGGATAATTTTGGAATAAAAAATCTAACAATAATCCATCATTAATTAAAATTAATGGATTTTGGAATTTTCATCTAGAAGGTGAGAAATCAAATTCTTAAAAGATGAAGGATTTTAGTAGATAAGTAATTTTCCAAAATCCTTGAATTTTAATATTTTTTAAGTAGACAAACGATATATTTAACATAAATCTATTGAATAATGTCTTATGACATAATTTTTTATTAAGAAAGAGAAAAGGTAAATTTAATTAAATTTTAAAAAATAAAAGTAAAGGGATATTCCATAGCATGAATATCGTAAGGCATAAAAGGTTTTTTTTTATTTGTTTTAAAGGAAAAATAATTTTATTAATTGAAAAACTAGCAATACATCGATAGAAATATAAATATAAATTCACTAAAAATTATAGAAGTTGAAACGATAAAAAAATTAACGCACCCAATTTAATAGCATAATAAATTAATACAATATCTACAAATTTAATAATAATGTAGTACTCATACCTATAACTTTAGTTATGTAATATATTGATGACCATAATATAATTTATTATTTCTGTTGGATTAAAGCTATTTCTGTCGGAATTGTCCATATAAAAATAAAACACTTTAACAAAATAGTGAAATATTGAAAACCAAACAAACAAAATAAAAATTTAGATTTATGTGAAATAACACATTTATTTTAGAAATAAATTAATGACAACAGATATAGAGAAGTGATTTTAGGTTAGGAATGACCAAAAATTATTCCTCCTTACTTAACTAAGATGAGTAGCTAGAAAAAGAAACGAGAGAGAAATGTTGAGAGAAAAGGAGCAAATATTTGTTTTTGATTGAAAACCATTATTTGGATGAATTTTTTTCAAAGCAAATTAATTTTATTGGGAAAGAAATTAGGGAATCGAGAAAGAATTAATTTTACTATTCAAATAATCTTATTAGGAAAACAAATTAAAGAAATTAAAGAAAGAAATTAAGCATGCAATTTGGGGGGAAAAAAAAGAAGAAGAGAGTGGGGGGGGGGGGGGGGGTGGGGGGGAAGAATTAAGCAATTTGATGGGTTCAGTTAATTATCGGATTTTTTTGGCTAAAATAATTAATCAAACTTTTCCAGAAATTCTAACAGATAATCCAAATGGTTTTTTTAAATTAAAATCAATTTAGGGAGTAGTATTCAATTAAGATTTTAATAGATTTTAAAAATCAATGTATTCAATTAGAATTTATAAGACTATATAAAAGTCATGAAGTATTCAATTAGCTTCTCTAAAGACTTAAAAAAAATCTATAAAAATAAGATGTTATTTAATTAGAATTTACAAAGATTGATATTCAAAAAGTCAATAACTTTGGTGATTTTTTTTGTATACTTTTAAAAAATTTTAAAGACTTTTCATATGATTTTATAAATATAAAATTTTTGAAAAAGTCTTTTATTTACTTATAAAATTTCAACAAACTTTTTTTTTCACTTTCTTATAACAGCATAAAATAACCACCACTTCATCAAAAAGCCACAAGTTTAAAGAAGGTCGGATTGTGGCTCCCTCTCATACCCGGAAAGGAAGAAAAAATTCACATAAAAGTAGTTATGGTACTCATGGAAGATTTCAACTAGATTATCTAATCCTTTTTTTTTTTTTTTTATTTTCTCAGCGTCGCTGCTTTCTATTATATAGAAAATTATGGTATTGAAAATGATATCAGCTGAATTTGTTTTAAAAATACGATGTGTGTGGAACTTGTAACTATCTTGCAAATAGATGGTAAGCTTTATTTATTGATTATTTTAATTGATAGCTCTACTTTTATTATTTATTTTAAAATTTTATTTTTATTGTATGAAAAATATAAATTTATGGTATTAAAATATGTATTTATTCAAATAAATAAAAATTGGTTAATATTTATGAAAGTCTATAAATATCTATAAAAATCCTAAAAAATAAAGTTTATGAAAGTTATCGACACATTTATAAATGTTGCAAAATTCATTAAAAGTCTGTAGACTCTACAAAAGTCATTAACTTAAAAAAATTCAGTAATTTAAGAAAAATCAGTAAATATCTTTTAAAATTCTAATTAATACACGGCAGTTAGTTTAATTTTGTTTTATTTATTTTTTATTAAAATCCAACTTTGCTCACCTCTAAAATTGGGTACTACTTTGACACAAAAACAACATTGTCCTGAGTACCATGTTAATATAATTTTTTTCCATAATTTAAAATAATTAAAAATCTGTGGAATACAGATATCAGATCATTTTTCATTTCTCTTGTTTTAAATATTGAATTAATAATTTTTTCTATTGTTGTTGTTTCTTTTAATAATATGATATATAAATAAACTAAAAATACAGTCATTATTTGATATAATTATATATTTTAATAATTAAAATAATAGCAATAAAATATAATTTGTTATAAATAAAAATATCTGCAAATATGTATCTATAATTTATAAATTACAATAGATTAATGTAATATATTTTTAATATATTATATTTATTTTAAAGAGACTAATTTTGAAGAAGTGTATTTTATTTCTAATAAAAATGTTTGCAAATCATATATTTTATTTTGAAGGGTTTATTTGTCATTTTAGAAGAAAAAACTCTAGCTATTTCAAAAAAATTCCAAATTGGAGTTTTTTCAAGCAGTTATTTGAACTTTCTGGTAACTACCTGCTACAGTTACTAAACATTTTTATTTAACTATTAAATATCAAAAAATTATCGACTAACTCAAAAAGCTCGACCAAACACCTAAATAGGCTTCTCTTTCAAGTTCTAAAAATGTTTTAAAAAACCTCTAAATAAAAGAAACCATCAATCTTTCACTCAGACCTTTCTTAAAATTTAGGTTTTGGAATTAACCTGGTTTCAAGTTATTAATGTCCGGAAGTAATAATAACAATGATATCATAACAGTAGTATTAATTAGATTTTTATTGAGAGGAAAGCAATAATAAAAATTGTATTTTGTTATTTTTTAGTGAAAAAATCCAATTTAAAAGATTTAAATTCGAAATCTTATAGCGTTACTCACAATAACTGTATACATTTTATTGTGTTAGTAAATAAATAGTTTGATGATCCTAGGCACCAATAAGTACTATTGCATAATTATATATTTAAAAAAATTATATTGGCTTGAAAAAGATTATGAAGGAGAAGCTGAAATTAAAAGGAAATGAAATCAGATCAAGACTGCTGATCTGATCTGATTAACCTTCCCTGTAGCAAGGCAATGAAATCAGAAATCCTGGTAATGAACTATATATAATAAAAAAATTCAAAACGTTCAAATTCTTACATATTGTAGCTCAATGGGAACTAAAGCGCATATATATATATATATATATAATTGTTTTAAATTATGGATTCATTCCCAATCACATCAATCAATAATTAACATAATCTGAGCTTGAGTACCATTTTTTTTTTTTTTATCAATTACAAGTTGGAAGTGGAAGAGGATGGTAGGAATTGAATTTGGATTTGGATTGTTTGAGAAATTTCTAAGGTCTTCGACCAACTAGACCATTTGTTGGTTACCTACTCTTTCACAAGATTGGAAAATGTTCTCAGACAAATCTTAGCCAATTTGCAACCAATTTCAACGATCCGCCATAGAAATCACTATATTGTACTGAAAGTGAATATCAGATGCAGACAGATTGAACATATAGAGATAGAGATGCTCAACTACCTTTGACTAATTAAAATGATGTCAAATGGACAAACCTAACCACTATCACCAGCACAATCATATAATAAATAGCATAAACCCACGAGTTACTAGTTAGTTTACCCAACTACTATCACCATCACAATCCAATGCATAAACCCGTCAAACACTTTGTACCGGTACACTTCCATTTAGTAATAAATAGAGCGGTAATCAAATTGAGCTAAGCAGAGGAGTTTGCACTTAGTTCATTTAAATTTGTCACCGGCTTGAGCTCAATTCAAACTTCAATATTTGAGCAGTTCGAGCTTGGCTCGTTTCAAAATTAGTAAGTTTACGAGCAACTTAAGCTCGACTCATAAATAACTCGTTTATTATACTTAACGAATTTAACTCAAGTTCAACTCGTCAACTAATAATGATAAAAGGTCGAGTTCGGCTCATCAACTAATAATGACAAAAACTCGAGTTTGAGCTCGATAACAAAATATAATATAAACAAACTTTAAACGAGTCTTGAACGAACATATTCATGAACTTTTAAATGAATATGTTTACAAATTTCTAAATGAGTATATTTGTGAGCTTTTAAAAGAATGTTCGCAAATTTTTAAACCAACATATTCACAAAATGTTAAATGAACATGTTTACAAGCTAACAAACTAAATAATATTAAGCTCAATAAAGTTTTCAAACTCGAGTTTGAATTCGAGCTCCACTTGTTAAGGTTAACAAATAATTTCGAACGAATTTTTTTTTTGGAACTGAAACTCAAATAACTCATAAGCAGCTTGATTTATTTACCGTCCTAATAATAATGATAAGTTCTGTAAGGGCTAAAATTTGAACTCCATAAGCAATCCTCGTAACAAAAAAAAAAACGAATGCATAATCCCGTCAAACATTTGGTACCCGTGCTTATATCACCGGTATCGATTCATAAACTTTCATTTAGTAGTATTGATTAGTTAATTGAGGTCTCAAAATCCTCATAAGTTATAACTGAAAAAAGGGAAAAAAAAAAAAAGAAGAAAAAAACCCATCAATGATTTGATGGTATACTGCTAGTTAATAATTAGCTTAGCCATTATATATATATATGTAAGAGTGAAATTTAACTGTAAATCACTTTCTTCTTTACTATTATACATTTTCATCAAATTAACAAGTTGAACAAAATAATTAATCATAGTACGTACCAAATAGTAGTAAATATTTCAAAAAATCAAAGTTGCAAGGACTAACATCATATCTTCTAATCTATGTCTTCCTAGCTAATTTACAAAAAGTTAGTGAAATAAATATATCCATCATCATGCATAAACCACAGGAAATCTGCTTTAAAAGCTTTCACTCTTTCTCTTCTTATAGGAAAAAAGACCTTATGATATTCATAATTCTTTTTTATTAACTTTCATAACATGTAACAAACACACACACACACACATGCGCACAAATATATACATAGAGAGAAATTCTCAGGTATACCGAATCTACCACATCATCTGTAAACCAACTCAATCTTACAATAACATACATTTAATTGTTTTATTTTTATTGGTTGATGTGAAAATAAAAATAAAACAATTAAATGTATATTATTATGTGATTGAGTTAGTTAGTCTAGTAGACCTGGTCTACTTAATAATTTCTCATATATAAGATTTTGGTGTTACACTCGTGAACTCCATCTGCAAGTGCATCTCCAGTCATTGTAAGGGAAAACTTAAAAAATATTTGGTGGCTACTTAGAAACACATATGAATAACAAGAAAATTAAAATCGTCAAAATGAAATCATGACTACTTAAATTGGAAAAGAAGCACATCAAAATAAATTATACTAAACATGCTTAAGAGCTCACATCCTTAGTTACTTCAAACACTTAAGTACTAATGCCTAGTTGCACTGCAATAATCTCAAAGAAATGAAACTGAAAGCTCTATATATTGGGGATTGTGTTCCCTCTTTAGTAGCTGGTAATGAAAATCTTAAACACTGTACTTTAAAAAGGAAAAAAGGGGATAGGGGGCCTGGAAAACCCTAGACATATTACTCACTACACAGTCATCATACAGTTAAAAGATGCTGAATTATTATATACTTGGATGAATAGATTTCATTTAGTACTATAGAGGGCCAACCCATTTTTGGCAAGAATGGCCCCCTTGGTGTCAAATGCATAACAGTAACAGTAAGGAATTCAAATCAACTTGCAGAGAGACAACAAATATGGGAACTATCCCAATATGAACTATAATGATGTAAATTGATGCCTTTTAAAAGTTCAACCAACTTGAAGGATTGAAACGACCCCTCTTAGAGAAAGAGATAAGAATCAAATCCCACTTTCAATATATCAAAAGTATAATTCTTCAGTCATTTTCATTTCACACCCATGACCCATATATATATATATAGTATCAATATTCAACAATAAAAATATTTGCTTAAAAAAAAAAAAAATATATATATATATATAGTATCAATATTCAATATTAATCATTAATGAAGAAAATAGAGAACAATAAGCTAATTTCCATTAGAATTAATCGAATGGCATCCTTACCATTAGAAAGGAAAAATAGACGAGTTTCTCTGATTTCTTGCAATAAATTTCCATTTGCACCAACTTGTTGAAGTTCTTGAATTATGCTTCTTTTCCTACTGCACAAGAGGAAAACAATATTTTTTTCCAAAATAGAAATGTGGATTAGAGAAAAATAAAAAAAGATACACCCAAATGTTTTTAATTAACACATAGCAAAACCTAATTAATTATTAAAGGTAGTTAATTTTCACATGAACTAGACCAAAAATGATTAAAAGATCCTACCTTTCTTGCTATATGCTTACATTCTTACATGATCAGTCAGCTAATTCAAATAATAGACAAAAAAAACTCTCTATATCAGAAAGATGGAGGTGGACGAGGTGGAGGACCCCAAAAAACCTCATGTGGCATTTGCCCATTGGGTAGCAAATTTGGAGGCAAATTGTAAACAGGCATTGAACTATGCTCAGCCATTGCCTGAGAAGATTCAGGCCCTGAATTATTACTGCCACCGCCACCCCCGCCGCTTGGGGCAGTGTTGCTATTGTTAGTCCCTGAAGTCACCTGCTGCTCCACTTGCATCCCTTCTTGCTCTTGCTCCTCAAGTGGCAATCTTTCATATGTAGCATTATTAAATGTTGCCGCTATCACCATCACCGGTCCTGATGCCACCAGCTCCCCCACCACCGATCCACCCACCACCTGTCCTTGCCCGCCGGCCAAATACACCGTCAGTCCTGTTGCTCCGGGAGGTGATGGGGCCGGTAGAAAGGAACCCGATAAGGATAAAATCTCGAATCTTCCATGAAGAGTGATTACCCCACCTGGTGCCGCAGGTTGCCTGAGGGTAACATTAGTTACTACCCCACTTCCACTTAGGATCGAAACCCCACGGTGGCGGCGTTGAGCAAAATTGGCAATGCTCTCTGCTATGTCAGTACCGGAGCTGATTTCGAGTACATGGCTACGAAGAGAATTAGGGGTTTCTTTGGTGATGACTATGGGTGCTTTCGGTTTGTTTTTCGAACCAGGAGGGCGGCCTCTAGGCCTGCGAGACGAGCCACCGCTGCCTGGTTCAATGGTTTCATGAGCTGTATTGGGGTCTTCGGATTCTTGGTTGTTGTCTCTGATGCCTTCTTGCTCGTCTTGGTTTTGGGTTTGAGTCGGGACGGTGGTGGACGCGGAGGCGGCGGCGGTCTTAGGGCTAGCGGTGGTATTGGTCTCAATGAAATCTTGTGCTCTTCTTGGACCGAGCCGGTTCAAACCAGTAGCATCATCTTCTGAGTTCCTGAGGTGAAGAGGAGGTGGGGATATTGGGTCAACACCTCTCATAGCAACATTTCCAGCCCACCACCGATTCGCCATTTTTGAATGCTTGAAAACAAGAATCTAAAGACAACCACTTGAAAATAAAATTTCAAGAACCCAATAGTACAAAACAAGGACTATTTATTGTTATTTGTCTCACTCCTCTAGACTAGTCGAATCAGAAGCTGACAAGAAGAAAAGAGAACAATAGAAGATATATAGACCGAGTGAGTGTGTATGTAGCTTTATCGCCAACTTTTTGCTCTTAATTTGTTTTCTTTTGCTGATACAGATTGAAAGATCTCTGACAAAGATGAAAAACACCCAAATCCAGATAATTCACGGATAATAAAGGAATCCAAAACCTTACTCCTTTTTCCAAATCAACCAAAAACCCAGCTAGCTAGTTACTAAAAACCCATATTGCACAAATGGATTAATTTCCTTTGCTTTGCATGAAAAATTATCAAAAACCCTAAGCCATTAGCTTCCAAATTCAAGAAACATTAGATCCAATAATATGAACAACCAAAACCCATTTCCCTTAACCCAAAAACTCAAAGAGATCTAGCTTCAAATCAGCTATAAAACTAAACCAAATATGCAAAAACGAGCAAGAAAACTCACCAACTACGTGAAGAAGTGAATGCTACAGTGCAAGCTTTAGATTAAAAAAGGGGAAATATTATAAGAAAGAAACCATTTTTACGCCTTTAACTTCTCTGTCTCCCTCTTATGTGAATCTGAAATATAAAATCCCCGAACACAGAGTCAGCTAAGTACGGCAAAGGCAAGATGCTCATGTTTCTAGTTGTAGGGGTCCTCCTCCAGATTTTCAGAGGGTAAGATTGCCAGGTGCGGGAGTACGAGTAGGCGTACGATAAGGGTTCGTGCTAGACTATTGCGTCAATACATAGGATAGCGGTTCTTGGCAGAGGATGGTTTTCTAATTTTGAGCTTTTGTCTGCTCTGCTTGGGGGGGCAATTGTTCCTTTTATTATTATTATTATTATTATTATTATTATTATTTTGGTTAGGTGTACAACACAAGTTTCAAGCTTTTCCTTCCTTGTAGAGTGAGCCCTTTTTTAGTATGCATCCAACAACCTACATACCAAAAAAGGTTAACCAATGAGCTATCTTCCAGTTCCCTACCCCACTCTAATTATACAATTTTTCAAATTTTTTTTAATAATTTTTTCTTATTTATTAGAAATCCGACTATAGACCGTTAAATTGATGCGCATTTTATCTGAATCGAAAATTGATTTGTTATCTCAAATGTTATATAAATATTTTGTAATATGAGATATTCATTACATACTGTGTATTGTAAACTTAGCATATTTATTATATTTTGTAGACCTTTGATATTAAATTGATAATTTTTTATTTTTATTATGACTATGTTATAATAGATATACCAATGAAATTTATATAGTACTATTAGTATAGAAAAATACTATTTATTCTATTTTTTTATTAATATACTAATATTTTAATGTGGGTGGATGAAGAGAAACAAAATGAGTAAGGGTATTTTTAGGATTGAGTTTCGAAAAAAATGCTTTTTATAAAAAATTTTGTATTTTGTTTAGTTTTAAAAACTGTTTTTAGTAAAAACCGGTAAATATATATTTTTTCCAAAAGTAAATTTATAAAAAATAGTTTATAAAAAAATCAATAAATTAAATTAAAAAAATTTAAAATATATTTTTAGTACATGGTATTTAGCACAGTTGATTAGTATATTACCCTTGTCTGAAGAAAGCTCTTACTTCCTCTTCATTTTTTTCTCCTATTCTTGTTTTTTTTCCTTTTCTAATTTTAGGGTTCTAGATTTGGACAAATATTCTAGTTGTAATATCCTTCTTGGTTTATAATTTAAGTAGTTACAAGTTTTATTACTTGCCTTTTATATATTTTTTACATAAAATACCTGCCTTTATTGTTTTCGTTTCTACGCGCAAAACTGAACTAGACAATCTAATATAATGCATGAAAATTGGTAGGTAATTTATATGATATTTTACATATATATATATATATTTGTACATATAGTTTGCATCTTTAAGAGATTTTTTACATCAAAAGTTAATTTAAATTAAATAATTTATAAAATTTTCGTGTTGAATAAGGTCAATCTATGGTGTTTTTTAAAAATACGAATAATTTGAGTTGAAATCTTTCTTAACTTGGGTTCAAATTTTGAATTGACTTGATTTTCACCCATTTGATATAGTGATATCTAATTACATAAAATAATTATATTTTTATAAATAGCTTTCTGTTTAAAGTCATGAAATAATTTCTATGATTATGAAATTAGAGTTATCAAAAATTAAGAAGAAGAAATACAGAAAACTTATTTAAATTTATATTTATTATAGACTTGTTATTTCTTTTTTTTTTTCTTTTTAGCAAAAGAAATTGTTCTACGTTATGGTCCAAAACGTACTAACAAGATGAAATAATTAAAATAAAAATAATTATAATTTTAGTGAATTTTTATATCCAAATTTATTATTTATTATTTGATTAAATAAAATAGATGCACATAGAGTTTTTGTTATAATAGTTCTCTTTGTATATAAGGTTTTTGGTCTCCTTGTGTGCATTCTCTTCTGGAAGTTGGTGGATCTTTTGTCACAGCAAGCAAACAGATTGAAAGATTATCCATGGTATATTATCATTCTCCATTATTTTTTAATAATAACAATAATAATAAAATGAAAATAAATAGTAGCAAAAAAAAAAAAAAGTGGCATGTGGTTTAATACTTTTTCAATTTAAGGTATATATATAACTTTTTGTGATAAAAAGAGATACGTAGTTTAGTTCATTAGTGAAAAACAATATTTTTTTTATTACCACGTTAATTTCATTTAATATAATGTTGATGTGGTACTGGCATGACACTCCACGCTAATGCTGATATGATGTCTATATAAGTGCCATGTCAACTCTATATCAGCACCACATCACAAAATTACCACGTTGATGCTGCATCAATGTTATATTAATATCATATCAGATGGACTTAATGTCGAAATAGAAGGTGTGTTTTTCTCTAACGAACTAAACTACATATCCCCTTTTATTATTGAAAAAAATCACATACTTTAAATTGAAAAATTGTTAAATCAAATTATTTCTAACGCGCAAGTCTGACTTTCCCTTATTGAGCTGCTTACTGTTCCTTAGATCCTGCATATTAGTGCATATGTGTGAGCCGCAATCGGTATCTAATATTCATATATTATTATTAGAAATAATATTAATCTCAATGACATAAATACCTGAACTAGATAGGGCATCAAATGTCTTCTTCTTTAAGGACCCAAATAAGCCTTGAAGTTCCTCTTTCAATGGCCATCATTGCCACAATGGAAGCAAGTCCCTTTTTGGGACAGTCTCTTTGGCCTTCTTCTTAGCCAAGCCTCCCTTAGACTTCATGGACTTCTTCTTCTTCTTCTTAGAACTATAAGAGTCCATCAACATCACAACCTTACTGTCCTTCTTGACAAATGGCTCAACTGTCTTGAGCATATTGATCAGCTCAGGAATAGTGGTGGAAATATGGTTTATCCTATAGTAAAAAATAAAATGCGCATAACTATTGGTCAAATCACTGAGAATTAAGTCAAATCCCAAAGAGGCCAACCTCTCAATATAATTATTCATCTTCAGAGCATATTGCACTAGAGATGTCCCCTCAATCATCTTGGAGCGGAAGAGCGACTAAGAGATCTCAAACCTTTCAAATTGTGCTTGGTCGTCAAAAAGCTCCCTAAGATGATAAATCATGGTGTTAGCATCCATAGCCTCATGTTGCTTTTGTAACTCTGATGACATAGGTGCAAGCATAATACAGCTTGCCATCTCACTATTATTGAGATGCTTCTTGTAAGTCTTCTGAACATTTTCAGAAGCATCAATATCAGGGGAATTGGGAAGTTGCTCATCCAAAACATAGCCTATTTTTTCGGATTTAAGAACTATTCTTAAATTCCTGAACTATTCTTAAATTCCTAAACCATTCTAGAAAATTAGGTCCAGCCAACTTGTTTGTTTCCATTAAAGATCACAAATTCACACTTGTAGACATAATGTTGATTCTAGCAACCTAGATGTAAAAGGAGCATGTTATAATGTATGTGAAAATGCATGATTATTAGGTCTTTAATAAATTGTATTATAACTCTCATTATTTTATTGCGAGTCCAAAGCCCTCACTATGAACCCAAGAGAACCTATATGGAAGTTTTCCTAGTGAGTCAATTTCCAATTTGCTAAGAATGACCTTGAAACAACTCAACAAACCATCATTAGTTTAGTTGGTAGGTATTTGATCCATAACGATTGCATTTTCATGCAACTATCGAATCTTGTGCTATCAATTAATTGATGTGTGCACACACATTGAGCTATCAACTCTTGATATGTGCACATTTCATATACATTTACCCAATTTCGCCTCCAATACTCATTGACTTTAGCTTAAATCCAACAAATCAATGATATTGGTTAAATCTAACCCATTAATCATAAAATCTAATTTAAATGGTTCGAATATATTCTTATAGAGTGAACTTGAGGCAACTCAACAACTCTAACTTTAGAAGAACTCTAATTCTCTCCATATTAATGGAAGATATAAAAGATAATTGTTTATTTAATGAGAGATTTTGTTAAATCAGTTTCATCATGTTATTATTGCATGCTTTTATATATCATATATTCATCATATAGATATATAAAGATAGTTACATTAACTATAAGCCATGATTATAGATATACTAAAGTCAATCTATTGAGCCAAAAAGAAATTGACTAGGTCTTACCTAAGTATATGCATGAATTACGAACCAAAAATAGAAATCAAATTCGTACTTTCTAAGTCTTCTTGTTTATGGCACCATCTCAATTCTATTCTAATCTTATGTAATCTAATTACATATTTAAAATATAAAAAATCTCAATTTACATTTGAGGGGAGTAAGATGAGAAAAGAAATACATGAGAAAAAAGAGATAGGCAGGGATACGCATGCCCTATTTACTATAAAACAAAAATCATGCATGTTCAAATACATTGGTCCTAAGTCCATAATCGTCCATCATGTCATTCATACACCCCTAATACACATTATCTAATACATAAAATTAAAACAAAATAGGTAGTGATAATTTTGGATTATAAAATTAAAAGTCGATTTAACACTTGAACTGAAATTGCCTACTTTTGTTGTTTCGGTCAATTTAATTTTGTATGTCATTTTATTATGGAATTTAATAATTAATCAAATTAAATTAAATTCCATATTTCTAGAATTAATTCAAAATTAATTCATCTTAAAATCAAATTATTATGATGTCAAAAATTAAATAATTTAATTTTAACATATATACCACTTTCTAGTCATATTAAATATGTCATTTAGTCAACTTCAATTAATTCAAAATTAATTTCTAAAAATTGCCAAAATTTTCAGAACTTCAAATAATCATTCTAAGCATCTTTAGGTTAGCTCAAATTTATCAAAATAATTTTGGCATAAGCCGAAATCATTAAGACAGACGAACCAATACGTAAGACGCTTAAAACGATCCATTTACAGTTTAGAATTAATTTCAAAATTTAAATTCGAACAAATTGATTTTGGCATATATCTAACATTAAAATAATATATTTTTAATGACATAAAAAATATTTCAAGATGCTGAAAATGAAAAATTCATATACAAAAAAAAAATCAAACAAAACAGTCCCGCCAAGTATCCAAAACAGTCATATTTCGGTGTTTATTTGAAAAATTAATTAAAATAATTTTTAATTAATTATTGGATACTTCCAGAAGTTTAAACACATTCTCAATGTGTCTAAATAATTATTCAATAATCAAATTAAAAGAAAAATATGAATAGTCTCAATAATTAAACCAAACAATATCACAATTCATCAATCATGTAAATTTCAACAATTTTATAATAAATTTGAAATTAATTATTTGAATAATATTCAAACATTTTTCAATCAATATAATCATCCTCAATCATCTCATGATCAAATCATGTAAAGAAAAATATATAAAACAAATTTTACAAATTAATTTCAATTTTAAAATTCAAAAGATAAAAAATCATCAAAACCATGCAATTCAATTGCACCTTAAATTAAAATTAATTTTAATAGGCACAAGAAGGCTCTGTGTATCACATACATATTATGCATTGAAATTTAAAATTTTTCAAAACCCGAAATAAGAGAATCGATTTGTGCCAATTAAAACTAATTTAACAAAGCAAAATTCAGAAATTATACATTTATAATTTCTTAATTTTTCTTCAACTTCTCACCTTATTGAGTTGTAGCAAACTACAACAATCTAATATTAGATTGTCTCTAACAATATTCACGCGAAGAAGAGAGAATGAAATCATTAGGGAGATGACTTGAACACACCTCAAAAAACTAGCAATGATGTGTGTTCCTTTGATAGAAAAATTAAACTTTTTAATTTTTTTGTTGTCTCCAAAAATTTTTCATCTTTCAAAAATTTTTGAAAGAAGAAAAATTTTTTTTTTGTCAATTTTCTATTTTTTGGGGTCTTTTAGATTCATAAGAATATCAGTTTTGTTGACCAAAAATTAAGAAAGGAGAAAATGAGGCGTTATGTGAGTTATGGCCATTAAGGCCTAATCAAGCATGATTTGCGAGTTGCTGCACGCACCTGCCTGGCAGGCCAATCAGCCAGCCAAGCCTGCGGGCCATTCAACCTCTTGGGGGATTTTTTTTCCACGATTTTATCGCTAACTAACTTGAAATAATTCTTTCATATTTTTGTATCACATCCAAAACTATTTTACTCATTTTTCACATCTCCAAAGCGTGTGACTCATTAGATTCCCGGTTATGTTGGTTACTTAAATTATCAATTAATTTAAACAAGTCATGAGCGGTATCTAGCAATACATCATGACTTCCAATTAACTAGAAAGTCAGCGATTTGACTACGAACATTTCCATAAACAATTTTTGTGCAATTTATCTCGGTTTAGAGTATGGACAATGTGTCAACTTCTGCTAAACTGATTACATCACACCTAGCCCAAGTGATGTTAGATCATGTCCTCGAGACTTATTACTCTATTAGACATGTCACTGAAGACTATCTTCATAACATTTCCATTGTGGTAAGAGATTCATAAGTAATGTCTCGACAAGTGGGCATAGATATACACTTTCTCTGTTCGGAGCGGTGAATTCTTTGTTAACTATCTAATTACCTTTGAATATCTTAATTTGTACCTAATCACCACCCTATGAGCAACCTCTATGAGGTAACAAGGAATAAAGTCAAAATACATAATCAGTATTCAAGATATCTTTGAGTACCTCAAGTCAAATGATACTTGCACCATTACTACGATGAGATTATCATTGACATTTAAATAAAATATCCACATGATTGTCTCATAAAAGATCGTCCAATGTACTTGGCTATTTTTAGCAAATATCCACAAGTTAACTCTAAACATCTCATGCTTACATAACATGTGCTAGTATATCCGGATTAATAATGTCTCGTCTCATTAATTATATAATTAGGGATAATTTAGATACTAACATAATTATACATGATAAGAATTTCATTATCTTGATCTTATCATGATTTCCTTCATGCTATGTTATATATCAAAGATTTCATTAATTGATTTAAGATCACTAACCAAATTAATGAAAATGCCTTCTATTAATTAAATAAATATGTACAATAAGTGTTAAAGATGATTGCTTTTAGAGTACTTCTTTAACATTCTCATGGTGGTGTGCTCTCTCTTCTTTGTTCTTTTTTTTTTTTGAAAATCGCCAATATATACTCAAGGTTTGTCCAAGGTATTCTTATGAAATTTTCAAAAGTATACTCAAGTATCCCTAAGATATACCCAATATATTCTAAAGGTATATTCAAGGTATTCTCATAGAATTCTCAAAGGTATACCGAAGTATTCCCAAAATATATCTAATATATTATCAAGAAATTCTTTATAGAGAATTCTCAAGAAATTTCCAAGGAATATCGAAGGTATTCTCAAAGATATATCAAAGTATCCCTAAAGTATACCAAATATATTTCCAGAAAATCCCCTCTATACCCAAAGTATTCTCAAGATATATTTAAGATATTCCTGAGGTATTTCTAAAGAATTCTTGAGATATGCTCAAAATATCTCCAACATATACCTAAGTATTCCGAAAGATATATCAAACTATTTATTTGAGATTTTGTGATGTTTTGAATTTTGATTAAATTCTATTCTTTTTCTTCTTATTTAATGATTTAATTATTCTTGTTCTCATTCTTTTGTTGGGTTTTGGAGAAAATTGAATCAAGATATCTCTAAAGTATATTGAATGTATGCCGAAAATATATGGTTTATATATATTTTTTGGTGATTTTAAGATTTATTTACTATTGTAATTATTGAAAGTATTTTTTGGTAAAATTGAAAAAAAATAATAAAATGTAAAGTTGTAATTATTTCTCTTTTTTTTTTATATATTTATGAAAATTTCCTAAATATTGAGGTGAAAGGCCTCACATGCAAGCTTTTTTTTTTTTTAAAAAAATTTCACCGTTTGTCTATATTTAATTTCTTTTTTCAAAATTATCAACAATTTTGTATCTTTCTATTTTTACTGAAATTTTTTTCTTCCCTATCATTTTTTCTTTTAATTTTTTTACTTTGCTTCTCTTTTTTTTTTTCAAGTATTTCTTCGTTGTCATTGTAGACGGTTCGACTCTCTAAGTGTGGAGCCCTCCATTATAAAGATTTAACACCTCTTCTAACAAATGAACAAAAACTACTAACTCTATTTCTATCTACCTGTAACCTCAAATTTCCTCTTAATTTCATTTCTAATTTTGTCCAAAAATGATTTGCAAGATTCTCAATTCTCACATAATTGCTCTTTTTCTCCCTTTAGATAATGAAATGAAGCAATTGAATCTTATGAATTGATGTATTTTCTTTCTATTTAGCGTATTTCTTAATGTTACTTATTCGTTCAATTATTGATGAATTGAGAAGATAAATTGGTGAATAATTATTGTGTTATCTAATCTCTTTTTTTTTTTTGTTTTTTTGGTGAAAATCATCGGGATATTCTTAAGGTATACATGAAATATTCCAAAGGTATTTCCAAAAAATTCATAAGATATACTTAACATATTTCCAAAATATATTTGAGGTGTTCTTAATGAATTTTCAAAAAATTTTCAAAGTATTTTTAAGAAATTTTCAAAATATTCTTAAGAAATACTCAATGTATTTCGAAGATATACTGACTATACACTTTTTGGTATAATTTCAATCCTAAATCTAGCATCGGCTACTCCTCTTAAATACGATTGATAGCTAAAAATTACTGTCAGATGGATTCCTGACTTTTCTTCCTCCATAATTAGCAGTAATGCTTTTTTGATATCTTCTTTGCTAAGATTACCATCGCTATTGACATTGTGTTTTTTGAAAATAGCTTTTAGCTGACTGTGAGTACTAGCATCACCGTTGGCATTATGATTTTCTGAATTTTGGTAATTTTTTGTAATTATTTTAGCGCTTTTCAATAAATTTGAAAAAAAAAATTTTAAATAGCACAAAGCATGTAATTATTTATGGATTTTTTTGTCATATTTGTAAAATTCCCTTTTTTCTTTTGAACTATAATCCATGAATGCTATTGCCTTCACTTGGCCAAATTAATGCTGTGTTTGCAAATTGGTATCGGTAATACGAAGTATCTAATGGGAATTATAATATTTGAACGACTCTTTTACCTATTTATTATTTGAGTCAATAATTTATTAACAATATATTAAAAAATAAATTTTATATTTTCAGATAAAATAATTTTTTATATTATAATGTATTAAAAAAAAACAATAAATACTTCGGGGGAAATTAAAAAAAAAAAGAAGGAAAAAAAAAAAAAGGAAAAGCACCACGCGGACTAATCCTTACATCCCATTAGATGAAGCTGTTATCCATTGTTCTTTAGATATCAGTCACAAAGGCGGAGTCTTTGCCTGTAAATGGCTATGCTCAACGTCTCTTTGTGTACAAAAATCCCACCTAAACATCCTCTCTCTGCTCCTCACTTTCTTTCTCTGTCTCGCTCTTCTGTTAAAACCCAAGTAAAGCTACACCCTCATTTGTCTTATTTTGATTCTTATCTAAACTCATTTATGATTCATCACTCATTTTCAACAGGTTGGCAAGAAACTTGTAGAAAATTTGGTTAGGACAAGCTTGCTTGCTGCCCTTTCGGCTTCTCTTTTCTTTATTGATCCTGCACTCGCATTCAAGGTAGATTTCTGATGGTTTTGGTTGATTTCTTTCATCTTGAGTTATTTTGCTTGTTGGTCTATTGTTTGATCATGAGAAATTGTTGAAATTAGTGACTTTTTTTTTCAAATTTCATTGATTTGTTTACTGATTGATTTGGCAATCTCGGTTTGCTGGAAGGGAGGAGGTCCTTATGGTGCTGAAGTAACTAGAGGCCAAGATCTTACTGGCAAGGATTTCAGTGGCAAAAATTTAATCAAACAAGATTTTAAGACGGTACAAAAATCTGGGTTTTTTTTTTTAATTAAGTTTTTTTAAAAAAAAAACAGTTGAAAGTTTATTTTGTTAAATGGTTTTTCATTCTTTACTTTCTATGTTGCGGTAACATTCAGTCCTGTTGTTTCTGTTTATCTCAGTCCATATTACGACAAGCGAATTTCAAAGGGGCAAAGTTGTTGGGAGCTAGTTTCTTTGATGCTGATTTAACAGGTTTTTTTCTCTTCTTCCACTCTGTTCTCTTTTGAGAGAATAGTTATTTGGGATTGATAAGAATTTTTATAAATTTTCAATGACTTGAATTAGAGGTTTTGCTTCTAGCTTTATGAGGTAGTATACATTTTAGGGAGAGCTTTTTGATTTAGGACGGTATATATTACTATTCTACCTTTGGAATGCAATGCCAGCAAGATTTTGTTTTAGCAACTCCATGGCATTTTGCATAAAAATTTAAGGTTCAACTTTCCGTGTTTTAGCAAGTGATAATAGCTATTCTCTTTTTGATAAACAGCAATTGAGCTATCAGAACTTTAGGCTGCTTTTGACTGGGTTCTGAATGTGATAACTTTGAGCTAGGGAGGTTGCTACATTTTGGGGGCCTAGGATTGAGTTTTGGGAACAAGGGGCTCTGTTTTAAACAGGAAAACATATAGATATCAGCTTTGGTAGAAAAGAAATTTTCTATCCATGTCCAGAATCTGAAACAGTAAGAATACTAGTTTAATTGTACTAATGAAGTTTCCTTCAAAGATCAAACTCAAATCCTGAATTTTATCACACAAAACCTCCCAGTCTTCAGGGAAAATGATGAATGAGAAAGGATTTTTGGATCTGGTTTACCTTGAGCTTGTCTAGTATGAGTTGTTGCTCATGGTTTTAACTTGGAGGCAGCTTATTTGGGGTATTTCAGCCTTTAGATTCTAGTTCATTGTGACACCTATTATGTTTATATGTATTATTTACCCAATGGCTCACCTCTATTTTTGTAGCTGTAATCCGAGTTCTTTAATGCACTGGATTCTTGAAATGAAGAATTAAAAATATTAAAATACTATTCTTTCTGAATAAGATAATAGATTATATTTATAAAGAAGAGGCTAGAATTGAAGATCCTGTTTTATAGGCCAGAAGTTCTGATGAAAAAGGGAATCAACTGAAGAGGAGTTCCTGAGTCTTTTATTATTCATATTCTAATTGTTCAATATTAGTGGAATTTGGATGATTCCAATTTTCTTTGCTATGCAGCTGTGCATCCTATGTATCGTCTAATGTAGTTTTCATGATATATGTCTTTGGAATAAAACTTTTGTTGGTCGGGGTATATATCAGATTTTCTATTAAAATCTACATTTTTCTCAAGTCTCAAGTTGTCAAATTTAATTGATGTATATCTTTACAAATTAAACTGTTACGCCAGTTGGTTAATGCCTTTTCTTCTCAAACCCCTTTTTCTGTTTTTTGGGTTGGAATACAGGAGCTGATCTTTCAGAAGCTGACCTTAGAGGTGCAGATTTTTCATTGGCAAATGTCACAAAGGTATTTATTTTTATTCTTGTTTTTGTATAGCTTCCCAGTAGAAGTATGAATCTAGGTACCAAATGACATATTTTCCTGGAACGAATAACAAATTAAGAGGAGCACTTTTCTGATAATACATATATAATACTACTCTTTTGAACTAAGGTTATATAAGCAATTTTCTACTTACCATTATACTGAAGTTTTAAAATGGGAATGAGTGAGCATCTCTCTACGTGTGACCTCAGGATCTCTGCATCATTTTGTGCATTCATTTCTTATATATTAGGCAGCGTGGCAGATATCACAATAATGGTTGCCTTAAATATCGGTACCTCCACAGTAGTTTGAAACAATTCTAACACTAGCATTTTATGATATAGCTACAGGTGATGTTCTAAAGCATGATTATACCTTTTTCTGCAGGCAAATTTGAGCAATGCTAACTTGGAAGGTGCACTTGCTACTGGAAACACATCTTTTAAAGGTTCAAATATAACTGGAGCAGGTAAATAGACATACTACTCTCTTGGTCTAAATATAAAAAAAAATTCTACCATTTAAGAGGTTGTGAGATCCAAATAGCATGTTTAGTTTATTAGCACAGTAAAATCAATTTTAATACTTGTAGTCATCCTTTTTCGCATTGCACTCATGTTCATATCTTAGCTTTTCCTTTAGATAATTTGGAGTAGTTTGTCAGTACTGAATCTGCTAGATTACCAATTAAAAGTAAAAAGCTGTCTTCTATCTGCAATCAGTGCTTTCTAATATGTTCTATAACTAAAACGTCATCTTTGAAAAAAAAAAACATATAAAAGGCAATACTGAAGCTCCAATGAAGTCTCAGTTATCCCAAGATGTATTAAATCTAGTGATTCTATTAGGAAGCGAACACTTAGCATAGGCAGGCACTTATCCCTAATGGAAAAGAACCTCCATAGTGTCACTGGCCCACACTTGGGACCGTGTGGCGCTCACTTGGGCCGCGTTCAAGAAAGCAAGCCAAGAGTTATTCCGCTAATTCTGCATACAAGATGAGACATGAGTTAGATTCGGGCCAATTACCGAATAACCAATAGCATTTGCAAGCACGGTATGACAACATAATCAAGATAACATCAAGCAATCGTATAAACATGACATCACATCAAAGAGGCACAACTGCATAAAGAAAGGCACAAAATGAGAAGAAATCGAGCTAGTATTTCATTAATATTCAATTCAGCATTACAAAGATGGCTAAACCATTATATAACATTCGTATGGGTAGGGGGCAACTCACAAGGCGAACAGGCCCGTCAAGCATCCGATTTGAGCAACTAGTCCAATTGGTGACTAGTTACTCCCCCCTAAAGAGCATAAGGGGCATATTAAGGCCTGACAGGAGGAAACATGAATATGTTCCACCCAGCACCCCTTTGAAATTACAAAAATAAAATTAATTTAGAAAAGACTGTTTCGCCCTTTCATTACAATGTTCTCCCCTCCCAATTACAAGATGGCCTACAAGATGGCCCCCCTTATACTCTCCCCCACTCAAATAGTGGACGCCCTCGTCGACTGAGTCTTTTTTTTATAAAAAAGGCTTCAATTTGCAGGCTGAAGGAGGATATGTCTTCGGCTTTCTTTGAGGTGATCTTTTTGTTGCTTTGGCCCTTCTACATGACTAACTATTCTTTGAATTGTTGCCTACTAGATGACTACATGCGTCTACTAGGATCTCTCCCACTTGTTTGTTTGTTGGTGGGTGTTTGCTGATGGCTGGTCTTGTTGCTTGTTGTGGTTAGCATCTTCCTTGTCTAGATGATATGACTTCAAGATGCTAACGTGGAACATGGGTTGAACTTGTACCCGTGCTAACAATTATTCTTATAGTAGCTTCACCATTGCCATATCTCCCACTTGGAATTGTTGGGGTCGTCCATGTTCATCTGCCCATTTCTTCATTTGATGGGAGGCTTTCTCTAAATGTGCTCTTGCAATCTCTTAACTCTGTCTCCATTCTTCCGTGAAAGGGAAGGCCTTTGTAAGTTACATCAAGAGGGTAAGGCACCCGAGTTTGTTGGCCTGTAACAATCTCAAAAGGATTTTTGTTAGTAATGAAATACTTTTAACAATTGAAACAAAATTGGGGCACCTTAAGTGGAGATGGCCAATTCTTCCAACGAGAATTGATAAAATGTCACATCTATTCTTCCAAGAGACCGTTTTTGCACAGGAGCCCCAAAACGAGCCTTTGAAGAATGAAAAAATCATGTTTCCAGAAGCTTATTTAATTGTTTCTAAAACTCAGCTAATACTGGAGGGCTAAAATTATCTTCTTTTTGCTCATAGGGTTTATTGTTGTTGGGACCATACAAGGTGTCTCATTATTAAGGAAGATGAGACAACTAGTGGTAAGCATGGGAATTGATGGCTCCAAGGAACTTTAGGGCCCCCGTAGCTGATGTATCTCTAGTGTCCCCCTTTTGGATGTTCTCTTCCTCCTGAAGTGAATGTAGACAATTCAATGCTCCTCTATGCGGATATTTAGCAACTCTATGAGGTCCCTTGCAAAGAAAGCAAGAGATGGGCTTTATGGCTCCACTTTGCGATCCAGCCCCCTGATTCTTCGTACTTTGGAAATTAGGGACCATAGTCCGGAAGGTGAGGCCCTTTTCTTCGAGTCCTGCTTTTCTATTGAATTTCTTGTCGAAAGTTGAACCCCAATTTTGCCTCTCACTTCCTCCAAGGAATTGATTGGTCCGTTCTCCTCCTCCGACATAGGTCCTACTCCATTTCTTCGAAGTATTGTCTACACTTAGGACAAATGTGAATTTTCTCTTAGAGTTGTTTCTCGAGTAGTCATCAAGGTTTTCAACAACAGTGATAGTTGTATGATGGTCTTTAATCCCCCGTCGGTATAATTCATTCTTAAACCAAGGCTCCAACCCTTTCATAAAGTTGAAAAATTTATCGGCATCTGACATGTCTTGTATATCCAAGATGAGGGCTTGGAAGCTTCTCACATATTCACGGATGGAACCTGTTTGTTGCAAATCACTAAGCTTGCAACGAGCAGTGTATGTGGCATTCTCAGGGCAAAACTGCGTTCTGAGTTCCTTCTTGAATTCTTCCCAAGAGAAGATTCTCTTGCTACCACTTTTCATTTCCTCCACTCGGCTCCGCCACTAGAGTTTGGCATCCTCAGCTAGATACATTGGAGCCACCCTTATCTTGTTCTCCTCTGGGCTAATCTTAGTGGCTTCAAAATAGGAATCAAGATTAAATAGAAAGTTTTCCACTTCCCTTGAATCTCATATGCCACTGTAAGTTTTAGGCTTAGGGATCTTTATCTTGCCACATTCAGGTGAATTAGTGTCAACATTTTCAATTGCTTTCGTCAACACGCTTACTTTAGTCCTGATCTCTTCCAATTCATCACGAATGGAGGTGAAAGCTTCTTGGGCTTCATTGGATAGGGACTCGACACCCTCCTCGAGAATCTTATGGGAACTAGCAAGTTGTCTCACCACCTATTCTAGGTTCCCTGATTTGTTATCTCTTGTCCCTGCACCATCACCATAAACAAAATCCATACCTTGGGTGGAATTCTTATGAATTAGTTTATGGACTACATCTGACTCGGCCATCAATGCCTCAAACAATTTTGAATTGGCTACCACGGCAAAAAGGAAATCTTGGTTAGCCATCACAGCCTTCCAAGCTTTAGATTGGGCTATCGCAACCACAATTGATTTTGCATCGAACACTGCCACTTTTAAAGTCTCATTTTCCCTTACAAGGGTTTCGATTCGTTGAAAAATGAGCTCGAGGTCCACTACTCGATCACCCATTTGGGTCACACTAGGCCTGTCCCTCTTAAGAGACTGCATTCTTTCTTCGAGTGCCTCAATATCACCCATTAGGGCCTCACTAGTCCTGTCCCTCTCAAGGGACTGCATTCTTTTTTCGAGTACCTCAATTCGACTCATGGAAGTTTTTTCCATATGTTTTTTTTTCTCAAGAGCCGGATCACCACCGCTCTGATATCAAATGTCACGGGCCCATACTTGGGACCGTGTGGCGCTCACTTGGGTCGCGTTCAAGCAAGCTAACCAAGAGTTATTCCGCTATTTCTGCATACAAGATGAGACATAGGTTAGATTCAGACCAACGACCGAATAACCAATAGTATTTGCAAGCACGGTATGACAACATAATCAATATAACATATAAACACAACAAGCGATCGTATAAACATGACATCATATCAAAGAGGCACAACTGCATAAAGAAAGACATAGAATGAGGATAAATCAAGCTAGTATTTCATTCATATTCAATTCAGCATTACAAAGATAGCCAAACCATTATATAACGTTCGTGTGGTCAGGGGGGCAACCCACAAAGCGAATGGGTTCGTCAAGCATCCGATCCGAACAACTAGTCTAATTGGTGACTAGTCACTCCCCCCTAAAGAATATAAAGGGCATGTTAAGGCCTGACAGGAGGAAACATGAATATGTTCCACCCAGCACCCATTTGAAATTATAAAAATAAAATTAATTTAGAAAAGACTGTTTCGCCCTTTCATTATAATGTTCTCCCCTCCCAATTACAAGATGGCCTACAAGATAGCTCCCCTTACACATAGCAAGCAATGTATCTATAGTGACTGTAATTGATTGATAAAATAAAGATTTGGGATTTATAGACATCTGCAAAAGTTAGTGATGCGTTGATATCCGCTTTTTTATTCTTCCATAATTATAATTAACAAATTAGTCATTTAACATTGTATTCATAACTTACAACCAATCTTGAAAATGATCTAACTTTAGTAGCATAAAGTTTAATGCTTATATATCTAGCTAGCATGGGCAGATCTATGTGCAAAATGTTGAGGTCATTGGACCCCATATATTTCTTAAAAGCTAATGTTATAGTAAGACTATAATGAAATAGATCCATTATTTTTAATAAGTGTACCCCAACAAAATGGGTGATCAATGATTGTTTAGTGATATATATTAAAAATGATGTATTTGATAGTGTTAGTACTGATGCAATTATGTATTATTTTCAAAATATGAAAGTTCGTCGAGTACTATTATAAAAGAATTTTCTTTTGTTGATTTAATATTGCATGCATACTTTTATAATTGAGATTTATACTATGAAAGGATCCCATTGCATAAAACTTCTAGATCCACCACTGCTAGCTAGTATGAGCATATTAAAGTATGACAGATGCACAAATACAGAATTGGTGACCTTAAAGTTTTATGCATTTCCTAGTTGATATTTTTGCATTAGACGTGTTTACCTGTAACAAATGTTACTAGATCAGACCGGCTTAAAGGCCCTTCATCTCACATAGTTTTTGGATTCCATCAAAAGGAAGGACCACAGGGCAAACCTATATTTGAGATCAATAATTTCGTACGATTTCATTATCTCTTTTTTTCCCTGATCAGATTTCACTGATGTGCCTTTACGAGATGACCAAAGGGAATACCTTTGTAAAGTAGCAGATGGGTATGTGTGCATTTACTTAAATTAACATGGTTATACATTCATAATTAATGTTTTTTTTTTTTTTTTGAGAAAAATCTAAGATTTGCTGTTGTCAGGCTGAATCCCACTACGGGAAATGCTACGCGTGATACACTGCTATGCAGCTAGTTCTTTTGCGTATCCTTGTATTGACAGCATAGAGAAGTCTTTCTGCATCTTTTACAGCTGCAACTTTGATGTGAGTTTTGAGGTTTCCTTA
The DNA here is from genome assembly GCA_949630135.1 of Balakata baccata. Classification (NCBI taxonomy): domain Eukaryota; kingdom Viridiplantae; phylum Streptophyta; class Magnoliopsida; order Malpighiales; family Euphorbiaceae; genus Balakata; species Balakata baccata. Next base: position 121,349 of record CATIWF010144083.1, read on the forward strand.
GGAGTTTCCCAAGCAACTCAGCCATTCCCCTCCCCAATTTGTAATTGATAAAAAAAAAAAAAAAAGCATCTCATAAAATAGCAGTGGTTTTTTTTTTAATCATTATTATTTTCCCTTAAGTTTAATCATGGATAATCTGTAGTTCTTTTGCCAATAGTGAAGGGTTTTATTTGTAAACTGAAAATTTCTTATATATATACACACACACACACACACGATTGGATGAAAAACTGTGCTTATTTTCTCCATTCACAAACCACTTGAACAGTTGAATAGTTTTTATTGACTTCCAATTTATTTCCTTCTCTCAATCTGGTTAAAATAGGGAAAAAGACATAAGCAACTTCTTAAAATAGGGAAATTGCACATATCTAACCAATGATAACTTAATTAGATAAATGAGATTTCAAAAATTCTAAAACCCAAAAATGGCTTCCAACTCAATAGAGAATGGCGTTTTCATATCTAATTAGTGGGTTAATTAGTGGATATGTAACTGATGATCTAATTCCGTAGTATTTGCCTAATTCCATGATATTTGCCTAAAGCCATTAACAACTGAATGGCCAAAGTTCCGTGATATTAGCTTTTATATATATATATATATATATATATATTTAAATATTATATAATTTAAAATATTATAGTAAGTAGGTATATATAGCATAAAATAGTATGTGATCAGCACAAAATTTTATAGTACTTCTATTAAAATAGTAAATTGATGGGATTGTAAATAAATGAATAATAAAGCTAATAATGGGAATTAAATAAAATATATTGTGCAAAGTTATATGTAAGATATTTGTCTGGTATATGTAGCTTATATCTAAGCTTCTAAATTATTAACTTTAATTTACATTTATTTTATATTCATATATTTCAAATTTCCATTTCGTATTTGGATGTGTTATATGTTTATTTTATTTTTTATTGTTTAATTATTGATGGAAATTAAAGATAAAAAAAATATCATGGTATTTAGATAAAATGCAACTGAGAATCATTAACAAAATTCCATTGTAAAGGGAAACTCTTGTCAACGATAGGTAACTTAGCAACCAAAACTTTATCAGGATCTTAAACGAAGCAGCATCTATCTTTGAAGGTGATAACGTAATTAGCTGACATTATATGTAAAGTATATGTATGGTTTATTATTTTTTTTTTTGAAAATATATGAATTATTAAAATTCTATTTTTTAAAATAACAACAAATTTATTAAATATATTATCTTAATTTTTATATTTTGGTTATACAAAGGTTATATGTATGTTATATATATATTGTTTTACAGTTCAAAAATCAAAACTGATAAAATGCGACAGAAGTATGTTCTTCAATTACATTCAATTTTGAAATAAAAATAAAAAAAATTACAAAGTATATTTGAATTATATGATAATAATAATAATAATTATTATTAGTTATAAGTTTATTTTGGATACCACTCTCAATTTCCAATTGCAATCCTCTGTCATCTTCTCTTAACATATTATATTAAATCCAGGGCTTCAAATGATTAAAACTTCTACTAATGAAAACGGAAACAAAAGTGCCTAATCTAACCACAATTATTGTAGCATCATTGTAGTACTTATAATGTTAGGGCCACCAAAAGATACTTTAAACCTTTAGCACTCACAACGAAAATGAAGAAATATTTAATTTAAAAGAAAATTGCAATTTTAAATTGTAAATTAATGTTTCTTGATCTCTCCTTTCTTGTAATCAAGAAAATTATGTGTTATATATGACTTTATTTCTTTAATATCGATCAAAACACAATAAATAAGGTGCATTTCTTCTTTTTTTTTTGTGTGGAAGAAATCAAATAGGATATAATTGTATTAACGTGAGTCACAACTGAAAAATAGAGTATATACCATCCTAACTTGACAGCATGATGAAAGTAAAAATAAAAATAAATAAATAAAATCCTAAACTGGAAAAGCACAATGAAAAAAGAAAAAAAAATGCAAACATTGCTATGTTTGGGGTGGTTCAATAGACCTCTTATATAGGAGATGTTTCAAACTCATATCAATGATATAGAAATACAAGTCAATGTCAGAAGTGATGCTATCATTTTCAATAATCTGGAAATGATGATATGAAAAAATATTGATAGAAGATTACAAATAAAAGAAAAAAGTAGAAAAATTAATCAATTAACCAAAGAATTTCAGCTGGATTAAATTTTTTTTTTTGTCATTTAATAGAGAGTAGGAAAGAGGATAAATGGTTTAATAGAGAGTAGAGAGAGAATAATAAATGGTTTAATGGAGATTGGAGACAGAGTGGATTGAAGATTTCCAGATTTTGTGGGTTTTGAAATGGATTAGAAGAAAAAGTGAGTTTTTTTTTTTTTTCCATAAAATAAGAAAACCTAAAGCTGGAATTAAATTTGTCTAATTTCTTGTATCTGGGTTTAATGAAAATAAGAGTTATATAGGTAATTAAGTTTTGTATAGAGTTATGTGTGTGGTAATTTTCTCTAAAAAAAAATCATTAGATCACGTGATTATAGGCTGTGGAACTTCAAAATGGGCCCCGTTGATTACTAGACTTTCTTGGATTTCATTAGCCTAATAAATCTTGAGGAATTTTTCACGTAATAATCTGTATATAAATCATGCTAATATGACATACTTTTATTAAAATCAATTAAAAAATCATTAATATTTATTTAATTATTATAATGTTAAGAAAACATATGAGAAACTTAATGCACTAAATAAAAGTAAATAAAAGTAAAAGAAAAATAAACTAATACAAATACAATAGCACAAACCTGATTCAATTTTTATAGTCCAACTTGGTTTTCTCTAGTATTTATAGCTAGTACTATTAGAATTTTTTGTTTTGACAACGAAAATAATTTTATTGATTTAAACTATATATTTACTAAAAACTATAGATAATAAAACAGTGAAAAAATTCACTAATTTAATAAATCAGCTCAAAATGTACAAATTTAATAATACTATAATGATTAAAATATTTATAATTCTAATTTTGTAATATACTAATAATAATAATTTGATTTATTATCTCTGTTGAATCAAATATACTTTATTTATCTGAATCGCTGGTACACAAAAATGATACAACAAAAAAATAAAATAAAATAAAACACCACAAAAAGTACTATTAATAATGATCTCTGATTAGTTTAAATAACGCCAGACTTATTCGATTCTTAGTTTGGATTAAGAGATTCTGGTACTTCTTACTTTCAAAAGAATTATTTTAAATTATTTTCTTATATTGCATGTATATCTTTTTTTTTTTATTGAATTTATAAGTTTATTCATGAATCAAGTTAATGATAAATTATTATATATAAATTAATTTTTATTTTAAGCACATAATAGTTATCAATATAATTTAATACATGAATAAATTTAAAATTATTCTTCATATTTGAATTTTCAAATATCTAAAGTTTAGAATTAGATCATTATCTTGAATTATTAAATTTAAACACTAATAATCTTTTGTTCATTGGTCAAAATTAAAAGAAAAAAAATTGAATTTAAAAGTTTTTTTTTCCCTCTCTTTGAAGCAATTGGATCAATGGACCCCAACATTTATGAACACAAATGCGAGCAGAAACATATAAATTAGCCATTCGGTTGGATAAACTCGAAAAATCAGTTTATGTTTTGGACGATAATTCATATATAATCTAATTTCCTATTTCAAACCAAACCTTACCTAACTTCATAGAGACGAAAAGTTGTGTGGTAAAATTGTATCAAAAGGACTCTTACCCAAATAAGTTGAGCAACCTTCACTTGGACAAGCCAAAATAATTATTCTAACCTACTTAAATTCTTCTTGCAAGCATCGCCTTACTACCAAATTGCATCCCCTTCAAATTTCAACTAGATTTATTTGCCTATGTCACTCTTTTTAGTATTTTATTTCTACATCTGAATGAAATATTAAGTTGAATAATTTTATTTTATACATGGGCAAGTTGGGCTTATCATGAGAAGGATTTCATTGCATCTTTTCCTGTTGGAAAGATTTAGAAGCTAGCAATATATAGCAAATTTTCTATATTGCTAACTTACCTATGGTCACTTTGATAGGCTTCTGTTCATAATTATAAGTTGAGATAATTATATATACCTGAAATTTTAGTGAATTTCTTGGCGAGTTAATTTATTGAAATTTTTGTACGGCAATCAAAATTTGAAGTTGAGATAAAAGTCTATTGATGAGTATAAGTATGTTGATGTCCATTTATTCATGTATATGTATGGCTTAAGGCACAATATAACCAATTTTAAGGCTTCTTAAGTCCTACTACCATGTGAAAACATGCCAATTAGATACTAGCATCGATCCTTAGGTTTATATTTTCTTAATTAGAAGCTATTTAATTAAGCTGCATATCATAGAATTTTCAAGTTTCCAGGTTGAAACTAGATGAATATTGCATTTGAAAATATCATTTCACTTCTAATAAAAAGATTTTTAATTTAATGATACTAATTATATATATTTCAAAAATTAAAAAGTACTAAATTTGAATATTCATCTGACATTTTATGCCATTTTCAATGGGTGAATTGCACTCATGGTACCTTAATTATATACATTGTAATAATTCAATAACTTAAATATTATTTGTAACATAAAAGTATATCAATTTTTATTTTGTAATTAAGTAATATTTTTATTTTCAGATGTTATAACCTTGTTTGACTTGTGTTTGGAAAAAATACATTTCAGAATTTTTTTTTTTGTATTTTTAACTTGAGTTTTGAAAACTACAGAAACAAATAAAAAATTATTTTTTCCATAAGCAAATTTGAAAAAAACAGTTTATAGAAAATTAAAAAAATCAATTAAATAAAAAAATTCAGCTCAATAACAATCCTAAATATCCTTTTAGTATCTATAACAGAAGTGTGACATAAAATATCCATATTTGATAAATTTAAATAAAAACTAATACTCAGCTGAAAATGTAAGTACCATTTAGTTATAAAATAAAAATTGAGGTATTTTTGTGTTATACATAATATTTGAAATATTAAATTGTTACAATTTATATAGTTAGAGTATAATTGATATAATTCACCCATTTCCAATATACGACCCTTTAGATCCAGCATTAACAGTAGCACTAACGAATCCGATCGAGAATGACAAATGTGATCAACGGTACGTCCATTTCGACTGGAAAGTGACACATTGCAGTTCAGGATTAAGAAAGAAAAAGGAATAGAAAGAACTAGAAAATCTTACAAAATAAATAAGAAAAAAAAAAGGTAAAAAACAATTGCATGAATGAAAGGTGACCAAATTAAACATGAGCCAGCATGGTACTAATCCTACATGAAACAACGTGGATGACAATGATACATATATAACACTAACATCATGCATGTGTTTAATTAGGTCAGTGACCTAATTAAGGATGTAAATGCAGAGACATAATTTAGATATACACACACGTAGGCAGGCAATAAAGAATAAATTGGGTGTATATAAAATTATACACCAAGTTGTTGGGGTTAAGTTATCAATCTTTTGTCTGGTAACGTGGCGTATAATCCTATTTTCTTTGCAGATATATCCACCTATTGCTAGATCACAAAAATAAAAGACCCATAAACAAGTATATAAAGAGGTAGTTATAAACTGATAAACTGCCTAATCCCTTCATTAGAGTCAAGTCAATCCAAAGTTTTGTACTTTAACTTTCTAATCCATAAAACCACTGCTCTCTCTTCTTCGAACCAAATTAAACCCAAGATTCATTTGGATCCAAATTAAATTCACAACAGAAATAAATTAACAAAAACCCTAATGGAGTCTATTGTTTCTGAGCTTGAAGGGGCTCTCCTTAAAGACCCTGATCCTTTTTCCTACTTCATGTTGGTGGCATTTGAAGCATCGGGTTTGATTCGTTTTGTTCTCTTGTTGATTTTATGGCCTTTGATTCGGTTGCTGGACTTGTTAGGGATGGGTGACTCTGGGCTAAAACTAATGATCTTTGTTGCCACCGCTGGCGTCAGTGTGTCTGAGATCGAAGCGGTGGCAAGAGCTGTTCTGCCCAAGTTTTTTATGGACGATGTTGATATGGAAGCGTGGAGAGTGTTTAGCTCGCATGATAGAAGAGTTGTGGTGACTAAAATGCCTAGGATTTTGGCTGAGAGGTTTGTCAGGGAGCATTTGCGAGCTGATGATGTTGTTGGCTGCGAACTCGGGGTGAACCGATTTGGATTGGCCACTGGTTTTATTAATTGTGCTAATGTTGATTTATTTATCTCTACTCGAGTTGCTAAGCTGTTTATCGACCAAAAACCTACTTTAGGACTAGGAAGAACTACTTCAGGTTCTTCCTTCTTGTCTTTGTGCAAGGTGAGTATACGTACACTATTTTCTTTAAAAAAAAATAAGATGGAAAAATTGCCATGTAAATTCAATATATTATACTATGTGATAGGTAAACCAATTTAATTATACCGTAATACATATTTAATTATTTTATTTATATTAATTGATATGAATATAATAATTAAAGAATTTGTATATATAACTATATTTTCTTATTTGAATATATGTTCATATTTAATTAAGTAGTTTATAAGTGACATATTAATTCGATTCTATATAAGAATTTATTGATTGATAATAATATAGTAGATTTTATAATAACACCTAAATTAAGTTTGTATATGCATTTGACAATTATTTTTTTTATGGGGTTTAAAACTCAATACTTGTCAGGAAGAATTGAACACTGAACGCTTAATTAATTTTTTTAACATGATATTACTATGTTCATTAATGAAATTTTACTTAATTATTAATTACTGCACTAGCTGGTACTTCGTGCATATAAAAGTTTAGCATAACTATGAACTAACAGAATGAAACTATATGTGATGTCTACAGGAACAAATGCACCCACCATTTTTGACCAACCAGAAACAACTCGACCACCAGCTCATCCGCCCTCTCCCGGTGATCTTCCACGACGGCCGCCTTGTCAAGCGGCCAACGCCATCCACTGCTCTCCTAATCATCCTATGGATTCCGCTAGGCATCATACTGGCATTAATTCGTATGGTGGTGGGATTAATGTTACCAATGTGGGCTAAACCCTACTTATCCCAGCTATTCGGTGGCAAAGTAATTGTCAAAGGCAAACCACCACCACCTGTGTCCGGGGCCAACAGCGGTGTTCTATTTGTATGCACCCATCGGACTCTAATGGATCCAGTAGTGTTATCAACAGTTCTTAGGCGCAAAATTCCTGCAGTCACATATTCGATTTCGCGATTATCAGAAATCTTATCCCCAATCCCTACCGTCCGTTTAACAAGAATTCGAGAACTTGATGCAGAGAAAATCAAAAGGGAATTAGCGAAAGGTGATCTAGCAGTATGCCCCGAGGGAACTACGTGTAGAGAACCCTTTTTACTGAGATTCAGCGCGCTTTTCGCAGAATTAACCGATCGGATAGTTCCAGTGGCGATGAATTACAGGGTAGGATTCTTCCACGCAACAACGGCTCGAGGGTGGAAAGGGTTGGATCCAATCTTCTTCTTTATGAACCCTAGGCCTGTATACGAGGTAACATTCTTGAACCAGTTGCCAATGGAGGCCACGTGTTCCTCAGGGAAGAGCCCACATGACGTGGCAAATTATGTGCAGAGAATTTTAGCGGCTACGTTAGGGTTTGAGTGCACAAATTTTACTAGAAAGGACAAGTACAGGGTGCTAGCGGGAAATGATGGAACGGTGTCGCATATTTCATTTCTTGATCAGATTAAGAAGGTGGTCAGCACATTCAAACCCTTTTTACACTAATTAATTAAGATTATATATACATATATCTGAGAGAATAAGATTATTTCGGATTGTTTTTTTGTTTTATTATTAATTGTTGCAGTTTGTTTATAAATGGTTGGCTTTGTATTCTTTTTCTTTTTGAAACATTAATTTATTTATGGAATTGTTGAATAATGTACGAGAGGATGGCTAATGTTAATTATAAGTTTTTATCGTTAATGTTAGCTATCCGATTTGAAAATATTGCAATTGATAAAGTATATTATATATTTTTTTTAGACAAAAAATGTTTGTTGTCAAATTTGTTCATTTTACTAACAGTAAATTTTAATTTAATAATACTGATATGATAATTAGGGGATTTCAAATTTAAATTTTCAGTTAAATTTTTGTATAAAAAAATATTTATCTTTATGGGGTTGGTAAAATTTTAGCTAATCCATATCTATATTTTTATTCATAAACTGAGATTTTTTTAGGAATTTATAGACTGAGTTAAGGATAAGTTTTCATGTAAAAAAATAGTTATATTTACATTGAAATCTGAATTTGGAATGCCAAGCGCAGCCCAGCAGATATATATTGCGTATGATGCTGGCTTCAATGAGCCCATAATTGATTAATCTTGTTTACTGGCAACTTAGTTGCCTCCTATATTTGATGAGCAAAACCAATAAATTGCAAAAAAAAAAAATTGAATTATAAAAGTGTCAAATTCTGATAAATATTGGTGTTAGAAGAAAATTCAAACTCGACATATTTTACAATGCTTAGAAGTGAAGATACCAAACGAACAACTTTTGACTGGCATCCAAAACAAAACATTAACATCACTTGTCGTGCATGAGATTTTTTGTTTCATCGTCCAATTTGGTGGATGGATTATTTGCTAAAGACTATTTAATTTCTTTTCTTTTTGTTCTAATTTATTTTTCCATGCGTGGTGAGGTTAGCTTTTTAGAAATATTTCACTTCCAATTCATAAAAAATAGTAAAATGATATTAATGGTTGATAAGACTCAAAGCCCATGACTCATCCATGTCAATTTATGATAGAAAAAGTCGAAGCTATCCTTCTCTAATTACCATTTACCGACGGCACATAAATCCGTCGCTATTTTCAATTTTTATTTGAAGTTGGAAATATTATATTTGATGGGTAGCTAGGTAGGACCATTACTATACCAATCCATACCCAGTGGTGGAGTTGGATTTTAGAGTTAGAAAGGTAAATTTATTTTATAAGAGAGATTTTTAAATTAGAGAAATAAATATATTTTTAGAGGAGATAAATATTAAAAATTATATAAATTTATGTATTATTATATATATATTTTTCAAAACTTGAGGGAGGAAAATTGACCGTAAATTTAAGGATTGTGGCTCCATACCTAAAGTTCTTATGCACTTTACAAACGAAAGTTCTACCACTTAGCTGCAAGTGGGTACATTTATTATCTTTTTGTGGTTGGACCATATTATTATTATTATTATTATTATTATTATTATTATTATTATTATTATTATTATTATTATTATTATTATTATCAAAAAAATAGGTTTGTTTATATTTTTAAAGGAATTAATGAAATTTTATTAATATGATTGAAATTATATATATTTTATCTAATATTATCCTTGGTACATGTTAAATATTTTTAAAAGATAATAATAAATTCATATTTATGGACAAGGATAGAATAAAAATTAGATTATGATTAGAAACAATCCTACAAACCAAAAACGTAAAGTGAAGAGATTTTATGGTAAGGGGGAAATAATTTTTTAATCAATTTTGCTTTTATAAAATAAAAAAAATTATATAACAGTGTATTATATATATAATGAAAAAAAAATTCTGTATAAAGTCAAGATGATGTCATGGGAGAATTAAGATAATTAAGTTTTGTTCATTTCAAGCCATTAGAGGACCTACTCAAATACCTACATACCTATAAGGAAACTTTTGCAAGTTGCCACCGACTTTTTTTTTTGACCGAAGTTGCTACCAACATTTAGTGATTTAATTAATTATCAATTAACTATTGATTATCATCAATATTTTAATTAGTTAAACTTATTTGTAATTGGGATTAGTAATTCCGCTAACTGAATCAGAGGTAATATCTGCATTTATGATAATAGAGGATTATTGTCTAAGGCTCGTTTCGTTTCTGATTGCATTTGGAAAATGTATTTTTTGGAAAAAAAAAATTATATTTTTAATTTTTTTAGAATTTGAAAATTGTTTTTAGATAAAAATTGATAAATAGATATATTTTCAGAATTAGAGTTAAAAAAAATAGTTTATAAAAAATTAAAAAAATAAATTAATATTAAATAAAAAATAAAAAATTTATTTTTATAACATTTAACAATAATTTTAAACACATGCTAAATATTTATTTACTATGTTCAATTGATTCAATTACTTTTAATAAATAGGAATTGAATTGAAAAACTGATACTTACAAGAAATAGGATAATGCATATCATTTCTATTTAACTAAAAGTATTTTGAATCTGAGTTGTAAATATGGGAAATATTTCACTCCTTAATGAATTTGCCCTGTACGAATTAGCCGTAGTTAATAAATATTAGTATGTATAGCTAAGAGCATCTCCAAGACTCCAACAATGCTTTTTAAAATAAAGAGGAAAAAGCATTTTAAAACATCTTTAAAATTTGATATAATTTATATCTATAGTTATATAACTATTAGATCAATTTTTAATCTCAATTATTGATAATTAATGGATGAAATTAAAAGTTGATGATCCAATAATTTTAAAATACATTGTATAAATTACACTAAATGCACCTATAATTACTCCATCTGTAAATATAAAAGAGTAAACTTTTTTTAGAAATACAATGAATTTTTTATATTTTATTTTTCATTTTACTTTATCACATAAAATTTAATGTTTGTCAAAATAAAAAAATAAATGGCTTTTATTATGATATAACAATGTTTTTTTAGAAATACACCAATAAGAATATAGAATATGTATAGAAACTGGAAATATATTAATTACAATTAGAATACATAGTGAAATTTAGTTCTATATAGGAGTGTTTGAAGTTGGTATTCTAAAAGCAAATTTTGAATTTTTTTATTTAATTGACTGAATTTTTAAATTTTTTATAATTTTTTTCAAACTTTCTTTTGAAAAAAATATCTATTTACATGCTATTAAAAACAGTTTTTAAAATTCAAAAAAATTAAAAATACAATTTTTTTCCATTCCAAATTATATCCTAGGTTTATCCTCATTAATTTTAAAAATAAAAATTTAATTAGAAATTTTTTATAAAATAATTATTTAAAATAAAAAATATAACTAAAATAAAAGATTATTGAAAATGCTCACACAATTATAAATGAGAAGATATTGAATGGTTTGGAAAATGCCTAATTAAATAATGAAAAAATTTTGGTTGAGGGGATTGGTCAAGGCAAAGGGCACAGAATGAGAGAGCTTTTCTTTTTGAGGGTTTCCTTTATCTACGCGTAAAGTTGATGGCAAGCAAAAGTAGACCCCCCCAGAAACAGAAAGCCAAACCGAAACAACTCACTATTCATGACATCGACCAAATAATCACGGGTTTAGAACATTGCTATAGTAATTAATAGTTAATCAGTTGAAAATTAATAATATATTAATATTATACCACCAAAAATAAAAAAAGATAAAATAGTGAGATTACCAAAACCAATTAATACAACTCAACGGACGGTGGCCACACAGTATAGCTTTGAAAAATTAAAATATAAAATAATATAAGAAAAGAAAAGGTTGATAAGTGAGGGAAGAGCTTCGTGCTGCTCCCAATAGAATTAATATTTGAATTATAATTCAAATAAAAAAGATGGGAAATATAGGAATGATATTTAGAATATATTCTATTTGTCTCCCTTTGAAAAAAAAAAACTTTAATTAAAACTTAGAAATATTAATGTTGTTAAATGAAAAATTCTGAGTGTTGGGGTGAAAATTACACCAATTTTTCACCTAACATAACACGTAATTATAAATTTAGAACCCTTTCTTTCCAATGCTTTCCTTCCAAAACAAACATAACCTTAATTAAGGGAAAGAAAGAGATGTGGAGACAAGGGTGCATGGGATGTGAGTAGATTGTGACCTGTCAGATCAATGCGTGATCCACCACCTTATTGCTTTTATCGCGTGCCACGTTTCACTTTCATTATCCACGTGTATATCTTAGCTGGCTTTTTGTTAAAAAAAAAATTTCTAAACCTACTACTCCCTCGTTACATTTTCGTACTTGTATCCGTGGCGGAAGAACGATCCTAACGGCGACTTAAACGTCGTTTTCATCTACCCAATAGGGATCCACCACGTTTGAAAAAAATAAGCTTGTTTGTCACGCTGACGCTGACAGCGGTTTTGCCTTTTTTTTTTTTTTTAAATAATTGAATATCTTCAGTTAGTAATTTTTATATATAACATTGTCTTCTTCAATCTCTCTTTATTACCAAATCCTCTCCTTTTCTCCATCTTCCAAATTCTCTCCCTTTCAAGTAAAGAACAGAAGGGGGATTTCATGTCATCGCCGGCGGCGTCGTATTGGTGCTACAGGTGCAACCGTTTTGTTCAGGCATGGAGGCAGCCTGAGGCGGAGGATAGAATTACTTGTCCTGAATGCGAAACCGGGTTTGTTGAAGAGCTTGAGATTCAAGAAGACTCGGCCGGCCGGAGATTCCCACCGCCGTCTTCTACTGCTGCTTCGGCGGCGGCTGCTGCTGCTATGTTAATGATAGGTACTCTTCCGAATTCATATCATAATCCTCTTCGTAGAACCCGTAGGAACGCCGGTGACCGCTCCCCGATTAACCCTGTTATTGTGCTTCGTGGAGGCGGCGTAGGCGGAGGCGGTGGAAATGGAGGGGGAGGAGGAGGGCAGTTTAATGGTGGGGAGAACGGGGGTAATGGGCAGGGGTTTGAATTATATTATGATGACGGAGATGGGTCTGGGTTGAGACTGTTGCCGCCGAGCATGTCTGACTTTTTATTGGGATCTGGATTTGAGAGATTGCTGGATCAGATATCTCAGATTGAAATTAATGGCCTTGGCCGATACGAGCAACCGCCGGCGTCGAAATCGGCGATAGAGTCGATGCCGACGGTAATTATAAATGAATTACACACCTCTATAGAATCGCACTGTGCGGTGTGTAAAGATCCTTTCGAATTAGAATCGGAGGCACGAGAAATGCCGTGTAAGCACATATATCATTCCGATTGCATACTCCCATGGCTCTCCCTTCGAAATTCTTGCCCAGTTTGCCGACACGAACTGCCTGGAGATGAAGAATCAAGTCAGGGGCAGGTGTTACCGCAGAATAATAATGAGGAGGCGGCGGTGGGGCTAACAATATGGAGGTTGCCGGGAGGTGGGTATGCGGTGGGGAGATTAACAGGGGCAATAAGTGGGGTGAGAGAATTGCCCGTGGTGTACACAGAAATGGATGGTGGGTTTAACAGTGGAGGTTTGCCAAGGAGGATATCGTGGGGGGCAAGAGGAGGCAGAAGAGGAAGAGAGAGCGGTGGTGTAGGTGGAGGAATTTTCGGTAGGTGGTCTGGTTTAGGCCAGAGTTTAAGGCAATGGTTTGCTTGTTTTGGTGGTGGAGTTGCTCGTGAGATATCAAATTCGGATTCTAGAACTAGGAGAAGTAGCCCGTTTTTGCTTTTTAATAACTCAAATTCCAATTCTTCTTCTTCTTCTTCTTTAAGGAGGAGAAGGGTGTGGGATGTGGAGGTTAATGGTGGAAGAAGATGATGGTGCAATTGTTCAATGTTGGTGATTTTTAGTTATTTGTAAATATTTTACATGAGACAGATTTCGAGCCAAAACGGGTAGCCCAATTCATACTCTCCACAAAAGAAAAAGGATACAAATATACTTTCTTTTATTGAATTGGGAAATATGTCAATTTGAATAAGGTAACTTTACAGAGAAAGAATGAGCAAGGAGAAGCAGGAGCAAGAAAGGCAATTGAACTGAATTACGGTGCCTGTGTTAGTTTTATTATTATTTTTTTCCTTTTTCCTGTAATTTGTAGTTTAGCAGCAACTTCAATCCTTTTCTGCAATTCTTTTTTCCTAAGAAATATAAACACCATCCAGTATTCAGCAGTTGATATATTATTGCCACTTGCCGGACCTTTTATATTGAGCAATTTGTTCGGTAGGCAAATGGGTTTGTCCACAGAGAAATTACCATTTAAGTTTTAGATAAAGCAAGTCCAGTTTGAATCTGTTGTTTGATTTGAGGGGAAAAGCCAGACTATTCTGTGATTTCAATTTAGCTACTGGGAATGGTTGTTTTCCAAAATGTAACCCCACTGTTTACTGCAATATAGATGGTTGACCGAAGCTACTCAGCCAGTGAATTTTCAATTTAGTGGGAAAATGTGATGGAATTGTGGCAAGGAACCTGATACCACGAATTTCGAACGTCCAGATCCAGGGACTTTACAGTTGGGATTGGAGTGGAGATTCCCCGTAAAATGCTGGCCTGGCTAAGCTGGCAGGCCGAGTTGCAACGTCTATATTTTTTTGGAGACAGGAAAAGCAAGCGGCCATTAATATGCTCTTCTGATATGATAGTCATAACTTCATTCTCTCCTATATCTTCTTTATCATCACTTAATTTTATGCAATTAATCCTTTTTTTTTTTATAAATATTATGGGATTATCTTCTAGTCTACTGGCTAGCTTCTATGAGAAGAGATAAATAGACTCAGGTTCGAATTTTAATCCTGCAATTGGTGCTTCAAATTTGTAGGCGGCCGAGGAAAAATATCTGCAAGATATCAGATTTTATTCGATCTGGATGGGTTGTGCTAGTGTGTAAGCACTCGGTGTAACATAATTACTTTATGCTAGTGTTTATTTGATCGTCAATTGTACATAGAGAATCATCACGTTTTGAATTTGTATGTGAATTTAATATTGGGAGTTCTACATAGATACTATAGAAAAAGATATTTAAAAATATACTTTTATATTTAGTTTCTTACATTTATTATTTCAAAAATGTCTTTTTTGATCACAGTATATATCGAGTATATCAATATATATGCAGTATACAATGTGCATACATAAACTATATTAATGACATGTAAATTAACTAGAGAAAATTTTTATGTGTTTTTCATTTTTAACCCAAATTTTCGATTTTTTCATTTGCACCACGATTTTTTTTCAATTTGTTATTGCTGGCTCTCTCATCTATTTTGGCGTCTATCGGAGTCTGCATATGCTCTACTTCAAACCCCTTAATGGTGCCTCTTACATTTGCAGCCATAATTTTATCCCTTTGTTGCCGAACAACCATGATTGGGGTGATTCACCTTGATATTTGGCTCAAGTGCCTTGTTTCTTCATCTACTACCTAATATGATAAAAATCGGCGTAGGTGGCAAAAACGAGCTTTCTTATACATTCCTTTGTCAAAGCTTGCACAGTCGTGTATTTGAGGAATGAATCCAGTGAAAACTCCATGGTGCATCTTTGCATATCCATATATCGGGAAGACATGGTTTGTCCCACTTGCATAATACCAAAGCTCTCCAGCATCCATTGCCCAAAGAATACAGATAGCCAATCATCTTTATTTGTTTTTCGTTTTAAGTATATTTGGTTTTAATTATTAAATGCTAAAAATGAAAATAATACAAATGCCTCCTTTTTTTCCTTATTCTTTATTAAATTTTCTATGCGGTTGAATTAAGGTATTCTCATGAAATTTCCAAAAGTATACCGAAATATTTCTAAGATATACCTAAAGTATTCCTAAGTAATTTCCAAAATATATCCAAAGTATCCCAAATATATACCAGAGATATTTTCATGGAATTCCTAAAAGTATACCGAAGTATCCCCAAAGAATTCCCGAAGTATATATCCAAAGTATCCCTAAGATATATCAAAAGTATTTTCATAAAATTTCCAAAGGTACACCGAAATATCCCAATGTATACTCAAGGTATTTCCAGAGAATTATCAAAAAATTTTCAAAGTATATCCGAGATATTCCTATGTAATTCCTAAAGGTATACTCAAGATACCTAAGGTATTCTGAATAATATACCAAATTGTTTGTTTGAGATTTTTATGATGTTTTGAATTTTGATTAAATTCTATTCTTCTTCTTCTTCTTCAATGATTTGGTTGTTCTTGTTTTTTTGTTAAAATTGAACCAATATATCCCTAACATATACTGAAAGTATCATAAAGATATACTCAAGGTATACTGAAAGTATTATGAAGATATCATTTTGACATATTTTAGGGTGATTTTGAAATTTATGTACTGTTGTAATTTCAGAAAATTGTTTTTTGTAAAATTAAAAAAAAAAACTTTGAACGCCGGTAAAATTACAAATAGATACCCGTTTTTTGCCATTTCTGTAAAATTTCCAATTAACTAAATAAAAAATTTATACATTTACAGCTAAATTAATAAGTTTTAAGAATGATTTACAAACTTTATTAAAATAAGTATGTCAAATATCAAATATTTTAACACACACACACACATATATATATAATGCTTTTGTAGCAATGCACCTAGTGTATTGATAAATCTGAATGTTTATCTATAATAGTAGATAATTTATTAACTTACTATCGAGGTCAATATTAGTAAAATATTACATTATATTGTTCCCTTATATATCAAAATACAAATATTTTAATTTCTCTTTCCCTGTTTACTGATATGGATGATTAAGTTTTCTTAACTGAACTCTAATTAAAAGAAGAAAAAACTGGAGATTTAAATGTCTAAAATTATGACTACAATACAGATTTTTCTAATAAATGGGGAATTTTAAAAATTTTAAATTTAAAAAGAAGCATTCTTGAAAGGTAATAATTTAAGAAGAGCCATTTTTAAAATTTTTAAGAAATAATAGAAATTTTTTTGAAAAATAAGTTTAAAACGTGATATATCATGTAATTTTGTAAATAATATTCACAGGTTTTAAACAAACAATTGGGCCACTAAGAAGGGATGTGAAAGCTAAAATCCACATAGACCCAAACAGGCCATAATTTTGGACAAGTATTCAGCTTTCATCAACTAAGTCTCAACACTCTTAGGCTTATTTTGGTTACATTTTTTTTTTTAACAAAATCTTTACAACTTCTGTAATCAGTTATTGATTCCTATCAGTAGCAACTATCAATTTTCTTAAACTGCTAAACTAAATAGATCCTTAATGGAAGGTTTGATGAAGTCTGAAATGGCATTGAGTTATAAATGAAACTAGGAAATCAAGAAAAATAATTGTCATTTTGGGTGGCCCAACACGATCCTAAATTGAACTTTGCATGTTAATTTATAGTTTAAAAGTCATTAGGTCTAGAGGGCAAATTGCAGCTTCTAAAAATCTGTTAGTATTAAAATGGAAAAATTCATATTAACCCTTTGAACTAACTAACTAACTCTATATATATATATATATATATATATATATATATATATATATATATATATATATATATATATTTGCATTAACTAGGAAAAAGAAATTCAAAAAACATAAAATGAAAAAAAAAAAAAAAATTGGCTCTACAAAATGTAATAATATGGAATGGGGTCTAGATTAGATCGAATTCTTGATTGAAACCGTGTTATGGGTTACATGCATAGAATCAATTTTCCATACACATAATTTCCTTACAAGTATTTTCAATTTATATATCAACATATTGACACTATTTTTGCTTCTATCAATTAGGCTCTTGTAGGACTACAAAATATTTTTACAAAAATTTTAAAGTAACTGTATTTTCAGAACTTAAATTCGGAAGTATCTTGACAAACTAGAAGAATTTTATATTCATTCACACCCTCTTGTAATGCCCTTACAACTTTGACGTTGAAATCACACCAAATTCTTTTGCATGGGCTTTGGGGACCGCTACAGAGAGAGAATGCTTATGGAATGAAGATTTTCTAAATTATATACCACCCTCGGCCCTTTGTGGAGGTGTACTGTGGTGTGAACCATCCATAATTATATACAATTGTTGAAATATTGTTGAAGGAATATATATATTTGAATAATCTTAGCACGATTAATTAGTGATTTTTATACTTAGATTATTGATTTTTACATTTTCAAATTACAATGTGAAAATGAATGTACATTCTAAGGCATTACTGATAAATTTCGCATTGAAATTTGAAAATTAGATTAATTGGTGAACGCAAATATATTTTATAAGGAAAAAAAATGATTGACTTCGAAATCTTCAATGAAATGTGTAGACTCATTAAATTGATGGATTTACTTTATACAGATGTACGTTCCAATTTAATGTTTTATAATGCAACACAGTCTATAATCGATAAAATTGAGTGGTTGGAAGTTTGGAACAGTAGAATTGGCGGCTCCCACTCACCGCAGTCTGGATTATCTTATATACCGATACCTGAATTTTCAAACTTTTTAATTAATTATGTGTCACAATCACCAATAATATTTTCTTTTTTATTGGATTGATTATATGAATAGTGGAATTAATTTCTCATGTGGTTGTTATAGTTTCAGTAATTTGTATAAAAAAATATTTTTTTCTATAAAATTACTAAATTTAATTTTTTTATAAGAATTATTTACAATAATTTATCACCAGATTGTTGATATAGACAATGAAGTGGCACCAGAATACTAACATAAAATGACAAATCATTATCCACATAGATACTATATCATTAAATTTAAAGAATTGTGATAGATCTCGCTACACATTTAGATTAATTTCACCTGAAGTCACTAAACTTTACCTAATTTACAGTAAAATTATTAAACCTTTTTTTTCATTTTGAAAAAGTAACAAACCTTTGTTTTGTTATTTTATTATTTTGTTAATATTTTTCGGAAAAAATTTTTTTACAAATAAAGCAAAATTCAGTTATTGTCAATGAAATTAAAATTTGATGTAACATTTATCTCCAGCTGAGTATATCATGTGATAGCTAATGTGGCAAAAATCGATGATGTGTAATCCACATGGACGATGATGTGGTAGTACAAACTAATATTCTGGTGTCATATCTTTATCTATGTCAACAATTATGTGAGAGAGTTGTCGACAGTGATTTTTATGAGAAAAATAAAGTTTAGTAATTTTTATAAAAAAATTTAAAAAATTATTTTTGTACAAATTATAAAAAAAATATAATGATCTTTGGTGAAAAAAATCCGTAAACTGTATCAAAATTTATTATTTTATTATAAATTGATATCAAAATTTTTAATAATAGCAAATTTGTACTAAAACTTTTAAATATATTGCAACGTGGTGCCAAAATTTTTGGCATTAGAATATCAAATTGCAATGCCACATCAAATAAACTTCTACTTTTTTTTTTTTTTTGCCACATAATATATGCAAAAATTGTTAGAAAACTAAACTTGAAATTAATAAAATTACTAAACTTTTTTTTCTATTTTGAAAAAGTAACAAACCTTTGTTTTGTTATTTTATTATTTTGTTAGTATTTTTTTAGACAAATTTTTTTTTTGCAAATAAAGCAAAATTCAGTTATTGTTAATGAAATTAAAATTTGATGTAACATCTCTCTAGAGCTGAGCCTGTCATGTGACAGCTGATGTGATAAAAATCGATAATGTGTAATCCACATGGACAATGATGTGATAGTACAAGCTAATATTTTGGTGTCATATCGTTGTTTATGTCAGCAATTATATAAGCGAGTTATCATAAGTAATTTTTATAAGAAAAATAAAGTTCAGTGATTTTTATAAAAAAAAAAATTAAAAAGTTATTTTTGTACAAATTATAAAAAAATATAATGATTTTTGGTGAAAAAATCCTTGAATTATACCAAAATTTATTATTTTAGTATAAATTGGTATGAAAATTTTTAATAATAGCAAATTTGTACTAAAGCTTTTAAATATATTGCAGCGTAGTACCAAAATTAATTTTGGCATCGGAATATCAAATTGCAATACCACACCAAACAAACTTCTACATCAGTTTTTTTTTTTGCGACATAATATATGCAAAAATTGTTAGAAAACTAAGAGAATTATTAATTCAATATACGAATAAAAAAACAGGAGGAAGAAAATAAATCTGAATCTTGTATTTCACACAGTGTCA
The DNA here is from genome assembly GCA_949630135.1 of Balakata baccata. Classification (NCBI taxonomy): domain Eukaryota; kingdom Viridiplantae; phylum Streptophyta; class Magnoliopsida; order Malpighiales; family Euphorbiaceae; genus Balakata; species Balakata baccata. The sequence goes on from CATIWF010144083.1 coordinate 141,349, forward strand.
TTTTCTTAAGAAAAATTCGTTTTCTACTACTGGTGTATAGAGTAACTGTTGTTTATCTTCCAGAATACAACAGATATCAAATAGAAATTGAACACACACTCACTTATAGCGAATTGAGTATATGTCGCTCTCTATAGAAGAAGAAAAATTTCCCAAAAAGACTTCAAAAAAAAAACTAAAACCATTCATTAGTCATGTACACACTAAAGCACAATGATGCTGGCGTGTGGATTCATACGGGAGTATCAAAAGTATAGCCGTGTGAAATGCTTCAATTTCTTGAAAATAAAAATAGGGCTTGCTCGGGATCATGGGATTTCGACTCGACATTTGTATATGCAAGTCGCGCACTTACGCATTGGTCTATCTCAAATCATAGATTTACACCCATTGTGCCTAAATGCGTGAAAGAGAGCATTTTATGCTACTTTTTTATCCATGCAAGAATGCATATTACTATACAAATACAAGTTCAATTTTACATTTTTAGTGATGTAGGACAATTTTCACTATCACTATTTCCTCTTTATATCTTTTTCGCAGTGAGCTTATTTTGAGTTTCAATTTCTATTCACACATTTTCCATTTTGAGTATATGAATACATTAATTCATAGTTCTCATGTCAAGAAATACATATCCAGATTTTTTTTCCAAAACCGAATTGTGGGACCCATCCGAATTACTTTTTCAAAATGACTCATAATTACAGTTTTTTCAACAAAAATGATGTCGTTAACAATTTAAAATTTGATTAGGGTATTACTAAATGATATATTTTTTTAAGAGATTTTTGTAGTAAAAAAGTTGATGTGGAAGTTTACGTAATATGACATTACTAATTTGATATTCTAGTACTGAAAATTGACTTTAAATACCAAATTATAATATTTATGAAATTTTTAATATCAATATGCAACAATTAAAATTTTAATGTCATTTTATTACAAAATAACAAGTTTTAGTACCAAAGATACAATTAACCAATTTTTTGTTCTTCTTGACACAAACATCACCCATATACAATTAGCTATCGATAATTGCTGTCAAGTCAAGTTTTTTATTTTTTTTAGTATTTTCCAATAATCTACCTTTTTGTCCCTAGTTGTAGCTTCAATGGAGGCAATTTCTTTTAAGGGTCTTGTTGGTAATTGCAGAGCTATGCCACCTTGCACCTAGAAAGTGCTTTGAAAGGCAACCTTTGTAACCCAAATGAAATTTGTCCAACCGAGAAACGTGAAAAGTGCTTTGAAAGGCAACCTTTGTAACCCAAATCGAATTTGTCCAACCGAGAAACGTGAAAAGTGCTTCTAGTTGATTTCAAGGGGACAACTTATAGTAATTTTCGATTTTTTTTCACTAAAAAATTTTGATGTTTAATTAGAGTAATATTATACTATTAACATGTCAAGATTCTAATTCAAAACTTCTAATTATGATTTATCATTTTATCCATTCTTTACAATTTTGATCATAAATTTAGCCAAATTTCAGTTCAAAATATGAAATTGGTACAGAGACGTAAAAAAGTTTAAATTTTGTTATGTTGTTAAACAGATTATACAAATGACTAGTCACTAGTGAATAGTTCTAATTGAATCAAATTTTAACAAATAGTTTACAAAATATTCACGGTGATTTTTGTTTTTGTTTTTTGAACTAAGAAATCAATTTATAAAATTAAATTTATTAAACTTAAACGATATTTAGGAAGTATCTAGTTGAAATGGAAATAATTTATTCTTGATTGTCCTTTTTTCTTTTTTTTTTTTTGATCAATGAGCAAAACTCAATTACAGTACTACCAGTACATAAACGTCTGTCACTACTAACCATTCATATGGAAATGTGAATATGTTTGTGAGATAAATATCCTAGCTAGCAAATTATTAATAAAAAATGGTTTTTAAAGAATGATTATTTACCAAAGAGAAGAAACTCTAGTCTCATTTTCTTTTAATTTTTTTTTTAACCGCCTATCTTTCTTAAGTAATGAAAGACAATTTTTGGCCTTTTTTTCTATTTGAAATCACTCATTTACATATCTTTCTATTATTTTATTTCTAAAATAAGTGATTATTCTATATAAATTTAAGTTTATTTTAATTGTTTATTTTTTATGATTTCGTCGTCTTGTAATGATGTTTGATTTTTTATCGTCTTCTGTAGCGATTATTTATGTGTGGACGATTCAAACTGATAAAATATATTCGATTCAACAGAAATATCAAATCAAATTATAGTCATCAATATATTGAAGAACTAAAGTCATATATGTTCTTATCACTATTGTATTTTTAAATGTGTAAGTATTGAGCTAATTTATTATGCTATTAATTTGGGCGTTGAAAATCTTTTTACTGTTTTATTTTCTATAATTTTTAGCAAATTTTTATTTATATTTTTATCAATGTATTTTTAGTTGAATAAATGTAATATATATATATATTTATTTATTTATTTATTTATTTATCAAGAAAGGATAATTATTTACCTAAGACAGTTCTAAGCCAGTGGCCTCTTGATCTGGGTTAGTCCTTCCCTTATCCTATGTTTTTTCCTTTCTAACTTTATAAAATTTTGACTTTATTATTAAAAAAAAAAAAAGACAGTTCTCAACCACTCAAATAAAAATATAATTTTATTCGTTTTCTTTTTTTTTTTTTTAAATTTTTTTCCCAACAATCTAAATATATATACTTATCTTGCCTTTTAATAATGTGAATTTATCATACTCATCGTCATCTTAATTAATTTCATATGTGACATGGGAGAACTTCTTATATAGAAATTTCTCATTGTTTTGTAGTAGATCGAACAACCCTTCTCTTATTAAAGTCCTATCGCTAACCAAACCCATAACATACTCTCAATTCTTTTTTAATACTTTTTATTTGTCCTTATTTTCAGGCAAGATTTTTTTTTTAAACAAAAAATTGTTCAAAAATTTAAAACATCATGAATCTTCTCAAACAAATAAATTAAAAATTTCTTAGTTAAATATATTGATTAATGATGGAACTAATAATAACATATTGGAAGAGTATGTCCAAATACTCAATATCTCATTGATGGTGAATGTTTAGTAGTGGAGAAAAAAATACAAAAGTAATTAACTACTCTTTGTTCGTTTGTTGAGTAAATTACAAATAACCCCATTAGGTTTTAAAAATTATAGTCATAAATAAATTTTTAAAAATTAACAATGCACTCCCTTTTATTTGATAAAAATGAAATTTAAGATAATGGTTAGGAAGACTGAGATTTAGATGTATTGTATCCTATAATTACAGTAATCGGTAACAAGTAGAAATTTTAAAATTCTTGTAAAATATTGTTTCACTGTACATGAAAGTCTAAAAAACAAAAACATCACAAATATAAAAAAAAAAAATTATGTGGTGTATTACTCTATAGTGTTTAAAATTCATATAATATTGAATGAATAAACATTATTTCCAACGGCGGATCAAGAAAATTTTTAACGGGGGTGTCATATTTATAAAATAAAAAAATTATATAAAAAATTTATTATAATTTATAAAATTTTAAATTATAATTTATTGATACAAGAAAAAAGTTTAAAAGAAAAAAATTATAATTATTCTCGATAAATTTTCATATTCTGAAAACGATTTATAATAGCGTCATTACTGATTTTTAAAAATAAATCTCTTTACATAAAAGTAATTGAACATTAATTAAAGTTAGTAAAATACGACAATACACAAAATTAACCACAATATCAATATTAAAATTATAAATTAAAGACTACTATATTATAAATTGAAATATGTAAAATTAAAAATATATATATTTGATACTTAGAATGTAATTGAATATTTAATAATGCAACTTTTGCATATTTATGTTTTTTTGTTATTATATATATAAAAAGAATTTCTAATATATATAAATATATAGTTGTTAAACGCTGGATCCGCCATTGATTGTCTCAAATGATGGGTACACTGTAATTTTTAAAAAGTTTATTTTCGATTGTAACTGTAATTTATTCTTATTTGTTTGCATTTTTCCTTTTCTCTTTTAATAATTTTTGCTTAATTAATATATTATTATTAAAATATGATAATAATAAATTTTTAAATAGATTCAGTTAAACATTCAATCTAGACTAATTTAAATATATATTTACATGTTTAATTGTTTTATTTTTATTAGTTGTGAATACAAAATATATATATACAAATGTGTAATTTAATTAATCTATAAATGATATATGTAGACCGAATATATCTAATAATTTATCAATAGCAGCAGCCGAAAATCAAAATAAAAATTTTCCTCAAATAAGAACTCAAAACAAAGTATTCTGTTTTAAGCCATCATTATTCTCAGCCTAGAGTATTTAAGCAAACCTAAATATAACATCAATAAACATAAACCCCACAAAAATAACATCATCTTATAACCCCCAACTCCCAATCCCCCTATACGTAGAAAGAAAGAAAAGCACCCATTAACTCTCATGGCCTCTCTTCATTTTCTTGTTAAGCTACTCTTCTTCCTCTTTTTCTTGCATGTCAAACAATGTTTTTCTTCAAACCAACCACCATTGATTTTACCTCTGAATACCCAGAAAACTTCTCATATTTCCACTCCAAGCCGCCTCTCCACCGCCGCCAACAAACTCCTATTTCGCCACAATGTGTCTCTCACGGTGTCTCTCTCAGTTGGCACACCGCCACAGACCGTCACTATGGTTCTCGACACGGGCAGTGAGCTTTCTTGGCTTCATTGTAAGAAAGCACCAGGCTTAAACTCCATATTCAACCCCATGGCTTCTACAACTTACTCTAAGGTTAACTGCCTCACACCCACCTGCAGGACCCAAACCCGTAACCTCACCTTACCTGTATCCTGTGATGCTGCCAAACTCTGCCACGTCATTGTCTCGTACGCTGACGCCTCTTCCATTGAAGGTAACCTTGCTTCTGAAACTTTCCGACTCGGGTCATCCACCAAGGCGGGCACCCTTTTCGGGTGCATGGATTCGGGTTTCAGTTCAAATTCGGAAGAAGACGGTAAGACAACCGGGTTAATGGGTATGAATCGTGGGTCATTATCATTTGTTAACCAAATGAGGTATCCGAAATTTTCTTATTGCATTTCGAATGTTGACTCGGCCGGTGTTTTGCTTCTCGGAAATTCCAGTTTGCCTTGGCTTAATCCGCTTAGCTACACTCCTTTAGTTCAAATCTCTACCCCATTACCTTACTTTGATCGGGTTGCTTACTCGGTCCAACTTGAAGGTATAAAAGTTAACAACAAACTCCTATCGCTACCAAAATCGGTTTTTGTACCGGACCATACCGGAGCAGGACAAACCATGATTGATTCGGGTACCCAATTTTCATTCTTACTGGGCCCAGTTTACACTGCTTTAAAAAATGAGTATGTGGCTCAAACAAAGGGAGTTTTAAGAGTTTTAAATGACCCTAATTTTGTATTTCAAGGGGCAATGGATTTGTGCTATTTGATCGAATCGTCTCGGCCAATTCCTCCGAATTTGCCGGCAGTTAGCTTGATATTTCAGGGGGCCGAGATGGGTGTATCAGGGGAGAGGTTGTTGTATCGGGTACCGGGGGAGACTAGGGGGAGGGATTCAGTGTGGTGCTTTACATTTGGGAATTCTGACTTGTTAGGAATAGAAGCGTTTGTGATTGGTCATCATCATCAACAAAATGTTTGGATGGAATTTGATGTTGAAAAATCTAGGATTGGACTTGCTGAAGTTAGGTGTGATGTTGCTGCTCAGAAGATTGGATTGAACCTTTAAAAGAAAAAATTATTGATTATGAAAAGAAAATTCGTACATATTACTTAAAATTTATGGACATATTTCTAGCTAAACATTATATTTATGGACAATCAATGGTGGGGATCCAATGTTTCATATTGCCCTTAAGAATTCTCTGTTTTATTAAATTCAGTTTTGAATTCCACTATTTTTTTATTTGATAAAAAAAATCTCTAATTTAAAAAAAAATAATGTATAGTTGGCTTTTATTATATTTTTATGTATCAATAAATTACTATTTGACCCATTTTCTGTCAACATGCATTAAAGTATTCTATAGTATTTTATCTGTCTATCTATTTATATTGTTCAATTTTATCGCTGATAAAATAAAATGGTTCAAAATAAATTGAACTATATAATATTATTAAATAATGTGATAAATGAAATAAAATGAAATGGAAAGCGTGAATTTTGAGTAAGAAAAACACTTGTTAAATGTAGCCAAATTGTCAAGTTTTGATCTGTCAATTTTAATAATTATTTAAAAATGAAATTGTAAAAAGTGATGGAATGTGTTTTCAATTGTATTGATTTGAAATATTAAAGTGCAATAATATGGTCTTAGGGTATGTACTTTATTGATAGCTCCTTACAAATAGCTTTAAATTCGAGATTTAATAAAAAAAAAATACAATAATATGTTTTTTTTAAATAGATTATATTTATTATGCTATTCATATTAATCTAATTATTTATTAGTATGTATTTAATTATTTTATTTTTATTAGTTGAAATAAATATAATATATAAATATATTATTTATTGATTGAATTAATTTATTGATAAAATAAATAAAAGATTTTTCAATATTACGTGTGAATGTATTTTAATAGCGTTGGTGAAGTTGAAGCCAGAGAATCAAATATTGGTCAATTTTGGTTTTTTTTCAATTATTTGGGCAGGTTGTTTGCTGCTGATGGGTTAATTGACATTGTAAACAAACGGACAAAATTAAATAAATAAATTAGTATTGTACAAAAACACAAGTTTGAACCGGACACGGGACCAGTCAGAGATGGAGCACCACGTGTACATATATCAGCATAATAAAATTACCAAGAAACCCCAACTTTCCTTTTTTTTTTTTTTATTACTTTTTTAGGTTCTAGAAAATATATTTCTATATTTTTTTTTCTTTGCCTTTGATGCATTTACAAAAATTGATTAACTGAAGTTACCTTTTTAGTAAAAAAATTAAAATTTTTTAAAAAGTAAAATTTTATTTTTCGTATCTTAATATATTTATATAAATAAAATTTTTTATACTAAAGCTAACTAAATATATATTAATTAATAAAATTACTTCCGATTATCGGCACCGGTCATTCGAAATTTTTTTAAGAAAATTATTATTTTATATAATTTTTTTTATATATAATTATAAATTAAAAATATCAAAATTTGAGAAGGTTTAAATATTTTAATAGCTTTTTAGATGCAAAAGAAAATAATATTTTTTAAAATATACCAAACATTAGAAAATAATCTTCTTAAAATTTAATATGTATAAACAAATAACATAAAATAAATTATTTTTCAAAGAAATTATTTTCTAAAAATATATTAATATAATAACATAAATTATTATTTTTCCAAAAATAAAATAAATATATTATTTAATGATAATGAATAAAAATTTTAAATTCTTATAAAAAGCCACTGGCCTATATATGAAACACGAGTGCATTGAAACAACAAAAAAGAGTATACTAATAATTTTTTAACAATCTATCTACATTAAAAGGGGTGGAAAGCACTGTTTATTACTGTAATTAGGATAACAAAAAATGACGTCGTTTGCCAAAGCCATTTTTCTATTCAACAGTCCATCTCCAGCTTCTTCTTCCTTCTTTTTGCAATAGTTTCATTTTATATGCTAACAATTCTTCTCTGTACTCACACTCAGAAACCAAAATTTACCTTCCTCCAACTTTGGCCGACACACCTACAAAGCTTTTTTTTTTTTGTTACTTTCTTTTCACAGTTTCTTTAATTTGCTTGATTTACACTTTCCTTCAACTAGCTTGCCAAAAATCTCTCTTTCCCTTCAAGTGTTAGTCATATTTTTCTTCCTCACTAATGCTATCTCTTTGAAACATATTGTGGTTCCCCTTCACTCTAATTGGAATTCTTACTCAAATTCTAACTAGAAACATGCAGAAAAAAAGGAAAGTGGTGGTTGGTATATGTAAATCAGATTGTTGAAACACGAATTTTATATTTTCAATGCTAAAAAATGCCAGTTATTAGAATCCAGAATAAATTTCTGCAGCATAAACACCTTATATACATGGATAAACTTGGGAGAAGGAAGAATTTCAGAGAAAAGAAGCAGTTATTTTGTTTCGTTTTCACATTTTCTAATTTCTGCCTTTAGTGAGAAAGGGGTTCAATTAACTCTCTTTTTATACTTGAGTCATAGTTAGGCCATTGGTTATGTCAAACCTATATGGGTGGTCCAAACACATAATTCAACAGTATGGAACTGAATTGTAAGAATGAAGGTGAGGTTTGGTGAGAGCTTAAGAAAATGAAAAGATAAAAAAGTGTTCTGAAAGTTGTAGATGAAAGGGAGAAAGCTATTAACACTCAACTTGTTTAATAAGAAAAATTTCATTATATAAGCGGAATACCACGTGACTAGCTTGATAAACTAGTCTAAAATTTATATAATTTTTTTCTTATTAATAAATTAATATATATATATATATAATTCTAATTAAGCGTGTTATATTAGTTATTATCTTATATTATTATTTCTTCTATTTATATATAACTTGATCACCATTACTAATTTAAACCTATTTGCGGGTTACAAGTCTCATATATAACTATACACTAATCATCATATCAAAATATAAAATTTGTCCCTTCTCTTTATACATGACATGTCTATTAGCCCACGTGCATAATTATAAACAAAATACAAAAATATAATACTATTGACCTGCAAATCGAATCTCATTGCCTCTTCTGAGATGAGTTTTATCTTCTCTAATTAACTTCCAAAATTTACTATCTACAAGCTCATGAACCTGTATAAGAGAAACTCATGCTAAGCTATTTCTAGTTTAGTGGTATGTATAAGCATTAAAGTTCTCTCATGCAGTCACACAAATGAATGACACATATTTCATAGCATATTTCACTATAAATATGCAAGTAGCATATCAATATTTAAGGTTAATATGTTTTACTTACAACATATTTCAATTATTAATTTAACTTGTCATGTCAAATTTATGCAAACAATTCCATTTAACATACTATATTGCACGTTCACTAATTATATCATGCTAATCCACACACTATTTTCACATACATCACACAATCTATTTAAAATATACATAATTAATTTCTATATTTCATTTTATAATTTATTCATCATTGGACCAAATATCGTTTTTGGACTGTCTGGATACGAGGTGTGAAATATGGACGCTCCACAAGTCTAGGCTACCCTATTCACCAAAATCTTTAGTCAAGAGTGCTCTGCGAGCTTATGGCAGCTTGATTGAGTATAATATCATCTGTATATAATAGGATACAGGGTGCTCCACAAGCTTAAGCTTCCATATCCTTAAAATTCATAACTAAGTCGGTAACGTATTTTTCCTTAATGGTGCACCATTTATCATAAGCTAACCATCAGGTAGGGAAATGAGCAAATAAAACTATTATTTATTTATTTTCAATATATTCTTATTTGTCATAATTAATATACATCTTATATATACATAACTAATGCACTTTCATAATCAAAGTCATGTAATCATATGATATTTCATTATAGATATAATCATGTAAAAGACATTGGCATAATTTAATCATATCTACAAATCATGTAAAAAAAATATAAAATTATCATGCCACACAAAATCCACCATTTAACATATAATTAAATCAATTAATATACAATAATACATTAAGACAACAAAAATATCTATATATATAAATCTCAATAGAGCTTTTCCAAAATCTAAAACTATGACGTTCGTTTACTCTGGTAGTTCTTTAACTTATTGAGGACTAAAAATAAATTATTTTGAAGTGAATTTTAATGCAAATCTTAAGGGAAAAGAGTGAAGAAAAAAACTATTAGTTGATGAGAGTAAGAAAAATGAAGTGAAGATTGTAAAAAAATGTAGAACCTAAACACACACATATCTCTTTTTAATAACTCAACTTTCAGCCTATCAAAATTTTTTTTTGTCTAGTCATTGTCCTTTTTTTTTAATTTTTAAAAGAGCAATTCTATGGTGCATCCGGTATATTTTACACCGGGTGCATTAAAACAATTGGATTATAAACTTTTAATCTCATCCGTTGATAATAAATGATTGAGATTAAAAGTTGATGATCCAATGGTCTTAAAGCAGCAAGTGTAATTTACACCGAGTGCACCACAGAAACTCTCTTTTTAAAATTTTTCTTTTTCTTTCTTGTTTATTTATTTAACTTATATTATCTATTATTATTATTTTCATATTTTTTATATATGTCTAATCTTACTAGTCTTTACTAAATTGAAATTTAATCATGTTGTCTAATTTAATCAATTTAACTAAATTAATCAATTCAATTTATTTTACTTTCTAATTTAATTATTTATACAATTTTATTCCTAATGTCTTTTATGTAATTTCTATATATGTTACTCACATTTATTCAACTATGTCCTAATTAGCAGATATTACAAGGCTTAAGTCATATCTAACTTTCTAAAAATATTCGTTTTTACCATTTAGGCACCTATAGCGATTTGTAGTTTACTTAGTCATTTAAATTCTTTTTTTTTTGTTCATTTTGCATTCTGTTCAATTCGTAAAATATGCATGAAGTCCTATAATATTGATATGACAATAAAAAATATTTAACTTAATCAATGATATCATATCAGCAACAATGACTATATATTTAGTTTTACAAATTAAATATATAGTAAAATAGACCAAAAATAGAATTTACGTGACTAAATTATCTAAAAATTATCGTAGAAAGCTAAATAGCGAAAACAAATTTTTTCGAAGACTGGATATTACTTAAGGGGAGAAAGTGGATCCACTCTTGCCTTTTATGGCTCGCATTAAAATTTTGGTCAAAATAATTTGTGATAAGCTTCACAATCATTATTTTATTGTTTTTTCTAATCAAATTCTGATTATTTTAATCCCCATCCCAATAATCTTTCCTTTAATTTAACTTAAATCTCTTGATTCTTTTCAATTTAATCTCTCGAATAATTTTTTATTTTTTTATTCAAACTTTAAATTAAATATTTTTTACAAATTAAACATTCAATTATTTTTTTCTATTAAATATTCTATCATTAACGTTAATTTCTCTAATTTCACCTGATTAATTACTAATTAGTATTCATATTTTCATTTTTATTAGTATGGATTTAGACTTCGATCCATCTACATAATTTAATTGCGAGAGCGTATGGTTTTCGCTTGGTTCGGTATTTTGATGGCATGGACTAAATTAGTAGAAGCGATAATTTTTTCTTCTTTTAAAAAAAAAAATTTGTCCTCAAAATTTTACCAAACTAACTCCAATTGAACAACTGGAGCCATTAGCTCTTCTCTTCATAACTTTTTCCACTCTTCTACGTAGCCTCTTTCTGTCAAGTGATCCCAATGCAATACAAGGTTACATGCTCCTTTATTTATAACTTAAAACCTCGATGACTAATTTGGTCTTTTAAGATATCAGATATAAATTTTTTATGGGATTCATCTGTAAGAAATTCAATTTACGTTTAAATTTATTTTATGACCGAAAACTCTTATTTAATTTATATCTATTTATTTGTATTTTTCAACTTTCATTAAAATTGGGATAAATTACAATATAGAGAGTTGGAAAATATTATTTGTCCTAATATAATTCTCTCTATAAATAATCACTGCCCTCTGTTCAATCTTCCATTTGTATTAGCCATGTGGACGTTAAGTCTTTCTTATAGACCACATCTTTTTCATTTATTTATTTATTTTTATTATTATTAATGACTGTAAAAGAAAGAAAAGAAAAGGAAGAAAGCAAACGATAAATGCCACTTATTAAAGACCGACGTCGTTTCTATGGTTATCTTCCGCACAATTATAAAGAATAAACAACAATTACGTCGAGTTTTAGGAGAAAAAGCGTGTTGGTTTCAGGCGAAACCAACTCAACTCGTCCGAGTCAATTCGTTCTCCAACTCCTTTCTCTTCGAACGAGGAAAAAAGGAGAGGAAAAAAAAAAAAAAAAGCATTGGACTATGTAACCACCATGAATTGATCCATACATCCAGATCGGAATTCGTTTTCCGCGACTCAGTGTAAGTCTCCTTTCTATTTTTACAATGGGACTTTCTTCACATAAAATCTCGCATCTGATTCTTTTCTCCTTGATCCTTCATGTAACTAATTTGATTGTTTTCTTTGTTCAGCTTGTTTCATTATCGTGCTTTTATGAGTTAGGATTTTTTCTTTGCTTCATATCTATTGTGTGTTAATCGGAGATTATCGAATTTATGTATTACAGGAAATCATAGACTTCAATCGTATTTCAGATAATGACCCTACAGAATTTTACTTCGAAATTTTTTGAATGTAAATTTAATTGGTGATTGCATTTTCATTTTTTTTTAAATTTATTATTGGCTGTGTATGTTTTCTCACTTCAAATTTTTTAACGCTATGGTATTGAATTACTCTTTCGTATCTCAATTTTAAATTTTGTTCCTTAATATATCTCAGTGATCATAAATATTGGTGGATTATACATTATCACAGGAAGGTGATATCTGTGATAGTTGGACAAGCATGAGTTTTGTGTTTCGAGGGAGTAGAGCTGATTTAGAAAATGGCTTCCAAGGATTTATCCCTGAGCGGCGAGCTGTGGTAATTTAATGTTTGTAACTCTATATGCATATAGCTTCATTATTGTTGTACCAACTCTTCCTGATATTAATGGTTTTTGTGTTGAATATTCTTCCTTTTTTTTTTCCCCATCAGCGTGTCCATGCAGCACGGCCTGTTAATTCCAACTCGCTTGTTTTTCTCGTCGCAGGTACTTGTTTAAGATGATTAATATCAAACTCTTTCTTAGTATGATTTTCTAATTTAGGTTTCTCTTCTTTGATGTGGCAGTTCTTTTGTTATTCATGATACTGAACTCACAACAGATGTCACCTAACTTTCTGGTATGCATTTCCCAGAAAATGCATGTTTACATGTTTTAGTATCCTGGTCAATGATGCTGGAGTTTGTGTATGTAGCTTTGGCTAGTGCTTGGGGTATTTTTAATGGCTACAACTTTAAGGATGTATGCGACTTGTCAACAACTACAAGCACAGGCTCGGGCTCAGGCTCAGGCTCAAGCCCATGTTGCCATGGCCAGTGGGCTTCATGGACATACTGAGTTACGTTTGCATATGCCACCATCTATTGCACTTGCCACTAGAGGACGTTTACAAGGCCTTAGACTTCAACTTGCTCTGCTGGACCGAGAGTTTGATGATCTAGGTATGGTATTCTGGTTACACTGTGAGTGAAAGTGCTAATCTGTAGTTTCAATGAGTGATGGGGAAATGCTATTATCAATTACTAAAATATGTCTAGTTCTCATCTTTTCTCTTATATGAAACATGTTATTCATTTGGATTTGGATGAAAATGCTTATACATGTAAGGTTGTTCTCTGCAGATTATGAGACTTTAAGAGCGTTGGATTCTGATAATGTTCCCACCACTGCATCAATGAGTGAGGAAGAGATAAATGCCCTTCCAGTTCATAAACACAAGCTCACTGCTCTTCAAAGGTAAAAGTTTTAGGTTTCTTTTGATACTGAATCTACTTCGAAATGCTTCTGCACATGCTGTTGTTAAACATAAACATTGAACCTGCCCTTGCATTTCTTATGGAAAGTGGTCTATGTGTAAATAATTCCTTGTGCTGCACACCTTTTCCTTTGTACATTGAAATGTTGGAAAAACACATTTTCTTTTGTCTCTTAGTTAAGTTCTTCGCTAATTGTCTGAAGGAGTTTTCTTTTGTTTTATTGTTTTCAAATTTCTCCTTGTTGCTAGATGCGATTATTGCCTTTTCTTACTGGTGTTGGAATTTAATTTCATTAGGGAAGAAGCAAATATTGATTTAGGTGCCTTGTTTTCTTTGACTTTTGAAAATTAATAATTTAAATGTAGGGTTATGCAATGATTTTTTTTATATGATGCATTTCAATTGCAAAAATATTATTTTTGATTTGCTAATTATTTTATATTGCTTTTTGGTGATGTTCTTGATGGTGGCAAATGCACATGCGGAAACCAATTTTGTCACCTCTACTCAACTGAGCCATAATCTGAGGTCAAATATCTGGATCTGATCCAACTCAACTCACCTCAGCCAAATAACTTTTCAGTGGAGAAAATCCCCTTGACCTTGTTTGTGGAGGGGCACTGAACCCATCTCAACTACATTACTTGTCATTGGAAAAAATTTATTTATCACTTCATACAGGACTTTTATTTTTGGGGTCGGGGGTAGTTTGGATAGGCATATGGCCTCTTGGTTATTTTCATAGGCTTGGTTTGGCTATGTCCAAGAAAACTATGTTCTATGTAATATTATGTGTATATGTGTCTGACGTTTGAGAAATGGAAATAGTCTGAATTGATCAGTGACCTCAGTTTGAGCAATAAGAGGGAGCCAGTATGAATGGTTTACAGAATTCTTGAGTTCAAGATTTCTCCACTTATTTAATTTTATCTTTGTCTTGAAAGCAGTATGAAAATGCAGACATCTTTGTTGGTTTTCAATAATTTTGGAATGTTATGCTTAAAATCCTTGAGTATATGTGGATATTGATAACTTGACACCAAGCTGGTTTTTTGGGCAGTGGTGGCTCTGCAACGAAACAAGCCTCTTCTTCTGTCTCACCTGCGGTATAGACATTCATTTTCTCTTCAGTTTTTCTGAATTGGTTCAATCTTCGTTTTGCTGTAAAGTTTGTGTTATGCATGTTAATATTTCCAAATTGATATGTTGCACACTCATCCATTTTAATTGCTATACTCTTGGACTTTTGGTGTACACTAATTTACCAGCTGCATGATTGTACCTGTAATGGATTATGGATTATATGCAAGAAACATTCCAAAAATGGAATACATGATTTGGTTCTTGATTGATTGCCATTAGCCTTGAAGTAGTCTTTCTAGCCTAATGCCATATTCAATTATGTAATGCTGTCCTACACATCTGTGTGAATGCATGCATTCCATATATGTGTTTGTCTTTCATAGGTGTAATTGAAAAAAGATATAGTGATGGAGAATTACAGTAAATAATTTTTGGTAATGACAGTTTGCAGATGGTATTTCATGTGGCCTTATGGTTGCTTTCTGTTGCTGGGTTTCAGCTCAAGAGCGCTCTCAGATCACCCAAAAATTGAATTTGAAATATGTGATCAAGTCAAGATTTTATGTCAACTATATCACTCAATCCTATTTGAGAATTCTACTTGCCGCCTTTTGTATTCTTATTACATCAAAACTTGATAAGGATGAAGCTTTTTTTTTTTATTTTTGTCTTTTGGTTTCTGTATCTTCTAGAGTTTGATTCAACTATTTTTCTCTTTGGCATTAGAAGCAAGATACTACCAATGTTGTGGGAAGCATGAAGGCTTCAGAAGATGATCTGACTTGCAGTGTGTGCTTGGAGCAAGTTAATGTGGGAGAACTGATTCGTAGCTTGCCATGCTTGCATCAGGTTCATCTGCTTTGTCCTTTGATTTTAACTTTTAATTTTGTATTTTTTCTATACGAAACAGCTTAACAAATGAGTTTGATTAAAAAAGAAAGCGAGAATTTGCTCCAAGACTGGGAGTTAGGTAGTGCTAGTAACTAAACTAAACACTCAAAATAAATGGTAAAAGTCGATTTGCCTGTTATTGTTGTGCAACTATTTTGTAAAAATAGAACGTTCATTTTACTTCATTAACTAGAATATTGACCGTTATATTTATCTATATTATACATGTTGGCTGCATTCTTCTGCCTGGTGGGTTCTACCTGCTGAAGCTGTAATGTAGCACGAGGGGTGTCGATTTGTTTAAAACCAACTAATCAAAAGAAACTAGTTTTAAGCAGCTTGTTTTAGATATGTCTCTGATCCAAATTGTTTAGTGCAACGTCCTACTTCCCTCCAACCCCCATGTTTCTCCAAATGTTGAAATTTTTAATATTGAGATTCAAATACTCCTAGAAATATGAAGTTAATGAAGCTATATTTGTACTAAATGATTATGTAGCATGACTTTTTGTTAAAATCAGTATAACATCTGTGGCACCTTTTCATGTAGCAGTTCCATGCCAATTGCATCGACCCATGGCTGCGGCAACAAGGAACATGCCCCGTTTGCAAATTCAGGGCAGGATCTGGGTGGCATGAAAATGGACAAGGTGGTGTGGATGCTATTTACATGGTATAACTACAGGCACTGGGCAAAATATCATTGAATCATTTTGATGAAAATCTTAGATAAGCCTACCGATCAAGATTGAAGGTGTAATTTATTAGTTCAAACATTTTTAATTTAGGCTTAACGAAATGACAGGTTGCTGCATGATCAATATCACTTACAGTTTGATTTAAAAAAAAACAAAAGGAAAATTAATTCAAGTTGTATAATATTACCCCGTTAATATTCAATTGAAATTATAAAGTATTGTCGTATATTAGCCAAAAAAAGTGTATTAGCTTTTGAAACATTTGGTTTGATGCTCCCACAAAACTTCAATTTCTTCGCGTTCAGAAACAAGCTTGAGGAGCCCCGCCATTGCCTATTTTTTGTCGGCTAAATTTGCTCTGCATAAGCATAATAATTAGGAGTGAGTTTCACTGATGGTATTTAAATTATTTAACTCATAATAATTTAGTATCTAAAATATTATTTGTAACAAAAAATTTCTTAAATTTTAATTTTGTAACATAAAAGTACTTGCTGTCTAAATTTTTTAAGCAATTTGATTTCTATATTAGCAAAAAAATTTCAAATGTAAATGTTATGTAAACAAAATGTATTCCATAAAAAATTCACATTTTTTATTGTTTTTCCACACCTCACTTTTTCTAAAATCAAGTATAATCAAACATTCTGTTAAATAGTAAAGTTTTTTTATAAAATTCATTTTATACACGTGACATTTATATGTAGAAATTTTTTACTGATTTCACATTAATATTGTTTAACAAATTTAGACGACCGATATTTTTATGTTACAGAATTAAAGTTAAAAAAATTTTCTATTATAAATAATATTTTATGTATTCAATTATTACAAGTTAGATAGTTAGAATAGTATCGGTAAAATTTACTCCATTATTAGTTATCCTTAATACATTAAATTGGAAGGATTATATCACCAATTGTTGGATAGTGAAGATGCTATACTGTTTCCTGATAAAACATGCATCATGTTGCTTTTTGAACATTTTTTTTACTGTTTGTGATGCCCAGATTTCCAGATCTATGCTAGGGCTACTAGTGCTAATTCCATCATAAAACAGCTAGATTATTATTGAATCTTTAAAATTAAAGTTGGTGCAACATCATGAATACATGCCAATTTAGATCACAATAGATGAGTTCCACTATCTTAGCTATCAGGTATCATATTTTCATACACAATTGTTACATAGCCCTATTTTGATTTCCCCTTTCCTTTCCCTTTCTTTGATTCTAGCTTGGCTTGCACGCGGGCAGCTGCAGCAGCTTTGGCTTCTTCTCTCCTCTTCTTTTCTTCCTCTTTTGCCGCAGCAGCAAGCTCTCTTTGCTTCTTCAGCTCCCTGATAACAATTAAAAGCATCACACAAAACGGTGAAACGGGAATAAAAAATTGAAATTGCACTCCATTACTCTACAACAAAGAAGAATTAAGAAGTGTTGCTTACTCTAGTCTAGCCCTCTCCTCTGAAACGCTACTTATGCTGGAGCCCTTTCGCGGTTTGCAGGCCACTAACTCCACCTCAAAAATAAGGGTTGCACTGCATCAAATAAACATACCAATCAACTTAAGGGTCCAAACTGACTATTCACTTCCAATATTTTAAGGCACTTATATAATAACAAACAAGCCATTTGATTTTCCAATAAAAAAAAAAATCAAAATTTATTTCATGGAGCTAAACATTTAATCTTCCCCAATTTCTGTTTTGAGAACTTAGATATCCAACCCAATAAATCATCAGCTTTTAACTTCATTCACTATGATTAATCTAGTCAGTCTTTGCTGCAGATCTCTAATACCAGATCAATGCACTCAGAGCATATTTTCACTTAATTAACATTCTCAATTTCTATCTCTGATAAGCAATTATCAGCTTCTAGCATGTCTTTCTTTCTTTCTTTGTTTTTTTTTTTTTTTAAAAGTCCGTGATATAAATGCATAAGCATAATAGTATTACTTGGGTGGGATATCTGGTGGGGATCCAGCACTGCTATAGGCATATTCTGGCTTGCAAGTGATCTTTGCAACCTCCCCAACCTGGTAGAACCAGCCAACAAATATTACAAACATGTAATGGAAAGCTGAAAGTACTCAAAATTGTATCAGAGAAAGGCATTTTGACCTTCATGGTTCTCAGAGCAATGTCCCATGACTGGATTACAGAGCCCTTCCCAAGTTCAAACGAGAAGACAGTATTATCTTCATGTGTTGTATCAAAAACCTCGCCACTTTCAGCAAGTGTGCCCTCATAATGAACTGATCAAAACAAGCATGCATAATCAATCACGGTGTTCTTATATCCCACACCTATCCATAATTACTTTGAATATAATGGTTAAAAAAATGAAAATATTAGGAGTGCTGAAATAAGTTTTACTTCCTCAAGTATAGGCTTCAGAAATCAGTTCAAGTTTAGTTCCAAGAAAAGTTTCACATTATTTGAAAAAATAGAAAATTACTCATGGTCATGCGAATAACTATTGCAGCATTAAAATAGACGGCAATGTCAATTTTGGTTAAATGAGCCACCTGGCAGCCATGTGGATTCACATCACACATATTTCATATTTTGAGAAGTGGAATATTACTATTACTATGCCAAGCAAGGTAGGTAAGGCATGTCTTTAGCAAATCACAACATCTAAAAAGGAAGCACTAAAACAATTATACTTAAAAACTGGCAGCCTAAAATGATCATAAGAAGTGACTAGAAATTTGATTTCTTATTATACTTTATTAGAATTTGTAACATGCTAAATTCAACAAACAATATAGAAATGAAAAAGTAGGGTGTAGAACCTAAGAAGTACGGACACGAATACGGCCACAAGCACACGATATGCTGGGACACAGCAAATTCTAAAAAGCAAGGACACGGGCACGGCAGGGACACGATATAATAAAAAAATAAAATTTAAAATTTAAACATGTTGTAAGCTTAAAATTAATATCATTAAGTTAAATGTTAAATTTCTAGTTGAGATAAAAAGATTTATACACCAATTTAAAAATAATTAAAATCAAAAGTTTAGAATATTTGGGCCTAAATAAGGATGAGGCCTTTGACAAAGCCCAGGCCAATAATTATTTGGACCATTATCAGGCCCAAGGGTACATCGAAAACATTCTCAAGGCAGTTGCGATTCTTCCAGAAAATCGAAATTTATAGAGAGAGAGAGAGAGAGAGAGAGAGAGGGAGCAGCCACAACACAAGATAGAGAGATTGTAAGCTGCAGAGCTCAGTGAGGAAAGACCTAAGTAGTAGAATGGCGTCATTGCTGCAATCATTTATCGATCCAAGAGAGAACTGGTATGCAAAAATGCATATGAAATCTCTTTCCAAACGCCTCCTCAAACATGGTTAGTATTTCCAAAACCTTAAATTTCCTCCTAATTCCCTTCTGTGGATTGATTTTTTTATGATCGTTTATGAATTGGAATAGGATTGCGATATGAGGATCTTTACGATCCTTACTATGATCTGGATATTAAGGAGGCGCTCAATTGATTACCGAATGAGATAGTGGATGCGCGCATCCAGCTTCTTAGAAACCGTGTCCTATGCATGTCCTAGCCGTGTCTAAAATTTTGACCTCATATCCAGTCAACACGCCACGTGGCGTGTCCAACACATATCCACCACGTGTTAGACACGCGGTCTCTCTAAAAAATTGCTGTTTCCGTGCTTCCCAGTGTAGAACAATTCTCAAGAAAAGAATTAAAGTTATTTTTTGCCTTCTAAGCAAGTAATATTCCCAAATATAATTGAAAAAAAAAGAGAGGTTTCTGCACCTAAACCCATAAAAGTTAGACAAGGCTTGGACTTGCAATGACTACTCACTACTTAGACATGATTTGCTACACTGAGAATTTGAATGTTGGACACAGTAACATACCATCAACTACAGGAAGATCATCTGAAGGACTAAGTGCATCAGCTTTTGCCTGTCTTATGATTGTCTTGATGACACCTCCATCCCCAGTTAAATCAATTGCATCACCCATGGCTTATAAATTCTTAGAAGCCTAATGGGAAAAAAGGAACATCAGAGCATTTTATACCTGGCAGCAGAATAGCTGAGGCTGAAGAAAAAAATGAGCAATGTGGCTTGCCCTTTCAACAGAAATAACAATAATAATAAATAAGTTGCAGACAAAAAACACTACCTTCAGAAACATAAACTTATACCATGAAAAAGAGAAATAATAATTTAAAGAAAACTCAATAAGTAAAAGAAAGAATCCCTCTTCTCTTACATAGATTTGCTAAATACAAATGGAGAAGGATGAAGAAAGGAATAAGAAAAAATAGTAAACATTTAATAATGACATAGGGAAGCTAGTCCACGGAATAGTTATTATCAGCACTGGCCTGAGAGATAATTGGTTCTGAAAAAAATAAACAAAGTAGCTTTCATCCCAACTATAAATTTTATAAAGAAGGTCCTTTTATTTATCCATTCAAAATTTAATATCACTATTTTCTTCATGTATTTGAAATTCTGACTAAATTTTAAAGAACCTAACTTCAACTTAAGCCACTCGAATCTTCAATATTTCCCACACCCTTAATCATTTAACAAAATAAAGTTTAAATTCAATGCGAACTAAAAGAAATTATTAAATTAGACTTTCTAAACATCAAATCACAGAGCAAAAGAGGAGGAATTTTCACTTGCATAAACAAAAAAGAAATCAAAACCTAGGGTTTCATCTTCGAATTCAAAGCAATCAAATACAAACGCATATAACAAATCTCATTTCACTAATCACCATCAAACAATAAAACATTAATAAAAGATAACCAATTTTTTTTTAAAAAAATCAAGTTAAACCAGAAGTGAAAGATTATGAGGTAGAAATTTCACTTTTATGGATGAATTTCCGCGGAATGAGTAGGTTGAACGCGAGAGCAAAGAATCGGAGGCGAAACTGGGAAATCGGGGATGAGATATCGGAGAATATAGCGGTTGATATCGATGGCCATAGACGTCTAGCGATGAGTTCTTTTGACTGGAAACAGCTGAGACGGCATTACTTGCGTATGTCTGAAAAGTACTGCCCAATTGGAGGACCCGACAGCCATTATGGATCCTTTGGGCTCCGGCCCATGTTTTGATTTTAAGTTTTGAACATATAATTTACTTTTTCTATAAAAAATCGAAGCATTATATCATGTATCTCGGTCTATAAAGTATTATTGACCAAGTACTTATCACACGTATAAAAAATAGAGAAAATTTTATAAATAATATAAATTTACAAAGCAATTAAACACACAATCATAATTTCATAAATATTCATCATCTGGTTATTGAAAAATGTTCATTATTTTATTGATAAATATTCGTTAGTTTATTAAAAAAGTTTATTATAAATAAAGTAAAGATTTATTAATTTATTATTGCAAAAAATTAAAAAAAATAATATAATATTTATTAAATTATATACGTAATACATATTTATCAAGATGATTTAATCAATTTATATCTATAGATCAAAATAAAAAAGTCGTAAATATTTATTATCCAGTTATTGAAAATGGTTCATTACTTTATTGAGAAAAATTCATTAGTTTATTAATAAATATTCATACGAATAAAATAAATATTCATCAATTTATTACTACAAAAAAATAAAGAAAATAATATAATATTCATTAAATTATATGCACAATACATCTTCATCAAAGAAGATTTAATGGATTTATATCTATAGATTAAAATAAAAAAATAGTAAATATTTATCATTCGGTTATTGAAAAAATATTCATTATTTTATTGAAAAATGTTCATAAGTTTATTAAGAAATATTTATTGTGAATAAAATAAAAATTCATTAGTTTATTACTATAAAATTTTTTTTAAAAATATAATATTCATTAAATTATGTATACAATACATTTTGTTTCAAGATTATAGGTTTATTAGCAATGAAGTAAAAAATTCGTTAGTTTATTGAGAAATGTTCACTATAAATGAAATAAATGTTAAAATGATTATTAGTTTATTAATAAAAGTTCATTTCTTATATTAATAGAAGTTCAATTTCATTTCTTTATGTACTTAATTTAATGAATATTTTTTTGTATTTTGATTTGTAGATATGAATTCATTGAATCATCTTCAAAAAAATTCAAAACGTAACAAAAAATCGAAACAAAATGTACCAAAAAGACAATAAATCGTATTATGAAAAATACAAAAACTGCTGATTTTGTTTTAAAATAAAATAAATATTTATTAATAAAACAATAAACTTTTTACTAATAAACCTATATTAACAAATGAATCTATGTAAATTTACTTTATTTACAAAATTGCCATCGTATTTTATTACCACTCTCACATACGATATAATTTGCCTAAAAAATCATGATTTGAATGCTAAATTCATAATTTTTAATATTTTTTTGAAGTGAGTTAAATTCATAATTCTCAATTATTTCCACTACAGAAAGTAATAATTTTTTTTCATATTAGTTTTGTGTGGTTATATGAATATCTTATAGTACTCATTTACTGGGAATCTTACTACTCTATTCATTTCAAAAATACTTATCGTTTAATATTTTTATACAACTAATTAAAAAATGTGTTAATATATTGGGCTAGAATACTATATTTTATTTAGATTTCCGCCCATTATTATTATTATTATTATTAAAAAAACAAAATTCTCTTTTTCCAATTATTTAAAACAAAATTTCTTTTTTTGTACACTAATTATGCAATTTATTTATTTATGATTGCAATCCGAAGTGAGATTCCTTGGGAGGTTTTTATTTGGGTGCAAGCCTACTCCCATGGAATGCACAAATTATACCGTGGATGTTAGTCCACAAAGTATTATGAATTAAACCATGTGTGAAAGAAATAATAAAAATATAGTGTTAATTTTAAAAATAAAATAAACTTATATATATTCATTTATTGATATAAGTTTATTAGTTAGTAGAGTTTATTAATAAAATTTCATTTTATTTTAAAACAAAATCAACAGTTTTTTTTATGTTTTTTTGTTATCAGATACTATATGTCTCGATTTATTATTTTTCCGATACGTTTTGTCTCAGTTTTTTTGTTATGTTTTGAGTTTTTTGAAAATGATTTAATGAATTCATATTTACAAATTAAAACATAAAAAATATCCATTAAATTAAGTACACAAAAATTAAATGAACTTGTATTAATATAAGAAATGAATATTTATTAATAAACTAATGAATATTTTTCAATAAACTAATGAACCCATAGTTTATTTATTATGAATATTTTCAATTTATTCGTAACGAAACTTTTCATTAAACTAATTAATATTTACTTTATTAGTAATAAACTTTTTCTAATGAACTTTTTAAAAAAAATTAATGAACCTCTAGTTGAATATTTTCAATTTATTTATAATAAACATTCTCAATAAACTAATAAAATTTTATTTTATTCGTAATAAATTTTTTTTCAATTTATTTGTAATAAATCTTCTCAATGAACTAAATAATCTTTAATTCATTCGTAATGAATCTTTTGTCAGTTTATTTGTAACGAACCTTCTCAATAAACTAAATAATTTTTACTTTATTTGTAATAAACATTTTTTAATGAACTAATGAACATTTTTCAATAAACTAATGAACTTTTATTTAATGGCAGATGATAAATATTTATAAAAATACTACTGTGTGATTGATACCTGTATAAGTTTAATTTATTTATAAAATTGTCACCACCTCTTACATGTGTAATGGGCTTGGTCCATAATACTGTCTGATTAATAGCTATATAAATTTAATTTATTTACAAAATTGTCATCGGTAATGAATTTGATTAATCATATAACAATTGCATGGAATGTCAAGACTTCAAATAGCAGCTTCTGGCCTTGCTTCTCGTGCACACGTTGTCACTTCAAGACATCCAATATTTTATTGGATGGCTAAAACCGTAAAAATAGAGCTTGTTAGGTTAAAAATTCTTCAAGCCTCCCAATTAATACTTGGTAATCAATATCAGTATGCTTTTGAATTCTGTACTTATCATTTGTACAGATTAAGTTTTGCAAGTTGTTTAGAGTTTTTGTCTATTAGATTCTATCAGTTGCAGAGGCAGCACCTCTGAGTTAGGGGTATACAAATAAATTTCCAATATTTTTAAAGAAGGCAAATATTAAAAAATGGTAAAAAGTTATATGTTATTCCATGCCATAAAAGTTAAACAGTAAACAAATTGGTGAAGCCAGAGAAGTTGAACAGTAAACAAATGGGTGAAATTAATAGCCAAAGATTCTTCAATTACAACCATTTGGAACAAACATGGACATATTCTACCAGCAACCTTGTACAAAGTTGTTCAACAAAAAGAAAATGAGAGTGAAACATACTCTCCATGAAAACAGTACAGAAAATTATAGTTTACTTTTACGTGAAGATTTATTTAATATCAACTTAAAACTACTTATATTTGGTTGAAATTATGACATCTAGGTGGAATATTCAAAAGAAATATTATGAAAATAATTTTTAAATAATTTTGAATTTTAGTTTTTATTTGAATTAATAATTTTGAATTTTAGTTTTTAAATAAATACATATTATATATTTATCATCTAATATTTCATTATTATATATATACATATTAAATAGTTTAATAATTATATTATCTATAATTTAATTATTATTATTATTATTATTATTATAAAGTAAGGATATAAAGGGAAAGAAAAATTATAATCTAGTAGATTATTTTTAAATGCTAGTTCTACTAAATTATTTTTTTAGAGATTATAATCTAACTTTTTTTTCCAAATAATCTATTTTACCAAACACACACATATTATTGGTTAGACTAAATTATTTTTATCATCAAAGTAGATTATAATCTAGTTTAGTATTACCAAACAATACATAAATGTTTTTTGCTTTGCCATTCATTTGTTGCTTACTTACCAATAAATTTGTTTTCATTGGGGTTAATATGACTACAATTAATTTTTGAGTAGATATGGCAATTTGACCGGAATCAGGACGGGTTTCACCCTGTCCCAACATTATATATATATATATATATATATATATATATGAGTAATTTACTTATTTATTTATTTTATTTTATGTCTTGAAATATTAATTTAGTTTACATTATTTTATTCAATTAATCAAATTTAAATTCATGGTGTGTAAAAAATTATATATAGAGAGATCTATTCAATAAAACACCCATATATATGTATTATATATACTCAATAAAACACCCAAATAGAAAACAGTATCATCTTTCTCTTAAATTTTCCGATCTTAAACAAGTGTTTCCCTCATGATAGCTTTCAAATTGAATTTGCTTTTTAGATTTAAAATTTTTGTTTGGATCTGGGAGTCGAGTGGTTTTGAGCCTAGAAAGTCATCTTTGTCTGTGGAGCCTGAGGAAAATCGAGCTGCTGCTGCTCTGGTTTTGTTGTGGATATAATTATGATTTGACACAAAGTTTAGGATTAAAAGAGATATTAGCCTTTTTTATTAAACTTTGTTTACTCCTTATGCAAATTGACCTTTTCTCCATAATGGAAAACTAATTAGCTACAAAGTTCTGATCACTTGTTTAACTTAAAACCACTACAGTTTGATGTGCCCTTAAGTTTACATACAGTGATGAAAACAGAACAAAAATGAAATATATAAAAATAATCATATCCAATTCTTATCCTCTTTCCTTTCTTTTGTGATAATTTCCTCCAATCCAACTAATACGCTACCCAAATAAAGTTATAATTTTAGAATTTCTACTCAACAAATATATTACCTAACCTTCCTTCAGGATGCTCATCATGCATGCCTCAAGGGCATTTGGCCATCAGCATTATTCTGCAGTAATTCACAGATTCTACTTTGCAGATTCTGCAGAATTCCACATTAAATTTCCGCCTCTTTCCACCTTTACACAATAATAGGGCTTCAATTTTCTTCATCAACCTGGAAAATTTTTGTCAGGCAACAACTATAGATTTAAAATGGAAGTAAAAACAAGAGCAACTCCTATTCATTCTATTCATGACAAGCATGGCATTATCAGTTCTCCTCCAAAACAATTTTTCACTAAAAGAAGTAATGGCTATTGTTTTCTTGGCCTTGTATCCTCTACCAAATTTATTGGTGAATATTTGCAAATGCTAATTGTATTTACAATCTCGTGGTAATTAGAAAACATTGCGAAACAAGGCCTCAGCAAACTGTAGTTCTTTTTTTTTTTTTAATTTCCTTAGAACTTTATCCTGTGAATAAGATGTTATTATTGGCAGCCATTATTATCAAATTCCAAAATTACGTCATTTTGTTGATTATATTCATTGAAAAACCTCAATATATAGGAGAAAAAGAAAGATTAAATGAATAATTGACAAATATCAAATGAGTACTTACTCTTTCCATGAATAACCTTTGTATGGTGTTATTAAGGCTGCCTTCCCAACGACGTCCACTATCCCAAGGGTCACATTCATTATAATCTGTTTGTATTGTACTTAGCATGGGCGTGCTTAGAACTCCTTGAGCAAAAATTTTCATCTTGGGGCATTCTCTGACAATCACTTGTTCCAAACATGGGAAATTGAGGGCATAATTACCTAAGCAAAAGCTTGTAAGGCATGGTAAACTCTTAAGCCTCAAATATTTCAACTGGCTGAAATGAATCTCATCGCGTACTTCTCCATCATCCTCACCTGCTACAACTTCTTTCACAACACTGCAGTCCTCTACGACCATTCCTGTGAGGCGCACCAGACTTCTAGCTGCTGAGGAACTGATCACATTCATCATTCCGTTACATTTTGATACTTCCAAATATGCTAGATTTTGGAAACATAATGAGGATAGCACCAAGAGATTCAGTTTGCTGCATCTTGTAACTTCTAAATTTTGAAGATATTTAAATACTGAAGCTGGCTGGGTATCCTCTTCCACAATATGCTCGAGGATTGGCAAATCAGATAATTTTAAAATCTCTAACTGCGAAATGGATCTAGCGTGCTCTTCCTCGCCAATGTAAAGTTCATGTTGAAATAGCTGTTCAAATAA
Organism: Balakata baccata; assembly: GCA_949630135.1. Lineage (NCBI taxonomy): Eukaryota > Viridiplantae > Streptophyta > Magnoliopsida > Malpighiales > Euphorbiaceae > Balakata > Balakata baccata. The sequence goes on from CATIWF010144083.1 coordinate 168,740, forward strand.
AGAATCGCCATCCACAACAAGTTTTTTAAGATTGGCTAACTTATGGAAGAAATCTGATGGCAAAACTACACGTTCATCGGAAAAGCATAACAACTCGAGAACTTCAAGCTGGTGAAGAAACATTTCTTGAAATCTGTCATCCCATATCTCCTTGAGGACAACCCATTCCAACTTCATTGCTTTCAAATTTTCAATTGCAACCTGGCAAACCCAATAAAGCTTTAAATTATTAACACAAGCAACCTTGTCACAGAATGCGACTTTTGCTAAAAATACTAAATTATTAATTGTTGTATTGATTTGGATATGTTGCTGTCAAAAAGTAAGTTTTTGTCAGATTTAGTTAAAGTTTTAAATTAAGTTTAGATAGAAAACTTTAGGCATTTTGTACGAGATTAACTTACAACCTTTTGTAACTCTATATATTGAAGTACATTGTAGAAACATGTATGAAATTTTCATTTTCTCTAAATCTCTAAAAAAAAATTATATTTTGTTGTTCTCTACAGTCTTTTCTATAGCAGCTTTGCTGCAATTTTTTTATATTTAAATTTTCTTCTATCCATAAAAACCCAACAAACCTAAAATTGATTTGTTGGCTGGCATGCATCATGATAATTTGGGGCAAATTGAAAGTGAAACAAATCAAGAAGAAGCGATGAAATTGATACTTGATCAATTTACATGTAATGTTTTTCTGTTCTTAATTAAAATAGACTACTGAGGTTAAATCATATTTAAGTGATAAGAACAGCTGAATTAATAGACAAGAAGTTATATATGTTTGCTGAACATGAAATTGACAAATCGACAAAGATACTGAAGAATTTGATAAACTGACCTGCAGGCCATTGAAAATGAGTCCCTCGCGAGGTTCTTTGTTTCCCTCAACAATCGTGACTGATTCATCGTTACTTGGAAGTATGGAAACAAATATATCCATCTTTGGACAGTTGACCATAGTAATATTTTCCAAGCTTGAACATTCCAGAGCATGAAATCCTGAGTAAAAACTTACTAAACTAGGCAAACTCTCGAGAACAACCAAGCGTAATGAAGGGAAAATAGTGTTGTCCCAATCTTCTGCTTCCTTTTCTCCTTCTTTATTGATGATTTCGACCAGGAGTTTGCATCCTTTAACTTCCAAATATTGGAGTCGCACAAGGGGCAAAGCCGTGGAAAGGGTAAATATGTTTCTCAAGCTGCTACAATTATGGATTTCCAACAGTTCTAGCGATTTAAAACTCATAATTCCTCGAGGTCTCTTGCTCCATATCGACTTCAGCTGTGGTAGATAACTCAATTCCAATGTACATAGACTCGACTCATACCTTTCTTCTGTTAGAAATGATAATTTGTAATTAATTTAGATATTTTAGGTATTCAAGTTTATGTGATAATTATGAGTTAACAGGAATAAGATAAGAATACATTAAAAATGTAATATATAAACGGATGTGATAAGTGTACCTAAGACAGTGTATCCTGATAATTTTGTTATTTAAGTAAATATAATTTGTCTAGCACATTTCCAATGAAGTGGTAACAGCAGAGCATCTATAAATCCAATACCTTCATCTGCAGCCAGCCCTTCCAAATCAAATATTTCTTCAAGTGAATCACATTGTTCTACAACCAGCTTCCACATGTTCTTCAAAAACTGCAGATGATTTGATGATAAGGCTCTTGTGAAAAATTCGCACTTGTCCACCGCCAGTGTTCCTACATTGGATAAGAACTCGAAAGAAACTTGGCTATTCCATTTTTCTTTTAGCAGGGGAAATTTAGAGAGTTTCAAATCCCGAATGTCTCTAAAACCATCCTATAAAACCCCGAAAAAATATCATGTATTAATAATAAAATTTCTCATACCGACATTTGATCAAACATAGTAGTAAAAAAAATTATTATGTAAATTACCATTTCCTGGTGCATTTGTTGTATGGTGGCATTGAGGTTACCCTGCCAATCAAAACCTCCTTCTGTCAGTAGTACATAATGCAGCTTCGGAGAGGTTAAGGGTCCAGCAGAGAAAGTCCTCATATTGGGGCATCTATCCACAGTCACCTCTACCAAGGATGGGAAATTGAATGCGAAACTACCCAAACAGAAGCTCGTGAGGCTTTCTAATTTAATGAGATTCAAAGTTTTCAATTTGGGGAATACAATCTGTTCTGTTGTTCCATCTCCATCATCAGCTACTATTTCTGTCAGTCTTTCACAGTATTCGATCTTCATATTGATGAGCTGCACCATACTTTCAGTTACTGACAGTGTTGTCAGGTGTAACAATCCTTTGCAGGAACTCACGCGGAGAGTTGTTAGATTTTGGAAAGATGCAGAGGATGGTGCTAAGTTTGTCAAACTATCACACAATGATACGTCTATAGTCTCGACATGTTGAAGAAAAAGGTGAAGTTGCGGATGTTGCTTCCAAATATGCTTCAGATTAGAAAGGCTGTTTAGATACAAGTTTCTTATCCGTTGCAAAACATCTTTTCTGTCACGCCCATATTCTTCGAATCGGAATAACTCCTTGAGTGGATAAGAATTCCTCACAATACAACTTTCCAAATTGGGAAATCTTGAAAGGAATCCACACAGATGAACGCGGCAGAGGTGAAGATATTTTACTTTGGAAAATAAAGCAGTTGACCAACGATGTTGCAATATCATCTCAATCATCTGACCATCCATTACCAACGTCTCCAACTTGGGGAAAATCTAGCCGACAAAAGTACAAAAATAAAATAGTCATCAGATTTATTTCTTTCACTAAAACCATATATTTGAAGTTTAGCTGATGATCCTATTCAAAGTTTGATTTACTTGTCTCAATCTAAACTTTACATATTTTTTCAATCAAATCCATCCCATAATTTTTTTTTTTTCTCTTTTAACAATTTAATACTATAAATTATTAATTCAGTTTCCTTAATTAATTTCGGCTAATAAATAAATAAGCATAATAAAAACATACATTTCTGAATTTGCATAAAAATGTTGTTGGCATCTTCGACTTTAAAAGTATTATGCTAAATAACTACCCAACATATTTTAGTACATAGTAGTTCTAACATAAAAAAGTACATCTTCTTCTCAATATAAGTCGGATTATTGCCTTTTTATTTTTTATTTTTTTTCCTCCAATTTGGATCCAAGGGTTAATTTTCCTCTTTTATTTTGTTGTCAATGTTCAATTTATTTAAAATATCTACAATGAATTGTTATTAAATGTAATTTTACATTAAATTGCACCTTCGTGAAATCAGTTAAATTAATATCAGAGAATAATTTTCAAATTGTTTAAATTAAAAACATTCGAGAAAATGAATATTTCATCTCATTCAAAACAGTCCTCTAACAGTATTAGATTTTAATATTAATTAAAATTTCCTTCAAAAAATTGATTATGTTTTGATTTCTAAATATGTTGTAAAGTACCCTTGCTTTTAGGATTTTAGTTAGGACTTTATACTTCCCATTATAGATGCCAAATATATTGCCTTTTGCTATATCAAATTTCAAAAGAAATTTTTTAGGTCGAGAAATATCAAAAGATGTATTAATAATAATAAGAACAATAGGTAACACTCACCTTTTTTATTAAAAGATGTTCCTCATCTCCTTGATTTTCTTGAAATTCCAAAGTATACATCCCTGCATAAAAACTTTTCATCTCTCGTAGATTTTGAAGCCTCAAATCCAACAGCTGAGGGAACCCAAAATATGGAGCTGTTTCTGCAGCCTCTGCCTTTCCCACAATCTCCTCTACTTCACAAGACTCTACTCTGAGGCTTTGGAGTTGCGTCAGGTCAGTTGCTATGGACTCAGGAAACACATATTTCATCATGTTACACTCTGAAACATCTACTGAACGCAGATTTTGGAAGGTGAAAATTCCTTTTGGATCTTTGTTCCATATATACTTGAGTTGTCTTAGACGAAGCACTTGTAATGATCTCAAATCAAATGCCAATACACCACTTGTTTCTTCAGCATTCAACTCCTGGAGTTTATATATCTCCTCAACTGAATCACAATTGAATAAACTCAGCTTCTCCAATCTCTGAAATCTCCCTAAGTCTTTTGACGGAAAAAGATTCTTTAGCTTCTCACAGTTCTCAATAGTCAATGATTTTAGTTTCCAGAAGGAACCGGCGCCGAGTTGGTTGTCCCATATTGTTTCCAAGTTATCCATGAATTGAATATCCAGATTCTCTAAGCTAGGGAATTCAACCTGCATTCCAAATCCTAATTTGTTAACCACCTAATCATTGAAATTTCTATGACAATTTAAACGTATGATAAAGAATAATTCTAATCCAAAACACAAATAATTAATCTTAAAGGGAAATTAGGAATACAAAAAAGTGGTCCGAGGGCGTGCCCTTGTGTTAAAAAGGGTCAATTGTCCCTTTCTTGTTTGCGATGTCAATTTGGAGCAGAAGTTTTCGAGCAGTGGCAGATGATATAGACTCAAGGATCGTAATTCGGGAAACTCAGCCACTTCAATTTCATCGCCTTTGATCCCACTTTCAACACCAACAATCACTTCCATGTTCTTGCAATCACTCACCTTCAATTCTCGAAGCTCTGGAAGGTTTCTAAGTATGGAGAATGAGAAGAGATTCTTCAACCTATCGCAACTATAGACCTGTAGGATTCTTAATTTACTGAATGACCCTGTTGGTAGTTGGCCGCGACAAAATTTCTCCAGATTCATCAAATTCCTCAAAGACAAGGACTCCAGTGTGGGAAAGGCGCCAAAAGAGACATGGTTTACGAAGTTGATAGTATATTGAATGTCATGACAATTACGGAGATTGAGATGCTTTAGTTTTGGAAATCCGTCCCAGTATGGGTCATAAAACATGCTGTTAATAATCCCTTCATTTACATCTAGTACTAGACATTCTGCTTCCTTCAGCATCGCTCCAATCCCATGCTCCAGACTGTTTGTTTCGAGCACAAGCTTTAGCGTTCTTGATCTTGAGGTTTCATACCAAGAATCATCCTCCCAAATAGGGATTTTACCAATAAAAATCCTGTATCTTTCCAGCTTAAAATTACGAAACAAGTCTTCGGGTAACATCCTGGCATCCAGAACCGCAAGTTCCAATATCTTCAAGTGTGACAGGTCTCTTAACTCGGCAAGGCTTGCGTTGGTCGGATTGTTGATACCTTCAACCTCCCACTGTATACTAGGGCAATCCCCCATATACAATTCTTCTAACATGGACAACCTTGATATTACATTTGGTGAAATAACTTTCAGATTGTAACACTTGCTCAAATCCAAAAGTTTCAGCCTCGTCAACTGCCCTATTTCTCTCGGTAATTGCTTTACATAAGATCCGTAGAAACTAAGGATTTCTAAGCTTTTCAATTCTCCGATAAAAGATATGTCCCCCAACTTGCATCGACGAAGACGCAATGTATAAAGGCTTGATAGAAAACCAAGAGATGAAGGCAAGGACAAGCAACACAATCCAGTGAAATCCAATACTCTGAGTTTCTTTACCCTCTCGAAAAATGAATCAGGGATCCTCAAATATCGGTCTACATATTTATTTTCACTGACAAATAAAAGAAACTCTAATTCGGGACACTCCAACCTTTCAGGGATCTCATCAATTTCAGAATAAGGCAAAGAAATTCTGGTGCAGGATCTAGGCAAAATCTCGTTTGGCCATTCCATCAATCCAGTAGAGTCTCTGAATGTGAAAATGCATTGAGATCTTTTTGCTATGTCGAGAGCAGCATCTCGAACAAGATCATGCATTTTCACAAACCTATTCTCATCACCATCCAACAGCAAGCAAGCGGCTTTCAGATCACTTATCAGTTTATGTACTCTGTTTCTAGCACCCTCCACCGTACCTTTGTGTTTAAGTATATTTAAACCCATACTGTACACCACCAAGTCTTGGACTCGAATCTGAGCAATTTGAGCACAAAGCAGGAAAAATGACTTCACTTCATCACCGACCAAATGATTATAGCTCAACTCCAGAGCTGAATATGCCTTTCTCTGAATTCCTTCATTGTCAACCCTTGATAGCTCATCCAAAGCAACCTTCCATTCATGCAAATCCTTATTCTTCAATGCTCGAGCAACTGTGACGACTAGAAGGGGCAAGCCTGCACATTTTTTTTCAATTTCAGTAGCTACGGAATATAATGCCTGATCAATAAAGCCACCCACCATAGTCTCAAATAAACTCCAAGCCTCTGCTTCTGACAAAACTCGAACCTCGAAAGTTGCTTCTGCACCCAGCCCTTGCTCTAATACATCTTTTCTTCTTGAAGTCAGCAGTAGTTTACATCCATTATGATCGGTTTTCAAAGGAATTCCAACGGCCTCTAGTTGAAGTTGTTCCCAGATATCATCCAAAATGATGAGGATATTCTTCTCATTCATCAACCGCTGACGCAGTCGACATGCTCTTCCATATTCAGTCTCCTCTTCTAATTTGATGCCCAGCATATCAGCAATCGCTCCTTGAATCTTTATAAGATCTGGTGTTTCAGACACGTCGGCCATAACTACAACATCGAATAACTTGTCTTGTATCGCTTGCCTATGGACTTCCTTCGCAAGGGTGGTTTTTCCCACCCCTCCCATCCCCCTCAGGCCTACCGTGTTAACTGCAGGATCCATCAACGCCTCCCTAACTTTCTCCAACATAAATACTCTTGAATCCAAGTCCTTATCTCCGTACACAGATCGAGCAACTATCTGTTGCAGAGGGGGACGATGAGATATGTGATCAAATTTGGTATTGCCCAGCTGTTCTAGAGGCCTCATTCTCGTCTGTGCTCTTTTGCCAAGCTGGTATTGCCTCTTCAAATTGGGAATCAGTCCAAGTAAACACCTACCTCTTTCTTGTTCTTCGCTGTCGACAACTTCCTTAGCCTCTTCAATGACTCTTTCCACACGGCTCAACCATGTTTCAACATCAACATTAATAACGTTTCCTTGCCTTCTAGCTTCATCAATACGCTGCTGCAAACCGTCTCTCTGAGCAGTCAGATTCAGGACCTGAGTATTGAGCTTTTCAACCTTGCTTTTGTAGTTGAAAGCATAACCGAGATGCCTTGTGATGGGGCTGAAAGTGCACTCCGCAATTGTGGGAACAACCGCACAAATGGTTTCTAGAGCCATTTCCTAGTGTTCCCTCTTTCTTTTGCCTTATTTCTGAGTTGGGAGAACACGGACGATGCAAAAGAAAAAAAAAAGGAATTGAAATCAGCAAAACAATCAACTGCTGCCAAAATTAAGGGAAATGGAATTGAAATACGGCCAAAATTAGTGTTCTCTCTTTTTCTTTTTCCTGTAGAGAATCTGGATGCTGAAACTGGAGAGAGCCCATATGCCACACACGCTAAATGTTGAAGCAAAGGTGAATATTTCTTTTTATTTTTATTTTTTTAAATTAACAAATAAAACAGTAATAATGTATGGAATTAATTATCAAAATATACCTAAATTATTATATATTTAATAATTTAGTATATTTTACAAAAATTTATAAAATAATACAAATTTTTATTTTTGTAAAAAAAAAAATAATTTCCAATTAAAAAACTTGCAATTCTATTGTATGTTTCTGTTTTTATTTTAATTCTTTAACTTCATGGATTTTAAAATCTATAGGAATTTCATTGTTTGGATTTGAATATAAAATCAATGAATTGATGATGTAATTTTTCTTATTATATTTGGTTCAATAACCACAATCAACATATTTAATAATTAATGTCCAATTTTTCTATATATTAAATATTGAGAATCTATTATTAATTAATTGTATATAACCAATTTCACCATATATTTAAAATTAAAAAATAAAATTGATTATTTAAGAATTTAAAAATAATAAAAAAATAAAGTTAATAGTGATCTCTCTCTTTTTGTACTATTAATTAACATTTGAAACATAATCTCTACTTTTTTAAATGAGAATTATTATATTTTATAATATCTAATTACATTATTATAAACTAAAAACTATTTTTTATCAATAATTTAATGCATTTTAAGAATATATTATTTAAAATAATAATAAAATAATTATTTGAAACTAAAAGAAAAATAATTTTTATTTTTTTTAGAATTAAGGATCATTTTGAATTATTAATTTATAAATGAGAATTTTGGGATAAACATGTTTGATAACAATCCTCCATTAATAAAAAAAAAATGATAGATTTTAGATTTTTCCATTTCGAAAATGAGAAATCAAATCCTTCAAAACTTAAAGATTTGGGTGGATGATAAACTTTCTAAAAGAGAAATGTACACGGAGAGCCGCTTTTTCAAAGTTTTTTTCAATTTTTGTTATTGCTTCATCGTGTTTTCATTCTTAACTTTGTTATTTTCAATTTTACCAAATTTTTTCTTTTTTTTTTTATTTTCAAATATTATATTCCACTGTATATTTAACATATTTTTCATTTAATTAAGACAGAAAGTGGTTATTTTTCACATTTTAAATATGAATTAAAAATTTTATTAACTTATATGACCATTATTTGTCTTTTTGCTTATATTTATTTATTTTTAATCATTAGTTAAGTAACTTAATTAGCAAAAAAATATGTAAACTTGAATTTAATTAACTTAATTATCAAAGTAAACTTTGGACGAATCTTAATTACAAGAAAATATGTAAACTTATATTTAATTAACTTAATTAAAGTTATTTATTTTGATAAATCTTAGGTAAATTTTGTTAATTTTTAGTTAAGAGATTGACTTGATATAGGATAAATTTTGGATAAATTTTGAGTAAATCATAGATAAATTTTGTGTAAACTTTATGCACTTTAACTTTGATTAATTTTGTTGTAAACATTAATTAAATTTTGGGTATAACTTGAGTATACCTTAGATAAATATTTCACAAATTTTTTGTAACTTAAATTTTCATTAACTTTGTTGTAAATTTTGGATAAATATTGAGTAAATCTTGAGTTATATTATTGATAAATCTTGAGTAAGTCTTGTATAACTTTAATTTATATTAATTTTCTAGTAAATATTAGATAAATCTTAGGTATAACTTGAATAAATTTTAAGTACATCTTTGATAAATATTTTGTAATTTTAATAGTAAATTTTGGATAATTCTTAAGTAAATTTTGAGTAAATCTTGTATAACTTTAATTTTCATTAATTTTTCTGATACACATTAGGTAAATTTTATGTATAACTTGAGCAATACTTAAGCAAATTTTTGATAAATATTTGGTAAATTCAATTTTTATTAATTTGTAGTAAATCTTGGATAAATTTCAAGTAAACTTAGAATAAATCTTAAAAATTTTTTGAGTAAATCTTGTGTAAATTCAATTTTTGTTTTTTTTTCTGGTAAACATTAAATGATATTGGATATAATTATAACTTTAGTAAACTTTAAGTAAACATTTAAAAAAATATTTTATAACTTTAATTTTCATTAATTTTATGATAAATTTTGGATAAACATCATATAAACTTTTAGTAAATAGTGATTTTCGGCGATTTCGGCATATTTAAAAAAAAAACTTTAAAGCGCTCGGATTTTTTAACAAAATTTTGAGAGACTGTATTTTTGTAATTATCTCCTACTTTTTGTTATTATTGTAAAATTTTCTTTCCAAAATATATGGATTTTGACCTTTTTTACATAGTTAAATAATAGATTTGATATAAATAAGTGGATTGTTCAAATTTTCTTTACCATTCATTTGTTGCTTACTTTTCAATAAATTTGATTTCATTAGGGTTAATATGACTGCAGTTAATTTTCCGATAGAGATGGTAATTTGATCCGGACCCTGAGTGTTACGACCCAAACCGGGGACCGTGACAGGAGCTAGGAAATGGGTAGGCTTAAGGCCACCAAAACCCGTAGCAAGCCTAAATATAAATATACCCCGTATGTCAATCATGCATTAATATAAACCCTGTTAAATGTATGCTTATAACTATAACATCACCAAGGGAGAGTGTATATTCATTCGACATATTTCCATATAATATATAGTCTAGCATTCCTATATAAGATACTGCAGAGATCTATAATATGCAATACAATACGAAAAATAATTTAAAAAAATATATGAAAAATAATTTAAAAAAATATTACATCAAGCCCTCGCGAAGTAAACAAGATATAAGGCATTCTGAAATAATATGAAAGGATATCTACTACCTGAGAAAAATAAACGAGATGAGTCAGCCTCTACTGAGTAAATCAATATCATATAATATTATAACACACAGTCATACAATATTATATTAATACCATATATACATGCATTATGTGAAATCATTCATCAAACAATTGGGCAAGTAACTCAAGCAGAACCCTAAACTTCAATTCTACTAGTCAATGGCTCTTTTAATTCCAAAGGACTAGCACCCTGAAAATAAACTCGACCAGAGTCATTCTCTCCAGTCATTCACTTATCCAAATGGTATCGGTACCCTGAGAAACGAACTCAACCAGAGTTATCACCCTCAGCATCCATATACATATCATATCATAATATATTTCATTCCCTAAGAGACAAACTCGACCAAGGTATATTATCAATCCATCCATAATTATAAAATTGTCACTGGTGTACACACGGCCCTGATGTAACCCATCAGATGACACGTTCTGCTATAGTTCTCATCCCAACAATCACATCACAATATCACATCACAGTTTCACTCAACCACATCTCCAGCAAATCACGTACATAAATATATCATTATATGTGTAATAATATTAATATAAAAATAGTAATGTTATTTAACATTAATTAACATGGCAGAGAAAATATAGGAAGAGGTATTATGTTATAAAATCATATGATATCAACTCACAAATCTGTAGATTTCTCAATAAGCTGCTCTCAAGATTCTGATGCAGCTGGTGAGACCTTTGGAAAATTTATAAAAATATAAAGAATATTAATAAAATATAAAGAATAAATTATAAGCCTAGATTTTTCTAAGATTTTCCTATATAGACCTTTATTCAAATTTTAACATAATTTCTACCGAAAATTCGGCAGCACTTCCTTTAATCACTAGACAATCCCTCCGCTTATGGGTTATAATTCTATAAAATATATCATCATCATCTCAACACAGTCAATTACATTCCCGGTCTCCAATTTATTATATACCCAATCAACATACATAATCAACTCAATAGTTTATAATTCAACTTCACCAATAACCAATTCATAATTCTATTATAATGTCTAAATATATTCTCCAATAATTCTCATAATCATGCAATCCATCAAATTACTTAATAAAATAAATTTATCACATTAATTACATAATATACTTAAACTTCACAATAAGTTCATATCTCACTATCTAAAAATGGCACAAAGGTGTAGTTGGTACCGGGTGACTCGATTTAACGAGCCGGAGATTCTGCCCAAAAACTTCTGGTCAATGGTTGCTAGACTCTAGTGACCGGAAAATTTTCGACGGCAACGAAATGGCGATCAGAGGATACCAATAGCTCCCTTAGGATGTGGGGAGTCCAAAAGTACAAATCTTGTGTCTTGGAAGTGATCAGAAACGCCTAGATCTATAAAATTTCTGGCGGCTCCCAGCCTCCAATCGTTCATTCCTGAAACTCAACCGGTGCAGTCCAAGGTTTTTAGACCTCCTGAATCCATTTCTAGTGTCAGAATCATGAAAAGATGTCTGGAAGATGGAGAAATGGCAAGGGCAACCTAACGCCAGAATTTTGAACTGCCGTTTTCTGCAGTTCCAGCCTGATTCTAGAGAAACAAAGGTCACCAACGTGTTGAAGAAATCGAAAACTACTTATCCGAATTTTGTATCAATTAGAGGTCGTTTGGGTGATAATCGGAAATGGATATGGTGGTGGGAGGTAGAGAGAGAAAGAGAATGAGAGAGAGCTAATGGGAGAGAGAGAGCTAATGGGAGAAAGATAATTAACACCATATTTATAGTTAGTGGCATTTTCGTAATTTTTTTATTTCAACTCTCGAATTTTACTGAATATTTATCCACAAAAATAATTAAATTATGTATTATAAAAATTAAGGGTATTACACTGAATTTCCGCCTTATATGGGATGAGTTCCTTGACTTTTTAACCAAGGTTGGGATGAATTTCAGAGAACCTAAAATATTATTTAGTGGGAGAGGGTGAGGATGGTATTTATATATCTCGTCCAACATCCCGTCCTGACATACATATATATATATATATCTTGAAATATTAATTAAGTTTACATTATTCTATTTAGTTAATTAAATTTAAATTTATGGCATGTAAAAAATTGTAGAGAGAGCTAATGCAATAAAACATCTAAATATATATTTCTTCTAAAATCACCCAACTATTTTGTTCTATTAATAGTTTAATATGTTTTTTAGTTGATACACATTTTATTAGTTATGCATGAATTGATTAATATTATCATTTATATTAGTTAATTAAGTATAAATTAAGAAATTAGTAATGCATTGGGGAATTCCGACCTCATTTAAGGATATCCATTGAGACGGGGATGGAGATTAATTAAAATTTTTCATTAGAGTATGGGGTGGGTACAAAGATTTAAATTTATAATCAGGGGACGGAGAAATGTGAAACCCATGTTGCCATCTCTATTTTCTGATGAAATTTAGCCGGAAAATGACATATATATGTCGATCTAATGACAATTGCTTTTGGTGATGCAAATAGATTTTGGTTGCATAAATCTAATGGTGGAATGGGTTATAAGTTTTGATGGTCCCTAATGATAAATCACGAGGAAAATTCACAAACTAAGCAACTGTAATATTTTATTTCAAAAATATGTGTAATATTTTATTTTTCCATTTTTGTAAAATATCTTTTTAATTTACCAAAGCCTTATTTAAAAAAACCAATGCGTGAACTCCGAATTTAATTAATCTGCTTTCGAATCTTTACCTTCTTTTTCATCGAAGAAGAAAAAGAAAATTGGGGCTTTGGAATCTTCTTCGATGGTAGCTTTGTGAAAGCCTCTACTGGATAGAGATTCCAAAATTAAAGGGTTAGTTTGGCCAGAAAATTGTTTTAACTTTCCCAAAAGCAATGCCTTTAGAGCCATCAATCACTAAAGCAATATTGCCATCGAAGGTGCTAGCGCTGGTTAAAGCATCAAAATTAGCTTTGAGAAAGCCAGGAGAGGGTTGCCAGTAATCGGAACTTGCTGTAGCTTCACCGTTTGGATCATAAGAAGAAGAAAGAGGGAATTGACTATTATTATCCTTCTTTCTGTTTGAGCTAATGCACATCATCACTTTGACTCAAACAAAATTATTTTCAGCTGTGATTGGTGGTTGAGCCACTTGGTTAGGTTCCTTTCTTCTCATAATTCTTAAACACTAAGAAATTGGGCACACTGGAGGTATTTCTAATGTATTGTCAAGAAATTTCCAAAATATATCCCAAGAATTCTTCAAGAATTTCTAAGTTATATTCAAATTATACCTAAAATATTTTCAAAGTATATCCAAGATATTCCTAAAGATACTGAACTAAAATATAATATGAATATACCCAAAATATACTAGAAATATATCGAATATGCAATTTTTGGTTTGCTTTGGGGTAATTTTTTTGGGTGTAATCAATTTTGTAATATTTTTAGATACTACTGTTAGTTTTGAAAGAAAAAAACCCTTTAAGTAGATATATTGTTATAATATTTTTAGAAACTTTTTACCATTTTTGAAAAATTCCCATAAATCAATGGGTTATGGGAATTTGAGTTGTAGAAGCGGGAGAAGCACAAGAAAGATAGAGAGAGAAGGAGATTTGTTTAGGATTTTTTTTTTTTTTTTTAACTTAAACTCCTAATGTTTTAAAATTAAAAGATTTGGTCCAATTTTTTAATGAGTCAGTATATTTAAGCTGACTCATTTTATTTTTTTTAATAAAAAAATTTTCTAGTTGCCACGTAGGACGGAACCATCGATTTTTCGATCAAAAGTTATTTTTGAAAAGACAATGAAAAATTATATATTATTTTATAAATTTTTGTAGAATGTGTTAAAATTGTTAAATGTCTAATAGTTTGGATATATTTTAGTAATTAAAATTCTGTATGAAGGAGCCAACAGTTTTTGTTTTATTTTCCTCTGTTTTTCCTTTGGTAAAAGTTATCGATGTTGATTTGAAAATTCACTTAAAATACCTTAACATCATCCATACATCTTTTTTTTTTTTTTTTATTTAAGAAGTATTTGATCCATTTATTTTGATTTTTCGTCCCCTCAAATGTAAAAAAGTATAGCTTCCAGTGAGTGGTAATAGAGAGAGATCGTGATTTAGATAATAATCCGTGAAATTGTAACAATTGGCATTGAAATATGAACAAAGGCAGCTGTATAATAAGTTTGAAAATAATACATTAATATTTTTTTAGGTTTAAAAAATAAATGATCTGTTTCGTATAGTTTGACATAATATATTTAATACATATTTGAAAAAGAACATAATACACTAGTAAAAAGGAACATTCTCATTTATTCAAAAGGGTATTAATCCAGTAAATCAAACTTGCAAAATAATACCGGTATAATATGTCAAAATTTCAAGAGATAGATAATATAATTTTCAAAACTCACGTACTAGTATATTTTGTCAAACTACATTGGAAAAATAGTAATTATTCCAAAACAATTATTTCCTTAGGTAAAGGAGAATTATTTCCTGCATTGGATCCCAGAGATAATTGATTAAAAGAAAAAGTTACTAAAGAAGCTTTCGTCCCAACTTTCATTTTCAAAATAAATCTAAATTTTCTAATGAGCCCTTTTTTACTATATCATATTATACTATATATAAAAATATATATATAGTATTAATAAATAGATAAATTTATAAAAAAAAATCAATCTAATTGTATGAGTTAATTAGGCTAATTTTCTAATATAATAATTTAATTTATTAATAAATAATATTAATAATTTATTAATTAGAAGCTCAATTATATATATTATTATTAATTCAATTAATAAATATAATAGATATTCTCGTTAAGTATTAATAGTAACAGTAATAGTAATATAAATATCTAATTAGTGAATTAATTATCATTACTATTAATACTATATAATATATATATATCATTTAATAATTTTAATTTATTTGTTAATAGTATTAATAATTCATTAATTAGAAATCTAATTCTATTAAAATTACATAACTATATTTTATATATAAAAAAACACACAATTAATAATAAAAAAAAAGAAAAAATAATTTAATAAAAAAATATTAGGCTTTGGAAGAAACCATCTTTTACTAAACTGTATAATTGAAAATAACGAATACTCAAAGTTTCATATCCAATGTCAGTTAAATAATTTAATAAAAAAAAAATATTATGAAGGCATGGTAGAAAAAATAATGAACAAAATAATTTATATATAGTAAATATTCATAGAGGGGACCGATATATGATATGCATAAAATGAATATTATATTCTCTTAAATAAAATTGTTAAGTTTATAAAAGGACCTATAAATGAAAACATTAATCATAAGGAAGGTCATGCGGCATAGTTTTCTTAAGTAATTTTTG
Source organism: Balakata baccata (assembly GCA_949630135.1). Classification (NCBI taxonomy): domain Eukaryota; kingdom Viridiplantae; phylum Streptophyta; class Magnoliopsida; order Malpighiales; family Euphorbiaceae; genus Balakata; species Balakata baccata. The sequence goes on from CATIWF010144083.1 coordinate 184,334, forward strand.
ATATGATATATAAATGACAACATTCTTTATATAAGGTATTGCATTTTCTTCACAAAGTGTAATTATAGGTGAAAAAATGTTTAAGGATATTATATTAAAATTAAATATAATTAACAACTATTAGTATTTAAATTAAATGTGACTTAATTACATCGTATCATAAATTATCATAAGCATACTACAAAAGTGGAAATAAAGTAAGACAGACAAAATAATTGTAAAATATTTATTATTTCTATTTTATATGTGACTATTAATAATGGATAAATTAATAATTTGACAGAATTTGAAATAAATATGTACTTTTATAATTTACTATAAATAAAATATCATAATAAAACGAAACAAATTTATAAAAAGACCAAAAAAATCAAATGATGATTAATAATGAGTTCAATATCTAATAATTATTTACAATGCATTGATTATATTAGTTAATTAGACTAATTTTGTTATTTAATAACTTAATTTATTAATAAATAGTATCAATAATTTATTAATTAGAAGTCCAATTCTATTAGAATTAGGTTGCTATGTTTTATATATAAAAAACAGATGACTAATATTAGGAAAAAAAAGAAAAAAAATAATAAAAAAATATTAGAAAGATACAGTAAAAAAATATAAAGGACAAGATAATTTATATATAGAAATAAATTAAAAACCATAATAAGCAAGATAATTAAAGAACCAGATAATTTAGCGTGATTTTTTATATATATAATATAACGTAAGAATCAAATATAATTAACAAATATTAGTATTTAAATTAAATGTCACTTAATTATATGATAATTAAAAGTAAATAAAATTAATTTGTCATGATAAGATTATTATTATTATTATTTATTTAATAATAATGAATCTAATTATTAAAAATGCACATAAATAATTGAGAATAGAGAAGACATGTAAAATAACTATAAATTACTTATTATCTTTGTTTTATATATGACTTTTAATAATAGATAAAAAAAAAGTAATTTAATAGAATTTTAGATAAATATATACTCTTATAATTCAATATGAATAAAATATAATAATAAAATAAAATAAATTAATAAAAAATTATATAAAAATCGAATGATGAATAATAACGGATCTAATATTTAACAATTATGTATTCTGCACATTAATGAAAAACTACTCCAACTACTCCATTCAAAAATCAGTATCCAATTTTTTTCATGTATTCTTCGCGAAATGCAACATAACCACAACTCTACAAGCCAATCCATAAAGAACAAAATTAAGAATGAACTTCATGTGAGAATTGTTCATCATCCTTGTCCTCTCCTGTCTTTCTTAGTGAACAATTCTTGATTTACTGAATAGATGAATATAGCTCATTCATCTATTTAGTGAAGAACATAAACCAAATTAAAAAAAAAAACTCCCCCCAATCAAGTTGAACAACATATCTGCCAAAAATGACACCTCTTGTATCCATTTTACTAAAATAAACCAACTACAATACAAACTGTAAAATTCCTAATAAATTTGACATCGTTTAGTTTTTTTTTTTTTTTTTTGTCACCAGATGTATCCATTTTAAGTTAATATTTTATATTTAAATTTTATGGAGTACTGTTAATTCTGACTCAAGTAGAGGATGAGAGACAGAGATGCAGTGATTTCAAAAACTGGGATAACTTTAATATACGCACAAGAATTTAGAGACATGTCAAAAACAACCCTAACAGTTGGAAGCTAAATAACATCAAGATACATGACACATGGATATATATACATAAACATAAATAAGCAGCCGCAAACTCAAGATATAAATATCATTTGAAGGATATTATCCTTTACATACCTGTAGCGAACAAAGTCGGACAATGCAGCAGCTTCAGCTTCCCTTGAAACCTTTTGTTGTCAGTTTAAGGATTCTGCTAATTAAAATTTGAGAAATACTTGGGGCCTGAACCTGTCAACCAAGCATAAAACCGTCAATAATACTGTAAATATATTCCATAACCAAGCCATAAACTAAAAACTATTTTTTATCAATAATTTAATGCATGTTAAGAATATACTATGCAAAAATAATAATAATAATAATAATTACTTGAAACTAAAAGAAAAATAATTTTTATTTTTTTAGAATTAAGGAAGTTTTGGATTATTAATTTATAAATGACAATTTTAGAATTAAAAAGTTTGACAATAATTCCTCATTAATAAAAAAAAAAAAAGGTGAATTTTATATTTTTCTACCTGGGAAATGATAAATCAAATTTTTAAAAAATGAAATATTTTGATAGATGATTAGAAATTTACACAGAGAGCCACTTTTTCAAAGTTTGTCGAATTTTCATCTTTAATTTTGTTATTTTCAATTTTACAGATTTTTGCTTCTTTTTTTTTTCAGATATTAGATTTCATTGTATATTAAACATATTTTTTATTTAATTAAAACTGAAAATAGTTATTTTTTATATTTTAAATATAGATTAAAAATTTTATTAACTTATATGACCATTATTTGTCTTTTTGCTTATATTTATTTGTTTTTAATTATTGTTTAATTAACTTAATTAGTAAAAAATATATATATACTTGAATTTCATTAACTTAATTACCAAAATAAACCTTGAATAAACCTTAATTACAAAAAATATATATAAACTTGTATTTAATTAACTTAATTAAAGTTATTTACTTTGGTAAACTTTGGATAGATCTTTGATAATTTTTAGTTGAGTGATTGACTTGATGTAGAGTAAATTTTGGATAAATCTTATGTAAACCTTATATAACTTCAACTTTGACTAATTTTGCTGTAAATATTAGATAAATATTGGATATAACTTAAGTAAACTTTAAATAAATCTTTAACAAATTTTTTATAACTTCAATTTTTATTAATTTTGTGGTAAATTTTAGATAAATTTCAGATAAAACTTAGGTAAATCTTGAGTAAATATTATATAACTTTAATTTTCATTAATTTTATTGGGTAAACATTAGATATAACTTCAGTAAATTTTAAGTAAATCTTTGATAAATATTTTATAACTTCAATTTTCATTAATTTGTGGTAAATGTTGTGTAAACCTTGAATAATTCTTGGGTAAATCTTATGTAACTTTAATTTTCATTAATTTTCTAATAAACATTGGGTAAATCTTAGTTATAACTTGAATAAATCTTAAGTAAATCTTTAAAAAATATTTTGTAAATTCAATTTTTATTAATTTGTAGTAAATTTTGGGTAAACTTTGTATAATTATTGGATAAACCTCGGTAATATTTGAGTAAACCTTGTATAAATTTAATTTTTATTATTTTTTTGGTAAATATTAAGTAAATATCGGGTATAATTGGAGTGAATTTTAAGTAAATATTTAAAAAGTCTTTTGTAACTTCAATTTTCATTAATTTTATAATAAAATTTAGATAAATCTCGGATAAATCTTTGGTAAACAGTGATTTTCAGCGATTTTTGCATATTTGAAAAAAACAATAAAGTGCTTTATATTTTTGTAATTGTCCCCCACTTTTTGTTATTATTGTAAAATTTCATTTCAAAAGTCCATGAATTTTGAATTTTTTTAAGTAGTTAAACAACAGATTTTATATAAATTAATGGATTGTTCAAATTTACTCATCCAAAATCTCTCAATTTAAATATAATTTTAATGTTTTTTGCTTTGCCATTCATTTGTTGCTTACTTACCAGTAAATTTGATTTCATTGGGGTTAATATGACTGCACTTAATTTTCCGATAGGGATGACAATTTGATTCGGACCCTCGGGTCCCCACCTCATATGAGATGAGTTTCTTGATTTTTTAACTAGGGTCGAAATGGATTTTGGGAACCCGAAATATTATTTAGAGGGAGAGCGTGGGATGTTATTTATATACCTCAACTTCTACCCTACCCAACATCTCCTTACAATACACACACATATATATGAGTTATTTATTTATTTTATGTCTTGAAATATTTATTTAATTTACATTATTCTATTTACTTAAGTAAATTTAAATTCATGGTGTGTAAAAAATTGTAGAAAGACATAAGACAATAAAACATCCAAATATGTGTTTCTCCTAAACACATACTTCTATTTTATTCAATTAATATTATCATTTATATTAGTTAATTAAGTATAAATTAAGAAATTATTAATGCATCGGGAAAATCTGATCCCATTTAAAGATATCCATCTCTATTTTCGACAGGGGTAGAAATTAATTAAAATTTCTCATTAGGGTATGAGAAGGGGATGAAGATTTAAATTTATAATGGGGATGAAGAATGAGAAATCCAGCTCCGATCACCCCTATTGCCATCTCTATTTTCTGATGGGGAAAATGACATATATGTGTTGATTTAATGACAATTGCTTTTGGTGATGCAAATAGATTTTGGTTACATAAATCTAATGGTGGAATGGGTTATAAGGTTTGATGGTCCCTAATGATAAGTCAGGACCAAAATTTAATCTTTTATTCCAAAACAGCCCCCAATTTTTAATCTTACCAACGCCTTGTTCAAAAATACCAGAGCGTGAACTCCGAATTTGATTAATCCGCTATCGAATCTTTACCTTCTTTTTCATCGAAGAAGAAAAAAAAGATTGGGGCCTTGGAATTTTCCTCGATGGTAGCTTTGTGAAAGCCTCAACTGGATAGAGATCCAAAATTAAAGGGTTAGTTTGGCCAGGAAATTGTTTTAACTTTCCCAAAAACAATGCCTTTAGAGTCATCAATCACTAAAGCAATATTGCCATCGAAGGTGCTAGCGCCAGTTGCAGCATCAAAATTAGCTTTGAGAAAGCCAGGAGAGGGTTGCCAGTGATCGGAACTTGCTGTAGCTTCACCGTTTGGATCATAAGAAGAAGAAAGAGGGAATTGACTATTATTATCCTTCTTCCTTTCTGAGCTAATGCACATCTTCACTTTGACTCGAACAAAATTATTTTCAGCTGTGATTGGTGGTTGAGCCACTTGGTTAGGTTCCTTTCTTCTCATAATTCTTAAACCCAGATAAATTGTTAAGGTATACTCAAGATATTTTCAAAATATATCTGAGATATTCTCAAGAAATTTCCAAAAAAATTCTACGGTATACCTAAAGAATTCTCAAGATATACTCAATCTATACTCAAAATGTTTCTAAAGTATACCCAAAGTATAAACCGAGATATAATATGAGTATACCCAATATGTACTGAAAATATATCAAATTTGTACTTTTTATTAAAAAAAAAGTAATATTTTGGAAACTTTTGCCCATTTTTTAAAAATTCACATAAATCAATGGGTTATGGGAATTTGATTTGTAGAAGCGGGGGAAGCACAAGAAAGATAGAGAGGAAGAAGGAGATTTGTTTAGGATTTAATTTTTCTTTTTTTTTTTTAACTTAAACTCCTAATGTTTTAAAATTATAAATTTGGTCCAATTTTTTGATGAGTCGGTATTTTTAAGCTGACTCGTTTTGTTTTTTTTAGTAAAAAAAAAAAAAATTTTCCAGTTGTCATGTAGGACGGAACCATCGGTTTTCAATTAAACACAATGAAAAATTATATATTATTTTATAAATTTTTATAAAATGTGTTAAAATTGTTAAATGTCTAATAGTTTGGATATAATTTGGTAATTAAAATTCTGTATAAAGGAGCCAACAGTTTTTTATTTATTTTCTTCTGTTTTTCCTTTGGTAAAAGATTTCGATGTTGATTTGAAAATTCATTTAAAATACCTTAACATCATCCATACATTTTTTTTTTAATTTAAGAAGTATTTGATCCATTTATTTTGATTTTTCGTCCCCTCAAATGTAAAAAAGTATAGCTTCCAGCGAGTGGTAATCGATAGAGATCATGATTTTTCGTATTTTAGATAATAATCCGTGAAATTATAACAATTGGCGTTGAAATATGAACAAAGGCAGCTGTATTGGAAAATTGGAAAAGGTATGTTAGAGAAATTACAAAGAAAAAGAGAGAGCAAAAAGAAAAAGAAGAAGAAGATAGTGCCAAATTAAAGTCGAAAGTCATGGAGAAAGAAAGTAAGGAAGTGACAGACAGATATGGCCAGATGGGTATTGTCAATGTTTCGCGGCACACGCACAGTTGATATTAGAAGAGAAAATTACTATTTATTATTATTATATAGTTTTATATAATATATTATTATTTTTTTAAGTTTAAAAAATAAATGATTTGTTTTATATAGTTTGACATAATATACTAATTAATATTTTTTAGATTTGAAAAAAAATATAATATACTAGTAAAAAAAATATTCTCTTTTGTTCAAAAAAATATTAATCTAGTAAATTAAATTTACAAATGAATATTTGTAAAATATGTTAAAATTTCAGAAAATAAATAATATAATTTTTAAAACTCAGAGAGTACTAGTATATTATATCAAACTATAAAAAAAATTGTATATTTTCAAAATTCAAAAAGTACTAATTAGTGTATTATGTCAAATTATATTGAATAAATAGTAATTTTTCTAAAACAATTATTTCCTTTGTAAAAGGAGAATTATTTCCTGCATTGGATCCGAGAGATAGTTGATTAAAAGAGAAAGTCAGTAAAGAAGCTTTTGTCCCAGCTTTCATTTTCAAAATAAATCTAAATTTTCTAAAGAAGCCTCTTTTACCATACATGTGAATTAACAGTAGCAGTGAAAATTTACTTTTTGGAGTGAAAATTTTGTATTTTTCAACGTAACAGGTGGTTTAGTTACTAAAATTCAAACAAATTTCACAGCACAAACACCTTGAAACTCTTAATAACTTTAGAAAGTATAAAATATGTAGAGAAAATCTTCTTCTTGTTTCTGGAGCAGTTTTACATTCATAAAAAAACTAAATCTGATTGAAAATTAACTTCTCTTTTTATATCAAATTTTAATTGGGTTTTAAGCTAAGTCAAGTCCACATGGACAACCCATAACCCAATATCTCCTACTTACCTATAGTGGATTTAGCTCATCAAAAACAAATTCAAATATTTCAGTCTCAAAGATAATCATTTATACGGATGAACGTACCGTACGATCCAAAGCACATAAATAATGGGAGCTTCAATATACAAACCTAAACATAGGTCATATAGGAGACATCAACCAAATTATGTATTTATTTATTATATTATGTTTATTTTATCCCAAGTATCTTTCTTAATACATATAATCGAGTATCATTCAATTCAATCTCTCTAGAATCCATATGCAGATATTTTTTTTAATTACTTTATATTCTAAGTTATTTCAAATTTTATCAAGCGAAATGACTCCGGCTGGTGAATACAAGTAACGAATGTATTAAAAAAAACTCTTTCTTTTACCCTCATATCAATTGAATCAAAATTAATTCGCTTTTATAGAAGTGTTCCATTAAGTCGAATCATTTCATGACTATAGGATACACCCTAAGATAGTCAACATTGATCAATCGCTTCATAATATAGTCAAAAGTCACAAGAGGTAATAAAACGAAATATATATTCAAGACTTCTAGGACTCACATAGCGAAGAAGCAGGGATTCATTTTTTCGCTTCATGATAGGTCATCTAGCACATACAGTATAAAATGCATGCTACGGTGGAGCAATCCCTTCTATATTGAAAATACAAGAGTGTATGTCGTGCTTTTCATTGATTAACATCATATGAGTCTTAATTTTATCGCTCTGAATGCACCAAATTTAAAACTTTTGTCTACACATTCAATGTTATTAAACAATAAGTTTCATACTCGACTTCCTTTACTTAGACACATGAATGATGGAGAAATCATTCGCGACAATTTTTACATATATGAAAAATCTCATATTGATCCTCATTAAGACGACCTTTGTAATGGTGTGACCAAAACTACTCCTATTGTGTCTTGGTCATCCAAATTACAGTCTCATCTCTACTCACTCAACAGCGCTAAAGGCGATTACTTATGTGAGAGAGTCAATCTTTGTCTATGACATACTTAATTGAATTGTGCTAAATGGCATATTCAATGTAAAAAAAATTGCTAGTAAACCAATTGTACAAATATGTCTTTAACTTCATTATGAAAATGAGCGATCTATTAATATATGCAAACTATTTACATCCTACATTACCCAAGGGATTTTATATGTCTAAAAAAACATCCCTAGTTATATATTTTGTAAAAGGATCTACTACCATTTTACTAGTAGAAATGTGTTTTAGAATCACTTCATTCTCAGTGATCATGTCTATAACATAGTGAGATCTAATCTGGACATGTTTAGTCCTCCCATAATATTTCAGATCCTTGATATAGGCTAATATAGCCATTCTATCACAATGTATTATGACAGGTTCAGATGTTGTTTTGACAATTTCTAAATACTACAAAAATCTTCTCAACCAAATTGCTTCTTGTATAGTCGAGGAACATGCTACGTATTCAGCTTCCATTATTGATAAAGCTATACAATATTGTTTCTTACTAGTCCATGAAATGGCACAATCATTTAGCAAAAAAGCATACTTAGAATTCGATTTGCACTGATCAAGATCTCCTTCCCAATTAGCATCAGTATAACCAATTAAGCTCAAATCCTTCCCTTGATAACGTAGAATATAGTATAAAGTTCCTTTTAGATATTTCAAAATCCTTTGACTGCCATCCAGTATTTTGGACCTAAATTAGATTGAAATCTGCTTACCAGCCCCATGGCATAGCAAATGTCTGGATATGTGTACATCATTGCATACATTAAACTTCCAACATCACTGTAATATGGTACTTTGGACATTCGTTCTTTTTCATCAGATGTTTTAGGACACATATCAGGATTAAGACTCATATTCCTTTCAACTGGTGTATCCATGGGCTTGCTATCGTGCATGCAATAACGCTCTAACATTTTCTTGATGTAAGTCTCCTAAGATAAACCCAGAAGCCTTTTCGAACGATCCTTAAAGATCTTAACATCAAGCACATAGCTAGCCTTACGCATATTTTTCATCTCAAAGTTTGATAATAGTCATTTCTTGGTAACATCAATCAATTTTATATCATTTATAGCTATTAATATGTCATCAACATATAATGATAGAATTATAAAATCATTGTTTGAACGTTTAACATACACATAATGATCTTCCTCCATCATTGTAAAACCATTCTTCAAGATGGCTTGATGAAATTTGATGTTTCATTGTCTTGACGTTTGCTTAAGACCATAAGTGGATCTTTTGAGTTTACAAACTTTGCGCTTTTGTTCCTTAAGCTCAAATCCTAAAAGTTGATCCGTATAAATCTCCTCATCTAGTTCTCCATTGAGAAAAGCTGTTTTAACGTCCATTTTATATAATTCTAAGTCCATATGAGTTAAATAACTAGAATGAGGTGAACTGACATAAACCTAACAACACGTGAGAATGTATCTTCATAGTCAATTCCCTCTTGTTGTGTGTAGCCCTTGGCTACTAATCGAGCTTTGTATTTTCAATTGTTCCATCTGCATTTCGTTTAATTTTAAGAACCTATTTATTCCCAATGGTCTTACGATTTGGCAGTAAATCTACCAAATTCCAGACTCGGTTAGATTTCATCGAATCCATTTTCTCTTCCATAGCTTTAATCAATTCTTTTGCTTTATGAACAAAAAGAGCTTGTTGTATTGTTTTAGGCTCTTCTTCATCTGGAGCAATCATGAAAGCTTTCCTTTCAATCTCAAATCGACAACAGGGAATTTTTTTCCCAATTACTACATCAAGGCTGATATTACTTATGATATTGCTCCATTGGAATACAATCAGGCAATGTACCACTCTCACTTGTTTTAGGTGGAACATGATATTCAATATCATTTATATGGGTGCTGATTTAACTAATCTTGCGCTCCTACTTGTTTTAGGATCTTCCATTTCATATAGTCGGAAAATCCTTATTTATATCACCTCTTTTAGGAAAGTCCTCTTCTAAGCAACGTCTCATGACTCAATTTCTATTATCTTCACATTTGTGTTTTCCCCCAAAAACACATATTCTTTAGAGAATTCTAAGTATCTTATAAAGATACATTTCTTCCCCCTTGGACCAAGTTTCTCATATTTATGAGAAGTATTATGAATATAAGCAGCACAACCCTATGGGCTCATCTTAGTTAAGTTAGGTTTCTTGTTTTTCCATAACTCGTATGGGGTGGAAGTAACAGATTTCGAAAGCACACGGTTAAGTATGTAAATCGCAGTTAACAGCGCATCTCCCCAAAAGGAAATGGGCATTTTTGCTTGCGCCATCATTGATCTAACCATATTCAATAGAGTTCTATTTCTTTTTTCTGTTATGCCATTTTGTTGCGGAGTTGAATGAATAGTAAGCTACCTAGCTTTACCTTTTTCATCACAATAATTTTTAAATGAATTAGATAGATATTCACATCCATGATGGGTCCTTGAAGCTTTAATTGTTGGATTTAATTGATTCTCAACTATCCTATTGTAATGTACAAAACAATCCAATGCTTCAAACTTATGAGAGATTAAATAAACATGACCATATCGAGTGAAATCATCTATAAATACGATGAAAAAATGAGCATCATATCTCTCTCTTACGTTCATTGGGCCACAAATGTCAGAATGAATTAGCTGTAAAGGAAAAGTGGCTCTTTTTGCTTCGCCAAATGGTAATCTTGTTATTTTTCCAACAAGGCATATTGATCATTATGGATCATTTTTCCAATAAATAAGCATACCTTTCCATTTTAAGGTCTCCAACACATATTAACAGAAGGCCTGAAATGCAGTTAGAATAACACTCAATAAATAACATGATACATGTTTTTTAGAAGATAAACACACGTCCTAGACATGTTGTTCATCTTGCCAGAAGTAGCTAGACCATCGCAGCCCAAATTGTAGTATAAGTGCAGCAAGAAGAGGCAGAGATTAGCTCAACAGCCTTCTTTCCAACTTTACCACCACCTCTGCTCTTGAATAAGAGATCATGTTACATTGTGACAGTGCAAGAAAAAGCTAGGTCTAACAAATGGTCTATAGAAACCTGAAGCAGGCAGTAAGAGCAAGCTCATCCTCTATCTAATCCTCAGGGAAGTCGTTAGAGCTGTCTACTCTATCCAAATCACCTCTAACAAGAGGAGTATGGATAAGGATGGATATCAAATGCTCCAAGAACGTAAAAGAAAGCATGACATATTAAGAAAAGGCCTACATTATTAAGAAGAAATTTACTAGAGAATGCAATTAGCATAAGTTTTTACAATTGATTACATGAATAATAATTAAATCAAAATAATTCTCTTAATGAGAAAGAGAAATCCTGCGTCTTCAAATCAAATGCTTAAATAAATTCCTTCTCGCATTGGCCAGCCACCTCGGAATCTTGAAATATCCTTTGCGGTTATATCCCTTGCAGCAGAAGCCAATACTTCATCAAGATAATTTTTAGAAGTGGAGCGCTAAAAGAAAATAATTGGAATAAAGAGAAAGCCCTGGCTAATATTTAGAAGTGGAACCAAGTCATATTTCCTTTATTATTTAAACGAATAATAATAATTAAAAAAAAAAAAAAAAAACCTTGAAAATGTCAGTCTCACTCAACTCTTTACCCCTCTAAGAAACGAACTCAGCAACAGCTTAAATGGCCCTTTCAGCTGACTGCTTGATCTTATCACATATCGCTGCTGTGCAACCATTCAGAGCAGCTAAAAGCTGCAATAAATCGTCAAATCAGAAGTAAAATGATCATTCCAACACCGCAAAGTAGTTCCAATTTTTCAGTAAAATGCAGATGGATGAAACAATTCTGTTGAAAACCTGATATGGATAAATCGAATCATCCTAAGGATAGAAGTTAGAACATAGGATCAATGAAAGAATGAGTGTCACATTCACTTCAATAAATTCAAATAACAGACAAGCAATAAATAGACTGTCAATCTAGATTGAAAAAATAGAACTTACAATTTTCAGGATGATGAAAACTCTATGTCCTCAACGAAATTAGAGCCTCACAGGCTTTGGAAGAGAATAAGAGATACTAAAGAGTTGATTGAGAATCTACGAAGGAAAAAACATGAGGTGTAAATTCGATTACAAATTATTATTTATGAGAAAATTTCCGAGTCTATATCCTCAAAAGCCCTCAAAGCATTCTCAGTATTTTACTAGATTGTATCACCAAACACTAAAAACAATTGTAGACATTTAGAATCGCTCCTTGGAGATAGTATTATTATCTTTCATCCCAGTCAAGTCAATCTTCATCTTGCTCAAACAAATAGATTCAAAGATCTTTAACTAAAAATAGTGAAATATAAACAATCATCTAAAGATTTCAGTAGGAATAAAGGCGAAAAAATTAATCTAAATTACTTACCCAGGTATTATTGGGAATTCATTTGGCTCCGTTGATCCGAGGTAAGAGGAAAAAACCATAAGAATATATACTCTTAAGCCCACACAATTTTATGTCATGAAGCTCAACTGGTTTTGAAATCAGAATGTCTAATGCTTTATACTGAAATGGGCCAAATTAAAATTCAGTCATACCTTCATGGCAAATCCAAGAACTTGTAGTGGAATTTAAGGATTTTAAACTCACAGCAATTATATCTCATTGAACTTTTCACACCAGGAAGTGATAGAAGAAAAATTTATACTGAGATATTCCCAAAGTATATCCAATGTATATCAAAGAATACCGAATATATACTTTTTGGTAAACTTTGGGATGACTTTTTGAATGCATATATTTTTGTAATAGTTTTTATGCATTGTTGATAGTTTTGAGGGGAGGATTATTGTAATATTTTAAGAATTTTTTAGTATTTTTGAAAATTTTCCTAATTTTAATTTTACAGTAGTTGAAATTTATGAGGTATTTGATTCATCTGAGTGAGGCATTTGATAGTTGCTTCATGCTCATCAGCTGATCCAAAAGGATTTGGTAAAGGTTTCTTGATCAGCAATGAAGTTTCTGGTTTTGCCTTTTATCTATGGGCCTTATACCTTCTAACTTTCTTTACTGATCATTTCTGATGGTAGGGGTGCAAATTCCTACTCCCAGACAAGCGAATAAGCCAATCTGTGGACATGTCTCCGATTCATGAATTGAATAAAAAATAGGGCAAGTTCATGACATGATATTGTAAGCCTTTTGTTTGTTATTGATAAATTGATTATGTTGTCCTGCAAAGCTATATGGATATAGTGTTGATAAGATCAAATTTAGCATCTATAGAGAAGGTGACTTTTTTTCTTTTGGAAATCTTTCTTCTTGAAATTAACTTTGTTTTACCCATAAAATGTGATATGCCTAATAGTTGTAGTATAATATACTTGTGTTAATTGATAGCTTGTTTTCATGAATATTATTATTATTATTATTATTATTATTATTATTATTATTATTAAACACTATAAAAATATATTTTTTTGAATTGAATAAATTATACTCTTGTTAGTAGTTTTACATAAAACAACACAATTCAATATAATTTTATCAAACACCAAATATCAATCAGTTATCAGTTGCATTCAACAGCTAAATCAAATAAGGTCTTAATATTAGAGAATAATAATAATAAACTCTATAGAAAAAGTTGCTAGTTTTTAAAAACCGAAGATGTTTAATCCCTTAGTAGAAAAAGGATATTTAATCAATTAAAAAAAGTACATATTTATCTTTACGCGTTTCCATACCCCATTAAATTTCAATTTTGTATATCATTGAATGGACAAGAAAAATTTTTATATAAATTGAGTTTATGTAGATCGAACTAATTAAAAAGTATTAAGTAAATAAAATAACTTACGTGATATACTTTCATTGATTTAACCTACATGATCTTATAAGAAAGAGAAAATTTAATATTAAATCCTACAAATAGAAATTAAAATCCTTCTACCTTTTAACTTTTAATATTATATTAAATATTTAAATAATTCAAATAAATATTTAATTAATATTTGAATATTTACTAATTAAATATTAATAATCTAATCTATTAAATAATGGAATAGAGTTATAGTAATAGTATTAGGAGCGGATGTAGGCAAGTGAATCAAGACAATGGATTGTGAATCCACTATGCGCAGATTCAATTCCCGTCATTCGCCCAGAACCCTAAAAAAGAGTCATAATAAAGTTAAAAAAGTCGGAAAAATAAAGCTCAATCTAAGTAAAAGTTTCATGTAGAACAATCATCATTTTTTTTTTAAAATCAAAGGGGGAAAAATCATTATTAAATGATTAATAAAAGGTAACGTAGAGTAATACATATTAGATAAAAATAATAGTGAATGGGCTAGAAAACGATTTGTCCAAGTCCATTTAATGAGGCCTGGTCCAATCAGTTCAAGCAGTTCCAGAAACTTCTGCATGATTAAGCCCAATTTAATATAAGATAAATTCGGATGGGAACAATTAGGCATAGGACTCTTTGTAAATCTTACAATAGGCACAAAATTTTCCAAATTTTACAATTGGGACCCACCTAATATATAACTCAAAGCCGTGGGCGTGATAAGATCTAGAGGGGTTGGGTCCCATAGTTTTTGCATGTAATCAACGGTTGATAACTAAGAGTGGGACCAAAAATTTTGGTTGGATAAGAACAAAAGCATCCAGTAGAGATAAACCAAGTTTTCGAATAATTATGCTGAGGCGTCTGATCAGATTACCAATACACTTCAAACTTGCGTGTACCTGATCTGACCGTTTACCGAACTTGGCCTTGTACTGCGGCTTTGCCGTGACGGTCAGAAGGTGGTGGTTGCGGCCCGCGGCTGGAAGAAGCTTTTCTATTACTTTGACCTCTTTTATCTTCTCTGTTGAAATTTTGGAATTTTTTCTCATTTTCTTTATACAAACTCGTTGCCTTTTTCTTTTACAGAAATTATAATATAGAGGAAAAAATATATACGTTATTTAAAAATTCATATAATGAAAAAATTAAAATAATATAAAAAAATATTGCTAACATTTCTCTAGTTCTAGTTTTTAGCTCATTATATTTAAAAAAAAAAAAAGCTAGTTAATATTGCTCATATAGATCTAGCAATTTTTGACACGATACTATTAACAATATATACGATAAGAATATATCTAATCTATTTATAACACAATTAAATATGTTTAGAAATATATAAAATATTTAATAAATTTTATACAGCATGAAATGACATGCTTAAACGATTATATGACACGAAACGACACATTTAAATAACACATATATACATTTAAGTATATAAATTTATAAATAATTGCACGACATGTTTATATATGATACGATACAAATGGTTAGTTCTATCTCACATATAAACAAATTTTACATGGACATCAATGAAATATTTTGAGAATAATCTTAATTGGAATTTAAGTGTCAATAACATATACGCTATCAAAAATTAAAATCATTTATTAATTTATTTTTCATTGAGAAACTATAAGTATGCCATGAAAATCAAGTCAAATTAGCCTAGCGAAATGATAAACACGGTAAGAAATTTGGGGGAAAAAAAAATCTCAACACATACTTCTATAGCATTTTTTGGCAATGAAAAGGAAAGTAGCTTGACGAAAATATAAATTAATTGATTAAATTAAAACTTTAAACGAAATGTCTTTTTGTGAAAAATTCGATTCAAATTTATATTAAATATAAAATATAATTTAATGAGTTTTGGACTATATATTAAATTATTTAAAAAGGTAATAAAAGAATCAGACAACTTTGTTATAAAAAAAAAAAAAAGTAAATGTGATTTTGCGAATCAAGGTTGAATTGGAGAAAACTTTCAGTATTTACAGTGAATATATATATATATATATATATATGGACCCCAAGAGAGAAAAAAAGATGCATTAGAATATAATTTAGAAAGTGTAGTAATGGGATCTTAAAGTCTTGATAATAAGATTACAGTATCAATTTTCAAATCATAAGTATGATATTGTGTGTCCCATAGAGATTTAATCAAATCTTTTGTATTCCTAATTTCACATTTTACTTGGCAACTTGATACACTATTACCATAAAGAGTTAAAAATTTAAATAATATAAAAATCAAAGTTCTTACTATATATTATTTGATGTATATAATTAACTTGAAAAGACTTGGCTACTGATTATAAAATGTTAAAACCTAACCATATTATCTCCCAATATATGGAATAATAAGAGTTTTTTCTATCTTAATAAAATCTTCCCGTTTAAATTCTGAATATGCAACACTTTTAAAATTTGTGAGAGAATATTTTACCTTATATAATAGTTTACTCGGCACGAATCCATATAGCTAAATAGTTGGAAAAAAAAAAAATCTAACCTTCAATTCAGTGTTTCATTTTTTTAATTTATCATTTCTTTTTTGGTAAAATAATTAATGATACCAAAATTTTGACATATATATTAAATTGGTATTAAATTTTTTTTTATTAAATTAGTACTAAAATTTTGGAGTTTGTATCAAATTGGAATCAAAACTTTAGAGTTTGTTTTATATTATACTACCAAGCTGACGTGAACACCAAATTTACTAATATAAAAGCCAAATTTGCTAATATAGATGCCGAAGTTGTTGATATGGATACCATAAAAGTTTTGAATATCATTATCTGAAACACAATTTCAAAATTTTGATATCAATTTAATACACGTACAAAAATTTTTATATAAAAAAACATTTTATCCTTTCTTTTTTTTTTAATGTAAAATTCAAGATTCAAATACATCGTTTCAAGATATTATTGTATTCTATTAAATATTGATTATTTGTAGTGCTATCAAATTGAATTTTTATTTATAACAATTGATATTGATAAAAGAAATAAAGAAAACAACTCTAACTATTAGTGCTAAATAAAGCGAAACAAATATATAATCCAAGAGAAAATGGAGCAAATCACACACATATATATCGAGCAAGATTTTTTAATAATGATGCATTAGAAGGTGGATTAAGATTTGTGGGGTTCTCTGTCCAATTGGGTCAATAGGCTGGGCCTCCTACCTAATTATAATTAATTAACTTTATATAAGGATATAATATTATCTCCATTTTCCTTTTGTTTTTAAGTGTTTCCTTTGGCACGCCAAGCTAAATCCCAATGATTAATATTCAAAGCTTAATCTACCATGGGAGTGATGTTTGTTTGATTGCCTAGAAAGTGCATCAAAAGATGGGAAATTTGTTGAGGAAAGTAAAGTTTCTTGTTGACCCTAATCAAGAAAGTGAGACCAAAGAAAAGAAAGGAAAGAAAAGCATGGAAAATAATAGGAAAAAAGAAGGTATGACCTAATACTAATAATTTGTTTTAGCCCACAATGGAGCCGGAAATTTTAGTGGTGATTGGTGGACAATAGAGTCTACCCTTTAAAGGACTGTTATTTTTGGAAAAAAAAATTATATTTTTTAATTTTTTTTAAATTTTAAAAATTATTTTTTAGTATAAACAAATAAATAAATTTTTTTTCGAATAAAAAATTAAAAAAATTATTCAATTAAATTATTTATACTAATATTAATAGACTCTCTAAAATAATAGATCAAAGTTAGATCAATTATCATACATTTGAATTCAAACTATACATGAAGACGGTTTGCATATAGGACAAATGCTTTTGGCCACATCAAGAAATTATATGGTCATCTAAATTCGACAATAAGGGTAGTTAGAAAGACAATAAAAATACTTTTGTTGTTTTTGATAAATGTTGGAAAATTATCAATAAATATAACCATACCATACTTGCAAATCAAACATATCAAATTTCGTCTCCATTATAAATTCAAATAAAATCTGAATAAACTAATTTAAAAAATCATTTGAATTTAATTTGTTAAAACTAAAATTGGGTCAATAATTTTTACCACTAATGCCATCCAGAAAATTGAACCAATCCAAAACAAATTAATTAACATCTTAATTATCATTGATTAGAAAAGTTAGCGAATAGAATATTACTTAAAAAAAAAAATGCTTAGTTACTTGGCTTTTATTAATTAATACAATATATGAACAAACATGATTGTCAAATTTATATTTTATTTACATCTAATTAGAAATTTATAAAAAAGAATATGTGTGTATTGGTTTTATTATTTATTTTCTGAATCAAATTATTAATAGCCTAACGGAATATAATTGAAGTAGATAAGATCAAATTTCTAAATAAATTTATTATCTATTAATTCCCAATAATTTATTATAAATTTGTTCATTAAAAAAAGATATAAATTGGCCTCTGGATTTTGATGGAATGTTTTTCTTTCAAAGGGTTAGATTTATTTATTTAAATATAATCATTAACAATTTCTTTGTAGTTTAACTCAAAATTTCTTTTAAAGGGTTGGATTTGTTTATTCATATCGAATTAAATTGAATAATTTTTTGTAGCGTACCTCAAAAATTTCGATTAACTAATCAAATAAATTAAATTTTAATTAATTAAGATTAACATTTTTGAAATAATTATGTTCTTAGTTGGATGCTGAATCCCTACTTGAAAATCTTAAAATTTTGTGCGTGACTCAAAATCAAACAAAATTTCTACTTATATATATATTGGTTCATTACGTATATTATTTTTACTGAAATATAAGACAAATAAAATTATTATTGAACTTAATAAATTTGATGATTTTGAATAAAAATTAGAGAATTTCCCATGTGTGGTTCTGGAATTGTCAGCAAAGGGATGTCAATTGCCAACCTACCACTTCTCAAAGCAAGTACTGTACTAATCTTGATTATTTTATATAAATTATATAAGAAAATAAAAATAATATATATTATAAAAATAATTTTCTCGAAAGAAAGAAAGAAATAAATGAATAAAAATTTCCGATCTGTGAATCACAAGCCAAAATTGCTTAATTTAGAAATGAAGGCTTTATGATTTCCGAAGGTTACCAATTTTTTTATTGAATGGTCAGAGTCTCCATGATACCACCACGACCCACACCACAGCATGAACAACAACAGAGAAACCCAGCTGTAAATTCATTCATGGACAGAAATACCCTTCTGTTACCTACATAATTACCTTTCCGGATATCTCACTGATTTTTAATTTTATTTTTATGGAATTTCTTTTATATATTATATAATGACCAAAATACCCCCACATAGGATAGCTGGTCAAAGTGGTCCAGTTCCCTGGTCAATGACTAAAGACTGCAGGACATAATGGTCTTTCCAGGATTAGCTTCAGCTATATCACAAGACATCGTGATTCGAGCCCTCTCCTCCAATAAGTTCTGTAGCTACGACCCTATTTGTAGAAATGACAGCATGCAACCTGGTATAATCCCTTCACTGTAAAAAGTTCAATTTTTTTTTTTAATTTTTCATTAAACATAATATTTTTCACTTATTTTAGTTTTTAATTAGTCTTCCACTTTACTAAAATTATATCTCGATATAAATAATTTTTTTGAAAAAATTATTTTTTATTTTTTTCCTAATTTAACATAAAATTTAAATTAAGATAATTCCAAATGGTAATGGGTGAAAATTTAAATAATTACTGCCACGTACAAAAATAATGCAAGTCTATATTTCTTTTGCCACTATAGAAATATAGACAGTAAACTCTCAATTCTCTCATCATCCCACGTTGATCCTTCTATTTCTGAGATCAAAGTTATTTTATTAATTCATTTCCAAAGTACATGATGCATTAAAAAAAAATCAAGAAACTAATAAAATAGTACAATTTTTAATGCAGCCTAGCACACCAGATCTACAGTCCTCACCTGCAGTTAGCTGCAATGGTTGAATGGAATCTCTCTCTCTATCTCAAATTCTAAAGAAAGGCATGCGAAATCACAACAAAGAAAGAGAAACCCATTATTCCAATCATCAAGAGTAATAAAACCCAGAAATGGTAAATTAAAAGCCAGAAATTGAAGTTTGATCGTGAATTTGAAGAATATTGTAGTAATGAAAGCTATATTTGATATTTAAATTCTCTTATCATCATAATTATAAGCCTCTACCAGTGAAAGTAACAGTGACATTAAAGCCATCTCCTTCAAAGAGAGATTCAGAGCCCAAAAAATCTAACCCAAGCAAGAAAAAATTAAAAGTAGTACAACACAAAAAGGCCAAAACT
This sequence comes from Balakata baccata, assembly GCA_949630135.1. Classification (NCBI taxonomy): domain Eukaryota; kingdom Viridiplantae; phylum Streptophyta; class Magnoliopsida; order Malpighiales; family Euphorbiaceae; genus Balakata; species Balakata baccata. The sequence goes on from CATIWF010144083.1 coordinate 204,427, forward strand.
TAACTATTTATATATACATGTATACAATCACTCTTCTTCCTCTTCTTCTTCCTCCTTGGATGCCGAGAAAATTCCAAGAAAACTCAAGAACCCATCTCATAGAAAGAATGAGAAATCAAGAAAGAGGCCACAAATTTAGAGATGCAGAGAAAAGATTCAAACTTTATGTAACCATTTCTTTCCATCTCTTTATGGTGATGAATCCCTCTTTCTTTGGTTTCTCCCCTCTAACTTAATTCAAGAATCACTGTAATCTCTCCAGCAAATGAGCATAGTAACACATCTCCTCATGATGTAGAACCTAGCTCTTTGCTCTTTAATCAATCTTGCACACTTTCTTGTAAAAGCACACCTTCTATGAGAGGATGGATTCTTCATTAGAGGCGAAGTTGAAGAACGGCTACAGCTTCTTGAAGACCCTTCTTTCTTGGAGAGCTTCCACTTCTCATCAAGGTAGAACTGAGGCGGTGCACTTGCACTATGAGTTAGCACAGAAGTAGACATTTCAACAATATTATCAAAATCAAAGAATTGTTAAAAGGGATCTCTTTAGTGGGTCTCTTTTCCTCAAGAAAAAGAGAGAGAAGAGTACAGCAGCTGTGTTTGTTTCTCAGGAAAAATGAAGCAAGAGTCTTGATTGCACTATGGTTACTAACCTGGTATTTATAATAAGTTAAGAGAAAGGGAAAAGGAAAAAAATTCGTAGCAGATGGGTGTGGCAGTGGGTATCACCTGGGCCTCCTTTGCCTCGAAAGGCCCACCAAATACTTTATTTTATTTTTGTCATTTTTTAAAAATATATAATTTTTTAAGAAAATTATGAGAAAGAATAATATTTTTATTAAGGTGAGTTCCCAATGCAAACGTCATGGGCCATGAAAGGGAGGGAGAAAGAGAAAAGGGGGGAATTGAAAAATCTCAGTGAGTAAGAGAGGTTTGTGAGGCTGTAAAGTTGTAAAATGTAAAAAATTTCTAGTAGGAACTTTGAGTTAAAAAAAATAATATATATATATATATATATATAAAGAAGAATAATAATGAAAAGAAAAGCTACGAATGAGATAAAAAGGTTCAAAAAAAAAAAAAAAAACCAGAAGATCATTAGCGTAGATCCTGCTTTTTTCTCAGCAATTATAGGTGGCACAGGACAGACCTTGTTTCAGCATGCATCAGGGTTTTTTTTTTTTAAATATATATATATTGTGGATTTTTGCCTGCATTTGCTTGTGAGGTTTATTTGGCCAAAATTGGTATTTTTAGGGAAAACACGAGTTAAATTTTAATGTTAATTTTATATATGATGAGTGAAATTTACTTTTTTTACATTAAAATTACAAAATACTTTTTCATTCCAAACAAACTCACTTCACCATGTTTCATTATATTAAATTCATTTCAAGAGTCAGTTTTTCGATTAACTAAATTGGAAAAATTGATTGAAAATAACTTTAATAAAATAAAAATATAATTAAATGACTATTTTGGGTATGCAAATTTTTTTTTTATTTTACTGTAATAATAGAAAATTTTAGTGATAATGAAATTAACCCTAAATTTAATATTATTTGTGCAATCAACTCCCTCAATTAAAATTTTTTGTTTAATTGAGTCTCCATAAGATCAATTTTAAACTAATGTAATTCATCAACTATCGTATTATTGGATCGACAAGTCCTCCTTATTTCTTGAGGATTCTCTCCGTCATGATGTAATGCTTTTGAGTTAATGATATTGATTTTTCTTAAGGAAAAAAAAAAAAAGCATTTTGCCTATTTGTGAAGTCGATTTATCTATGTGGGTTAAAGTTAATCCATTTAATTAGAAACTCTTGTTTGCACGAATATATATATATATCATAATTCGATTTTTTTTGTTGAATAAAATGGCGTACGATGGTTAATTGAATTGTAAAAAGATGTTGAATTTTAAAAATTATTAAATTTTTTTTTTTTTGGTTTTATAGAGTCTCAAGCATGAGACATGAGAGAATAGATAAACTCCTTTTTCCTACTATAATGGCTATATTTTGGACTCTGAAAAAAATATGTTTGATTAAATCTTCTTACTCCTAGTTATTCTATATGAATAAATCACTATTCCCTTCTTTCATAAAAAAAATTTATTCAAAATCATAACATAAGATGTAAAAAAAACTTTTATATATATTACATTCTTTGAGTAATATATATTCCTATTGTTAAGTTTTTTAAATTATTATAAATATATACATTAAGTTCCCTAAACTTTTATAAAGTTATATATAAATCTTTATCTTTCATGTATTGTGTATTTAAGATAAATATGTTCATTTTTTTAAAAAATACAATAAAATATCAGAATTTCATAATAATTAAAAAAAATAGTAAAGTATAGAAGCTGCGAAATTAATATGTTTTGTCTTTATTTTTGCCTTTTACTATTCACATTCATGCTTATGACTTATCATTTCACTCATGCTTTGTGATGGTACCCAATATAAATGGAGAATCACGCTTATTAGAACTTTGACCATCTTTTTAATTTTGGGCATTTGATTGAAGTTTAATAAAGCATAATTATAAATTAAAAATAGTATAGTGTCCGCCATGGACATCACTAGATCTAGTGGTAAAAAAAAAAAACATAAAGTTTTGGAATCGAGACTCCCTAAACACAAAATAAAATAAAATAAATGTCAACTTAATTAATTGTTAAAATTAATTAATAATATATCATAAATTCCCATAGATAATGATGAGATTTTCCATAAATTTGAAGAGATTTAGAATTATAATTTTTACTATAATCGATTTGAAATTATTAGAAGCAAAAAAAAAAAAAAAAGTCATAGAATTAGAATCCGAGGGGTGAATTGGATTCAACCAAGTAATTCTTCATTACCAACGAGGGAGATGAGGTTGTAGGGTAGCCTTTGATAAGAAAAGATGTTCGTAGAATGAGCAATTATAACATGACTACAAAACAGATTACACAACACCAAAAGGGTAAAAACAAAACCTACCATGCTATACCTAAATAGCTTCAAAGATTGGAAAGGAAAGAACAAAGTAACTTCTCCCAAAGTAAAAGATGGTAAAAAGTCTGTAAAATTCTGTAAGTAAAAAGGGCGTCGGATTTAACCTTTTTTCAAAGTTAATTAGCTCAAAGAAAGAGACTTACTAAATCATTATCTAAGCAATTTGGAATAATTTAATTTAATTCAATATCTTTTCTCTCACATTCAAATCTGCTTTATAGACGTGTAAATATAGCGAAAAGTCACTTAAAGCGTAAAAATAGCATATTCACTATTATTTGCATGCCAACTAAAGATGACCTAACATTGTTTGCTTTTATATTATGTAAAATTTTAGTAGATAAATGAGTTTTAGATACTCTTTACAAACTCTAACTCAATAGAGTAAAATTATCTAAGCCATTATATGTAGTGGTGTGAATAAGGTGAGATAATATAACAAAGATTTAAAAAAAAAAAAGTATAAGATATATCTATAATTATCTAAATTTATCATTTTATTCTCTACTTTTTTTTTTTGTCTAATTTGCAATAAATATTCTATATCTGAACTGAATTATTTATAGTTAAAAAATATCTTTCTAGTTGCTTTTAAACAATTAGGAGCTTTTGCATAAGGAATAGAGGTTTATTGATTTTTGTTCTATATTGCTTTTTGTCAAGTTTATGAATTGGAACAATTAAGAGATTTTCTAGAAAAAATTGAGGTTTATTAATTTTTGATCTATATTGCTTTTTATAAAATTTATAAAAATGTGCATACTATCTACTGATTCTAATATAATAATCAACATAATACTATTAATTAAGTTAAATATTTTTTCTTATTGTGAAAATATTAAAAAATTGATATGCAAGTTTTTATAATATAAATTAAAAATCAACTATACATAACAAAATGAATTAAACAATTTAAATTTTAAAATGACAAATTAAAACCATTGAAAGGGATAGGAAATGCCTTGTGAATAAAAAAAAGGTAACCCAAAAATTTAAAAGAAAATCTTCTTGATTTGCAAAGTTTCCATAAAATCAAACGGGTCTGATTAAAAAAATCAAAACAGGTGTCAGAAATTCAGTTCAAACACGGGATTATGTGTCACGTATCCAAAGAGAGTAAATAAGTTTTACCTCAACAATTAATTAGTTAGTATTTTATTTTTTTTCTTCGGCAATTTTGTTTTTAATGTATTTACCAAAATGCAAGAACCCACCGACCACGGAACAAGAGATCCGAAGATCCAAAAGGCTGTTGTACGTTGATTTTCCTATATAAGCATAAAAAAGGAAGAAACAAAAAAATTTCCCCCTTCGTCTCTTGTTTTGGTGCCCATATTGAATATAAATAGGGTAAATATTATAAAAAATTTTAAAATTTCTGTGTTTTTATAATTATAACCAATTTTATAAAAATTTAGTTAAAATTATATAAAATTTCATTTGTGTATTAAATTTAGTTTTGATAGTATAAAATTAGTTTCCAAATCTAGCTAGTATTTATATGGATTGACTGAATGAAATAGTTGAGACTTATGTGGATTAAATAAACTGATTTAATTAAATAATTGAATTAAATAGATATATCTCTAGTATAATTATCCAATTATATTTTGATATATTTAATTCAGTCATTACTAATTAATCTACATCAACATTAATTAATCCATTTAATCAATTTGTGTAAGCACCAGCTAAATTTAGAAGCCGATCTGAAATATTGAAACTAAATTTATTACTAAAATGAAAGTTTATATAATTTAAACAAAATTTTTATAAAATTGAATATAATTATAAAAATGCGTAAAATTTAGATTTATTTTACAATATTTACTCATATAAATATCATCATTTTTCTCAAAATGAACAACTATATATGAATTTACTTTTGAGGTTATAGACATAATTAATTCAAAATTAAAATTTAAATTGACTTAATATAATTTTTTTTCAACTAATTTATCACATTTCGTTTGAAAAAGAATTTCATCCTTTTTCTTTATTTTTTTTATCAACAACAAATATTGGTATGCAATTAATTTTTTTGTTATTTTGCCAAATCCAAAACAGCAAAAGAAGTCTGATAGTTGATTCAAATTTTTATTTTATAAGAAAATCAAATGTTATTTTAAATCACATTTGAATTTTGAAATTTTTTCACGTGATATATGTTAAAAAGTTTTATCAAATTAATAGATTCTTCAATCAATAGTCTTAGAGCATCCGAGTACGTTCTTTATTGGAATTTTTTTGTTTAAATAATGAATTTATAAAAAAAAATTTTAATAGACTTTCTAAATCCTTAAGTCTATTTTTAAGTTATCTAGAGAACTAAATTTTATTTTCTATTTTACATATTATTTAAAATATATCAACTTTCTATCTATATATTATTTTTTTTATTAATATACTATTTTTTTTAAGAAAAATAATTTATTTTTTGGTTTTAATAAATATTAATTTATAAATAATAAAATAAATAAAAGAGTAAAAATATAAAAAATATTTAGACTTAAAAAATTTTTTTACTTTGTATTTAAAAATATCTAAAATACTTTTTATTTTATTAAAAATATTTTTAAATTAAAAAATAGTGTTAGAAATGCTTTTACACCTTTTTAAGTTTTTTATTTTCGAATATTTATTTGGCATAATAATAGTGTATGTGGGGACACGAAGATACATGAGAAGCGGCCGACATGCCCTCCAGCTCCAATCCAGAATGGGCTAGAGATCAATCAAGAGTTTAAGATCACCTACAGTGACAACACATAGGATCTTTCTCGATGGACTAATCACTAATCAGTGATGTCTTTCCTTTAAATGATTAATTTTATTTATTATTACTTAACTTTATTTTATTGATCTAAAATTAAAAAAAAAATTTAAAAAAAAAGTCATTCAACTATATTTCATTTTATTACCATTACACCTAACCAATTTTTTGATTTAGATAATCAAAAAAACTGACATGACAATTAATATGTCATCAGAAATATAATATAACAGCTGATGACCAATTTTTTGATTTAAATAATCGAAAAGCCAATATTACAGTTAATGTGTAATCAGAAATATAATATAACAGTTGACGTATTATTAAAAATATAATATAAAATTAATTTAAAATAATTTTAATAAAATAAAAATATAATACAATATTTTTTTAAAGATAAAAATTATAATTTCACTTCAATAAAAATAAAATTTAATGAATAAAGATGAAATCAACCCTTCCTTCTAAGCTTGTGGATTTGTCCCAAGGTGGACCCATCGTCAATTCCTCTTTGCCTTCCATTTTCAATCATCGTGGATTTGGCAATTTCTCTAGTTAAAGCATAAATTGCTTATCCATTCATTACTTCTCACTACATATAACAAAGATGCAGGCTTAAACATGGAATAGAGATCAAAATTTTATTATTAAAATTAATTAAAATGCAACATTGCATTTTTTTTCATCAATTAAAAATTAATACCCTTGTTCATATTCAGAATGTTACATTAAGAAGAAAAATTGAGACATTTAAACAGAAAAATTGAGAATAATTAGATAATATATATATATTGTCTGACCACATATATTATCAACTAATTGATTAGAACCAACTAATCTTGTATGTATTAGATAAAACACTCTATCATAATTTTTAAGATATTTGTATACTCAAAATTCGAATTCAAAACATCTTATCAAATAGAAGATAACACATCATTTCATCAAGATTCTCATAAGTAAATAATATGTTGTATGAGTATTGTATTGAGAGATAAATGCATAGTACTTTATCTCAATACTTAATACTCCCTCTTGTTAGCCTAAATCATAATAATAAAAAAAATATTAAGGGAAAATAAATATATATATTGATCTGTGAACTTTACAAGTTTGTATTAATTAAATCTCTAAATAAAAAATTTGCATGATCTACTCCTTCAACATCGGTTTTGCATTAATTTAATCTCTCAACACAATATTATTTAATTAACTATGATCGGTTAGATGTCAAGTGTTTTATAAATAAGAATTAATTAGAAATTTATTATTTGCTAGCCAAGTGAATAAGGTGTGGCAGGAGGCTATTACTGGTCTCAACAGTAATCGTGGATAGGCTTATTGGTTGGGAGCTTCCTCCTTGTGGTTGGTTTAAGTTGAATATTGATGGTTGTTCGAAGGGTAATCCTGGTATAGCTGGTCTGATTCGTGATTACCAAGGGAGGTGGATTAATGGTTTTATAATTAATATTGGGTTCTGTTTGGCTATTGAGGCTGAGCATTGGGCTGTTCTCAAGGGTTTAAATATGGCAATTGATACGGGTATCTCTAATCGTATATTGGAGGTGGACTCTCTCCTTGTTATGCAATGGCTGCATGCTGATTTTGCTTATCAGGGCAGGTAAGTTAATTTGGTTCGCTACTGTAGCAATTTGATGACTTCTTTTCTTGGGCTAAGAATACAACATGTTTACCGAGAAGGTAATCAAGCCGCGGATTGACTTTCAAATGAAGCTTTGAAGTTCAGTCATGGGGTTGAGTTCCTGCTCTCTTCTCCAAAGGATATTAAGTTTTTGGACTGTGATTTTATGGGGGTCTCTTGGCATAGACGGGTCATTGTTTAAGTTTTACTATGTTGTATTTTGCTGGGTTAGCCCCCTCCTTGATTAAAAAAAATAAAATAGAAATTTATTCCATTGACTTCTCTTAACTATTATTAATTAGATACTATTAATAAATTCGTAAAATTGATAGTGGATATGGAATTTGATAGTTTTTTTTTTCCTTTTAGAAGAATTTGATAATTAAAAGGCTGAATTAATTCAAGAATAATTATATGAGTCAGTCAAATAAATTTTTAGTTAAGAAATTTAATTGTATAAATTTACAAAATTTAAGGACTAATTATATTATTTCTAATTTTAAATTGTGAAAAGTATCCTAACTTTAAAATGATTCTCACTTTGTTTTTTCAAATTAATGTATCACTCGATCGATATATAAACTTTTTTAATGATTCATTTTAAATATACCATACGGTTTTTTTAAAAGTTCAATTTTAATAGAATTAAAAAATAATTCATACGAGTCCTATATATATATATAAAAAAAAATTGAAAAATACAAAAATGCCTGAGTGGAATGAATTGTTCTCGTGGATGAGCATCGTAATGAGAATTATCTTCAAAAGAATTAGATAAAAATAATATTATTATGATACCACGAAGCACATGAGCACAAGTTCCTGTAATGTAAGTGGGCCCAACTTTTAATGCTCTTTGAACACGTGTCGGTCGGCAAAACGTGAGCTTTCAGCTTTGTGTCTCGGGTCACAGAGTCGGGAATGTACCGGCTCTTTCTAGGGTCAACAGTCAACGCATGTATTGGAGAGGGAATCTTCTGCAAACACGTCTATATAAGTTTTGTTTTTTAATCAAAGTTATTGTTGATTTTTCCATATAATTCCCTTATTTATGTTCTGATATGAAAAATTAAATAAATTAGAAAGGAAATTTAGGGTGATCATATTGTCCAGAAATGAAAAAGAAGTGGAGAAGTAAATGTGAACACTCTCCTTCGTTAAAAAATTCTAATATACGGTCTTGATTTGTTCGCCAATTTTGGATTTAAACGTCTTTATTCATTTATGTATTTATTCTTAATATTAAATATGTAAAACTAACTTAACTAACTTCTGATTCGATAAGCTGAAACTAATCTCACTCGTGTTAGATAGAATTTAGAAGGTCTGTAAAATATTTTCGCCGGAGTTTTAAGATAATTGTATTTGCAGAATTCGGATTCGAGAAATCTAGTTATACTATAAGAGTTTTGTGTCAACTCATTGACACTCTTTGAAGTAGTTTTAATTTAATATACCATAACAAATGGAGAACAAAACTTGAATCAAGCAATGGATACCAAAAACATTGTCCTAAAATGGAAGTGTCAATTGTAAAATATACATCAATGGGGGGGGGGGGGGCAAGAAGCATATGCTTAGAAGTGAAAATGAGAAATTCAAGAATTAACATGTACCTGAGTGCTTGATATCTAAGTTTCAGTTTGTCTCATGATAAAAAAAAGTTTCAATTTGTCCCCATCAAATGAATCAGCTTTCACAAGAATGCATATGCTGGTCTTAATTAAGTTCATGTTGATGTTGATTTATAGCTTTGGTGAACTGCATTTGAAACTTTTAGTACAAAAACCTTATGCAAGACAACATTTGCATGCCTTCATGCAGAGTCTTGTATTAATCATGAAATTTAATTAATTCTGAAATTTATTTATATAAATAAAACCTAGACATTAATTATTATAAGTCTTATATCCAAGTCATCATTTTGTCAATGCATGCCAAAAAGTTCTAAGGAAAAAAATTTATAAAAAAAAAGCCAAATATATTTTGGGATCATGTGATGATTAGTTAATTAATTATGATTTAGTAGAGTCTTAATTTATAGCTTTGATCAAATTGTGTAGTCAAAATTCAATTAGACCATTTGTCCTATTTGGTTTTGGTCTTTAACAATTTCTAAACCAAAAGTTAGGAGCCGCTTAGACTGTTATTATTATTATTATTATTATTATTATTATTATTATTATTATTATTATTATTATTATTATTATTATTATTATTACTTTTTTCTTTTTGGAATTAATTTAAACTTTTAGACAAGCAAATAAATAACAAAATTTCAATTTCATTTTAGTTGAACAAACCATATATCTCTTCCTTTCCTTTTCATTTCTATTGGATTTCGTCGTTTTCTTAATCCAATTTGGATGGAAATTTCACATGCCACCATGTGAGAGAGAAGCTACCAAAACCAGTCCAAAAGTTTTGTAGATCAATAGCATTGTGCATGCATATAATTAACAGTCAAAGTACCCACTTCACATTATACCTACAATTTTGGATAAAAGCTTAACTTGTCCCCAACTTCGTTAATTATCAATTTGTGTTTTTTCTTTAAATTTAATTTTTGGTCTAAGATAGGCTGACATTGTATTTGATCTAATTACCAGTCAATTAAAAAAACACTAAGCTTTAACTTAACAGTACTAATTTGGTGATCCTAATGGTGAGCTTTCGATTCGATTACTAGTCAATTTTTTTTTAGAAAAAAAGATCACTAAATTTTAACTTAATAGTAATAATATAATCATTAGAACTGTAAGGTATCAGAGTTAGTGGGATCCCTTGTGCCAAGAAAAACATCATCAATCATTAATTCCCTGCTCTTGCTTACAAGCAAGCATCTTTTCTCTCTGTTATTGTCGTTATCGATGAACCCTAGCATATGATTTGGAGCGAATATTTATACAGGCAATTTCAGTTAATGGTATTCACTAATTTAATATCCTCATCGTTAATTGATTTTCTGATCGATCAAATGATTAATTGGGACTATGGTTTTTCTGGTTTGATTTCCTGCACTTTGTCAGAGTGTTGCCAATCTAATATCTATGTTCATTAATCCTGTTCTCCATTTCTGAAACAAGCTTCTGCTTCTTTCCCTTTACGTTTTCAAATTAAACCCACAATAGCAAACACTTATTCTTGAGTATCTTCTGCAACATACATAGTAGTTTCACATATGTATTTAAAATCCTTGAGTGGCTTGGTGAAATGGATTTGGACTAAATTAAAATTCTCGATTGTATATATATATAGCAATTGATCAAATTTGATTTCTTGCTTGTGTACTGCAGTGGAAGATTTTTCATCAGTTTGCTTCAGTTTGACACAACTGTGTGTTATTCTTACAGCATATCTTAGACACGAAAATCTCTATTACATCGAAATCCCAGACCAATAATTGTCCTGCCTGAGAAATTTTGGGCTACGTTCCATGAATTAAAGCCAAGAATGTAAAGAAAATAGAAAGAACATCAAGTGCTTAAATAACTGGATATGGTCTCCTCTTTGTTAATAGCAGCAGTTCTTGCTCAACAATTCTGCGGCTGTTTATCATTGTATTCATCATTATACATTGAATAATACTCTTCACCTTTTTGAAGCAGCTTCCTTGTATTATGCTGTATTTAATTATGGATTAATTGCATTTAATATGGTAATCTTTGTTCCTGCTTTATCATCTTAATTAGCTGATAAGTGTTAAGAAATTTAATTATCTTATTATCAATCCCCATGAATCACCAATCTAAACCACTTTACTGATTAAAGGAATATCAAATAGATTTTTTTTTTTTTTTTCTGAAAAAGAGTTAATAAATTGAGGAGCAGCTCCCTTAATGCATGCCATATTCAAAGCACAGGATGCCTTTCTCTAAAAATATTGAATATTATGTTTTTGTCCAAGTTTGTTTGCTGCTTGTTTAATAGCTACAACTACCAATCTTGGAGGCAGACAACATTTTTTGAACTAAAGAAATTAATTTATGGATTCTCACTCTTGATTCCAATTGGTATATATTTATCTTTCACCCAAGGGTGGCAAATGGGTGGATTAGCTACATGCTCCAACATATATAAAAGGCGCGCATGTTTTTTAATTTAAACGTTGAAAGTTAACGTTTGTTAAAACCAAGTTTAAGAAGGCACGATTTTTTTCTTTTATGTGTTCTTCTATTTTGAGCTCGCTTTTTCTTTTTCTTCTATTTTATTCGATTTGTTTTTCTGTAATTTTTTGTTCGATTGCAAATAATAAATATACAGTTATAAATTAATAAATCTATAGTTATTAAATAATAAATATAAATATAGTAAGCAAATAATTAAATATAAAAGAATGGATAAAACAAATTTATAAAAATAAATAATAAATATACAGTTATAAAATAATAAATTTATAATTATAAAATAATGAATTTGAACCAGATAAACAAATAATCAAATATAGAATAAAAGATGAAATAGATTCATGAAAACAAATAATGAACATACAATTATAAAGTAATGAATCTATAGTTATAAAATAATGAATCTGAATCAGGTAAGCAAATAATCAAACATAAAAAAAGACAATATATTCATAAAAACAAATAATGAACATACAGTTATAAACTAATGCATCTATAGTTATTAAATAATGAATCTGAACTTGATAAGTAAATAATCAAATATAGAAGAAAAGATGAAACAAATTATAAAAACAACAAATAATGATAATACAGTTATAAAATAATGAATTTACAACTATTAAAATAATAAATCTATAATTATTAAATAATGAACAATACAATTTAACGGAATATGTGATTTAGGGATTTTTTAGGATTTTGTATGCGTGAATGGGCCTTTACCTCATGTAGTTACATGCACTCAGGTGTATTAGAATAGGTATGAGTTGGGTCTAAATGGACTGGATTGCTTGCCACTCATTTATGACCCATTTAATGAGAATATATACTCATTTAATACTATCTCACTCATTTACCCATTTAATACACATACATAATATATTTAAAACTTAAACGGACATGAATTTTATTTTATTAATTTGGAATTCTAAATACAGGAATTTTGAAATAAAATTTTAATCACATACTTGTTTTAACATGACCTACGTCCAGGTGTGCTTGACTCACAATTTGCTCCAGTTTCATTCGATAACTTAATGTCACAAATCCGTATTTTAATTCTTTACTTTTTTTGAGTATGTAACTAGACTCTAATCTTATCAGTATTGTTTAGGACAACATATATTCAATTTTCAGTCATCTTGACTTATTAGATTTCTATTCGTGTGTATCAATTTATGTCCTAATAGGTTAAAATGACAATTTAAATGTATAATTATTATTTCTTTTAAAAACTTTTTATTGAAAACTTAAAAAAAATTAATTTTTTAACAGTAAAAATAATATTTTTTCCAGTAAAAATGGTAATTAATATATATTAACTATCAAATCACATAATTTATATTTTATTAATAATGTTTTTTAAAATAACATTGAAAATTTTTATGTGAACATATCAAAAATGGCTAAAAATAATTAATATGTTAATTAAGTAGTTTTTCTAAAAATTTAATAAAACTTTGGAGTTAAAAAACTAAAGTTTTTTTTTTAAATTTATATATGAATTTAAATGGATATCCATATCTAATCTTAACACACCCATATATTAATGGATAAAAAAAATTAAATTCATTTATAATCCATTTATAATTTATACTCTAATGTAAATGAATAAATATAGATAAATTAATGGATATTAGTTACTATTGATACCTCCACTTTCACCATACAACAACTCTTTGAAATATTTCATTTATCTATAGTACAATGTAAAGATATTAATATCTAGCAATTCCCTTAAATAAAAACAGGCCTTGTCCGAAGGATTTGTTTCCATGACATCTTTGTTTTCTTTTGAATTTTTTTTTTCTTTTTCCTTTTTTAAATGACTTGGCTAGTCAAATTTTTCACCAAATGCACATGCAAATATATCATGCATTTTATATTGTTGAATTCCACCACACAATAAAGTTACAAAAAAGGTAAATCATAAATGGAAATAAGGAACATATAAAATGACCATAAATAAAATATTTATTGTTTCTATTTTATATAACTTTTAATAATAGATAAATTAGTAATTTGAAAGATTGACAAAATAAATAATTGTAAAATACTCATTACTTTTATTTTATATACGACTTTTAATAATAGATAAATTAATAATTTTCATATCAATTATAATATAGAGACGAGTCTAATATATAATAATTACATGTGAATGAAAAACTAGTTATATTAAATGTAACAAATTAAATAATTTTTATCTAAAAGAGTGTAAATAAGTTACGAGATTATTTCAATTTACTTAAAAATTTTTACTTCGAGTTATGAATATACAGCAATCTTAAAAGTTGAAAATATTTTAAGAAATACTTATTTGTTAAAAAATTTCCAATCTTTTGCATTTTGTACAATTCTAGCTCATAGTGAGAAAATTAAACAATACTACTTATTCTTTTTTATTTTTTTTTAATAATTTTATACAAATGTGTTATGATTATGATGCCTACGTAAACGCCATTTTTCTATATAAAAAAAGGAAGTTGCTAACTCAGCTCGTGCAATGCCAAATCAGTACTTATGAAACAGTGCGTTTTAGGTTCTCCATCTTCATTAAAAGCCCCAAATCAGTTTTGACCGCCGTAGCCCCATAAAACAACGTCGTCCTCCTCTTCCTCCTCTTCTTCTAAACCTAACCCAGTGGATGGTGAAACCCATGTCAGAAACCAACAGTAACAGTGCATTAGTAATCCAACAGCAGGGACGAGAGTCGGGAGGAGCCCGATGCGAAAGGCAGTAAGGGAATCGAGTGGCATGACAAGCAGAGGGGTTTGCGAAATTCATCTCTGGACATATTGCTCAGAAGAGCAAGGCAGCGCTTTGAAACGCAAGCACAAGCACTCCTTTCCTCTCCTCCATGTAGGCCTTTGAAGATTTCAAAAAGATGCCTGCAAAATTCATTAGAAAGAACTTCAATGGATGCCTGCCTTTTCTGCTCCAACCTCCCTCCACTTAAAATAAATGGAGCATTGATGCGAGACCAAATGAAAGATTGAATCTTTTTAAACCAAATGAAAGATGATAACGTATATGCTTCGAGATATATACTTAAAGAGGCTTGTTGGTTTAGCAAGCCTGGTGTTTGATAAAATGTCTAAAAGAGATAGAGTATTTTGGAATGTAATGATTTTGGGGTATTTTGAGAATGGAGAGGTGGTGTGACAGTGGAGGCAAGGCCAGAGATGAGATTAGCTTTGGAGGAGGAGAAGGAGGAGCCTTGGAGCAAAGAGAGTTTGATGGGGAGCGGAAGGGTGTATGGTACCGATATTTTATGCATGTTTGGCTTTAAGGAAATTAAATGAAAATGTTAGGATTTTTTTTTCTTTGCAAACATTTTTAAAGTTTGTAGTTTATCTTGTAATATTTTCTAAAATTAATAATTTTTTTTGTTAGGGTTTTAGTGTGATTTGCTCACTCATTAGCTGACTCAATATTTTGTTATTATTTTTCATATATTTTCCCGTATTCACGTTGGCAATATTTACTGAATTTTTTTGCGAGAAGTTAAAATTGTTAAAAAATTGAAAAGAATAAATACCGTTGTTTAATTTTTTTCGAGATGGTGCTAGAATTGTGCAGAGTGTAAAATGTCTGGAAATTTTTTTTTGGTAATTAAGACTTTTAAGAAATGAGGCAATGGAATATAACATCATGGGATGGTTAATTAGTTAATAGATATCTTTAACAAGCTTATTAGTCTTAGTTTCAAATAAACTTTGATTAAATATGTTGTCCTTACACGGCTATGTCTTATTCTTTTGACTCCAAAGTATGGTTTTACCCACTAAATAATAGCCATTAAAATATTAATAATTAATAATTATATTATATAATTAATTAATAATTTGATGAATTCACCTGACTCTGATCGTAATTGGATTTAAATAGACAACATAAGAAGTTTTGCAGAAATTGAATTCGGGCTATTCCTTCTCAGCCCAACCCCATGACTAGTTACTGATAGTACCAGCTCAGACATATGTAATTGCCCAACTCTTTTATTCAATTTCCGAATTTCACATCATTAATGTTTTTACGTTTGAAAAAATGAAGACTTTCCAAGTTTCGAATCTCCTGATATCATTCATCAATATTAGTATGAGTTTATTTTTTAAAAAATAATTATTCTTATTGTATAGACTATGATCAACTAAATCTTCTAAAAATAATAATAATTATTATATTTTATGGGTTTGGATTAGAAAAGAACTACTTGACTATCAAAATATTAGTTAATTATAGATATACATATGATATAACCCGTTGCAATGTAATATATTATCAAAATTCTAAAACTAGGAATCTTAACTGCGTCTGTGACGTTAGCATTGGAGAATCCAATAACCAAAAATAAATTTTATTTAATCGCGTAAATTAATTATAGTGAACTGAGAGATGATCTTATTCCCCATCTGGGAAATTTAACATTTTTTTTTCCTTCTATCAAGTGGGATAACAAGATCACATGGCTTCATATGCACTACATGTTCTAAACATTAAACAAATTTTCAAATATCAATATATAATTAAAATTTGGTTAATTACTTCCAGTATTTTGCTTTTTAAGTGTATACTATGTCATTTATAGACTATTCAATTATTTATTGACATGTATTTAATTGTTTTATTATTATTGGTAAGAAATAATATAATATACATACATGTTATTTAATAATTAAATTAATTTATGAATAATATGGTAAATATAGTTTACCTAATAATTTATCGTTAATATAGTTTGAATTCGTATCGAACAAAATCAAGGAATAAAGTGTTCACTCATCACTGTTATTAGCATTTTTAGCACATAACAAAGGCGTTGGGGGAACACAAGATCTCACCTCATCACCCATATCCGTGTCTAAACAAGAAGGTTTGATGAATATTTTTGTAGAAATGAACTTGATATGGAGGAACAAAAATCTTTAACGGTTTAATGCAAATTATTCAATTCCGGATTACTTTTGTTGCCTGATTTTAGTGATCTTATTCTTGATTACAAATGATAATGGGATGATTAAATTTGTCACCTTTTGTCATATAATCTTCGACAAAAATCGTGGATTTTATCCTAATTTATTTTTATAATTTTATGACCGGATTCTGTTGCTATCTTAACTATAACAACAAACAAACGGAAAGATGCAACTAAAATGAATTAATGGTATTAAAATTTTTGCATATGTATCAAATTGATATTAAAATTTTGTTTTGTATCAAATTGATACTAAAATTTTGGATTTAGTTCTAGATCATGCTACCAAACACTGTTTCAGTTGATTCATACTGATGTAGACACCAAATTTACTGATATGGATGCCGGATTTACTGACGTAAATACTGGAAAAGTTTTGGATATCATGATCTATAATTCAACTTCAAAATTTTAATACCAATTTGATATAAAACAAAATTTTGATATTAATTTGATACACATATAAAAATTTTGGTGCCAAAAAAACAAAACATTTTACCAGAAAGATGCTTTTATATCTAAACTCAAAACTCAATCCCCAAACCTACGAAGAATGGTTAGTGAAGTTAGTTATTAACTAATGCAACAAGGCAAGAGAAAAAAAAAAGAAAAAAAGAAGCTTTCTAGCTACTTCTACTTCTCTGCAAAAAAATCTTGTTCTTGGAAGAAATTCTTGATTTTGCTGTCTCGAATATCTGTTTGGCTTTGTAACAGATCCTGGACGAATATCGCCATTAATTCCAGCAGCAACTTATAATGGAGGCATTAATTTCTGATTTCTGAAAGATAGTATACACTATCAAAAGCCTTATATAGACTTTCTGTAATTAATACTTGTAAATAATAAATTTCTATTCTTCTCCATATTATTTTCTAAAAAAAAAATGTTTAATATAAAAAAATACCATATATATTAAATTCTAAAATTGAAATCGTTCCAAATTTAAGTATCTCACTATCTTTTTTGGTAGAATGCGGTCGAGCAAACGGTACCAAGTTTTTTTCGTAAGGCGTAGAGAAGTCCAAAATTATTTGTCAAAAGTGTATAAAAATTCACATATTTTTAACCGCGTTAAAAAGTCACTTTTAATTAAAAAAAAAAAGTGTGAGCCATAAACTTTTTTCTTATCAGACCCTAGCAAGATGCTAAGTTCACTAGAGGGTTTCTGGAATCTATCCGGTATAAATTACACCGGGTACTTTAGAATTATTGGATTATCAACTTTTAATTTCAATCATTCATTATCAAAAGGTGAAATTAAAAATTTATAATACAATAGTTTTAAATCACCCGATGTAAATTACATCAGGTACACCGTAAAATTCCTCAGTTTATGATTACAAATAAAGTAACTTCTCGATTTTGAGTCTTTCCATCCATACTTCACTTATTATCACACATATCTTGTGTTTAAAAAAAAAAAAAAGGCTTTTGACACAAATAGGCCAGTTGGGAAGCGATATTAACCGTGCCAACAATATATTTTCTGTCAAATAACAATTACAAACTTACGCCTTCATATAGTTATATCTTGAATCAACATGTGAAAAGTATATACAGTGAAAAGTATTATATATATATATACTATTTCATATATATGCTACATATTTATTATACAAAATAATAAATGTATATGTATGCATATAAACATTTATTATACATTGAATATACATTATATCTTATATATTTATAAAAGATATAATGTATATATGCTAAAAAATGTATATATATTTATCTTACAAAATAATTATGATAAAATATAAAGTTATACGTGGTATATTTAATGTATACATATATAAGATACATATTTATATGTCATATATTTGATAGACTATTTCAAAGAGTTTTACATCCATTATGGGGAAAAGTAAGAAGAGAGAAAGGTGTAGAGGGATATCTAAGGTGACAGGTGGTAGAAATATAGGGTGGTATGCAAGCATATGGAATTATGAACTGCAAATAATTGTACCACAATTCACTATTCACACCCATGAGACAAAAAATTCATTGTTGACTTATTTCCTCCAATTTTGCAACGCATTCTTTAGAAGTTACTTTAATAAAAAATAAATGTGCATTTTTGAGATATGTAAGATATATTTAAGATGCTTGAAATATATTTAATATATGTGAGATATACATTATGAAATATATGGGTATATTGTAGGTTTAGGGTTTAAAATGGCTTTTCATTTAATCTTTGACTACACGGTGCTAGGAAACGAGAAGCAGTGAAATGTTCCATTGAATTTTGAACTTCAGTATTTATGGCCTAATATGGCTAGTTGTGGGTTGGTGTAGATATGGGCGTTAGTCAGTAAACTGAAGGTTTAAAAGCACAAGTGAGGTAATTTTTTCAAAAAAAAAAAAAAAAAGAAAAGAAAAAACATTTGGGCCAATTTTGGGTTGAGGCAGCAGACACTTGAAATTTGTGGGCCAGATGATGCCCATTTCTAAAAGTTAAGAGTGTAGGTGACTTGGCCCATGTTTTAATTGGTGAAGATGACGAGGATATCTCCACCAAAAAAACAAAAACTGGGATCTATGGCAAATTTGCAATTGAATTTTTTATCTTAATTTTTTTTTTCTTATGATGTAATTTATCATAATTTAAATAAAATTCTTGTACTGTTAATTGAAATTGAGTTTAACTCATTGAATTATTTTTAAAATAGATGGAATTTCCGAGATATGTCGAACGAGATTAAATTAGTAATGTTTTATTGCATAATAATGGATTGCATTTTAATCTTAAAATAATCCATCCATAATTAGTTTTTTTAAAAGAACCAAACACACACAGCTTTGCAAATGTCATTTAGTAGAAAATATAAATAAATTTAATAAATTTAAATTGTTTTGTAATTGCGAGGATTTATAGATTAGTATTTTGTTCATAAATTGTAGAGTGCTCTCATATACACTGTTCAAATTTTTAATTATCCACTATTTTAATCAAAATTTGCGTCAGGTAGAGGCCTACTACAGAAAAATAATACTCACTCTCAAGTTTTAGAATTGCTTCGTATTCATATTTTATATTCGAAACCTCTGATTTAAAAAAAAAAAAAAAAACTCTTACTATTGATCTCATCTCACCTCTTACAAGTTATTATATGTTATGTTTTAATTACATCGTACTGAATTCTTCTTTCGCATCGTACTAATTAATGTGATACATCATACATATGTTGAATATTGTTCTCTGTGATAATACCTTTTTTTGTTTTAATGAATTTTTGTCTTGATTTCATCTGGTTGATTAAGGAACTCATTAGAAATTTGAATAGAGAAATTCGGATAGAGAGTAAAGTGGGCTCCATTAGCAGGCTTCTGTAATTTAACTAGAAAAATGTGGGGAACAAAAGTCAATCATAAGCTTTAACTAAAATTTGATTTTAATCATTTCAAAATGTAATAAATCAAATTTTTTTTTCAATAAAAAGTTCAAGTATAAATTTGAATTCGAGATATCACTGACTAAGACAAATTTTATTCGTGTCAAATGAATTCGTTAGTTGTATTGATTTTAGTTGTTTATTGCATCGCTAAAACTTTAGAATCGACTAAACTGATATGTAAAAGAAGAACAAATGAATTGAAAACTCGAGGGCTTATAATTTTTTTAAGAATAAGAATATTGCTTGAAAAATGATTTAACCAAGAAAACATCAGGCTCAAAGCAAATCCCATTGAAGTAACCAGCACTGTAGTGATTTAAGATTCTCTAGGCATTCAAATGGATTATGAGTAGAAAAGAAAAAGTAGAAATATTCATGACCTTTAATCATATAAATATATGGGTCAATCAATTTTTTGATATATTATATATCAGCCACCAGGGTGATCGATGCTATTGCTTTGGGAAGTATCATGATCATCCAATAAGAAGAGTTTCAATTTGAAGACCTATTGGTTCGGACAGCTAATTGCAGAGTTGATTATTCGGACTTTTCAATTTATAGATATTGATTTCGAACCTATAAAAGAGATATTTCCAAAACTCACAAAGAAATTGGTTCTGACATCTAATTATAGAGTTGATCATTCGGACATTTCAATTCGTAAATATGGATTTCGAACCTATAAAGGGTATATTCCCAAAACTCACAAAAAAAAAAAAAAAAAGTGAGTTAGTTATTTAGTTAAACAAATGATTTGTTATTAGAACATATAGCAACTACCATTTCATTCTGACATACATATTTTTTTATTTTTTAATGGATTTACATCTTTCATTAATGAAAATTTTTTGATGTAGATAAGTTTAAGGATCAACTAGTAACAGTTCTTCTTATTCGAGATATTATATGAATGAATTAACTAAAAAATCTAATAACTTAAATTTAAATTTCAAAGGTATTATAAATTATTTTTTTCTATTTTCATTGGAAAATCTACAGCAATTTATAGAATGCAAGAAAAAAGAATAAAAAGAGAGAAAAAAAGGAAGAGATTAGAGATAATTCCAAGGGTAATTAAACAACTAAATGTATCAATTAGATTTTTTCTTTCCTTTTGAATTCAAGAAATTAAGCCGATTTGTTTCGATTTATATTTGGCTGGGAAAAAAAAAACAAAAAGAGAGAACAATAGCCTAATTTCCATTTTCTATTTGATTCTAGAATTAAAAAATTAAGAATAAGTAACATACATTATTTCCAATACTTTAATGGGTAATAAAGTCCCTCTCTGAATAATAACTGGTCTTTCTAATAGTTTCACTCATTACTCTTATAACCCATTAGTCCGACAAATATTCTTCAAGTGAAATAAAAAACTACATATCAGCATGAACCCCAAAAAAAAAAAAAATACATATCAGCAATAAATGAAAATGTCAGATTTTTTTAATCTCAGTTTTTAAATTTTTTTGATTTTTTTTTTAAAAAGCCAATAGTAATTATGATACTGCAGAACATATTTGTTAATTTAACCCTAACAATATATATATATATATATATATTCTATAGTTAATTTAATAAAACATTCCCTAGAAAAACATCATATCATGTTTATGGACAATATATCAGGTTAAGATAAAAATAATGATCACTTGTCAAAAAAATAAAAATAATGATAAAAAGCTTAACCATTTCAATAAATCCAGAAAAAAAAAAACCCATGATATCTTGAAAAAGTTTTTTAAAAAAAAGTTAATAATAGCTCTCCTCACAAAATTCTTTCCACCACGAAAAATCAGTAGATTTTCACCAAGAAACAACCAAAACTGAATGATTTCATTTACAGTAGCAGCAAAATAAAAATAACTGTATAAAAAAACTTTACTGCATGTATAATCTAAACAAATCACATACTCCTTCAGAAAAAAAAAAGTAAAAACAAAAAAAGCAGACAAAAAGCAAGAAGGAGATGAGGATCTTACTGATCTGAAACCTTAATATTCGATAATAATCTGATTAAATTGTTAAAATTCGGGATCTAAAGAATAAATCAGAGAGAAAAGCAGAGAAAGCAACCAAAGTAAGTTAAAAACAAACCATGATTTCGAATGGTACAGAAGTTAACCAAAGGACAGACATACCCACAGAAACGAGGTGGTGACAGTACGAAAATCACCTGAAAAAAGCCAGTCAGAGAAAAAGAGAACACTCAAAACTGAAAAAAAATAAATTAAAAGAATAAAAAATAAATCTCCAGTTAACACACAGATCCACACCTTCTTATCAAATGGATTATGGCCAACACTATTTGATAATATAAAAAATCAAGAAAACAAATGGTGCAAGTTAGGGTTAAGCAGCACAAAACCCTAGCAAAGTTAGTGCATATTAAAATAAAAAGAAAGGGAAAAAAAAGAACAAATACATAAAACAGCAGCAGTATTAAGATCACAAGTTCAGAACTGCAGGTTTTACAAATAATTTTTTTTGAAAAAAAAAAAAGCAAAATTATAGTTAAAGGCTTCACCTTGTTCATCTTTGAGAGGGAGGGTATGATCTGATTAAGAATAATGGAGAAGGGAAAATAGCCATTTATTGCCGCTGCAGCATCATCAAGATTCCCATATACTAAAAGGGACATTGGATTGAAGCAAAAAGGGACCACCGAAATAGATAATCTCACCACAACCCACTTACCCTATGATAAAGTTTTGTGAATCTTGATGATGCTCCATCAGCAAACAGTGACTGATATAATGTTTTTTCTTTAGATCTTGGACTAGTAATCATCATCTGCCCATGCAGAAACAGATAAAGAGAGAAAAAAAGGGAATTTTTTTGCAATAGAAACCCTAACCCTAACCCTAAATCTCACTCTCAATATGGAAGAAAAGTAAAGTAAAGGAGCAATAAAGTGAAAATCTAAAGAGATGCACATTAAAAAAGCTTCAAAAGTTTTAAAATAAGAAAGACCCACATGGTAGAAAAAGCTTTCTCCTTATTCTCTATGTATAAACAGACAATCTAAAAGGATCCAAAATCAATTGAAAAGAGAAAATAAAAATAAAAAGAGATAATTATATGTAACAAAACTACCTTAGAGAAGAAAAAGACTCGAAGAAAAAAAGAGTACAAGAAGAGGAAGATGAGGTTTGAGGTATGAGGGTTGAAGGGTATAAATACTAGAGAGAGAGGCTCAATGGGTAATGAATACGAGAGAGATTGGAGGGGATTGGTTGGTGATAAGAGATTTGCCAGTTGAGAGAGAGAGAGATGGTGTACCCACAACAGTTGCACATCGTAATCCTAGGTACCAAATATTACCTAAATCTTAAATCCTCACTGACCAAGGTTACTTTTCTTCTTTTTTATTTATTTATTATTTTTATGTAAATTAGATGTATTTACCGTGTGAAATTAATTCTATTTAGAATTTAGTTATAATTAAAATTCTTCAATATTCTCTATAAGTATATGTTTAGTGGGAATGAAACCAAAGAACTTTTTCTAATAAATACAGTATGTGCTGACAACAGAGTTATAATTCTTGGGTTATTATTATTATTATTAGAGCCAGTTAAACCAATTGTCTAAGTAATGGTTTATGTGGTTGCGTCCTGTACAAGCATAATTTTCCAGTGGTGGGACTGGAAGCTCCAATTGACAGGCCTCTGACCCTTTGCGGTGTACGTGAACTGGGTTTGGCCGGTGCGCCTCTTCAAGGGTCATCTAAGTTCATTATTTCCCATTTTCAGACCCATTCTAACCTTTCAATTTTGTGTGAATGTTTCAGTTTTATGAGCCAAAAAACAATTACAATTTGTATAAAAAAATTTTACTATTTGTTTAGAGTAAAAGATTGACAATCGCTACCCTCTCCTTCAAATTTCATCATTTTCTTCTTGTATGTTTTTAAAAAAATATTCATATACATTTCATAATTTATATGACGGGTATGATTCACATTTCAACAAGAATTAGAGAGATGAATGAAGGAAAATGATCAATATCATTGTAATTCCTTGTCAAATTACTTCTTGTTATCCTTAATCATTGATTAAGGTGGTTTTTCCCCCTTAATTATAATAATAAATAAAAATTTGATTATTTTTTTTTTAGGTTTTTGTATGTAAACGATTTCTTCCTCGGTGGATGGATGGGGAATTTCTTTTATAAACTTAAGTTTGATTCAGTGCAATGGTTATAATTATTGGAATTTCAGTAGGGACTTCAGAAAATATAGATAAAATTGTCTATTTGCCTTGCTGAATGGTAATTATCTTCAGTACAATATGTATGCTAGTCTTCTCTGAAATCATCCATTGATCTCTTCTTGTTAGAATCTATTTGCATTGTGTACAGCTTGTACTTCTGTTAATTGTTTCTGTGCATCCTCTAACTTGGCTGATTCTGACACTCAAATAAGTTTTTGGCTTGGAGTTAGAAGTATCACTTACATTTAAGTCCGTTTTCACATAATTAAGCTGATTTTATTGGAAAAAGCTACAGAATTCAATCTCCACTAAATAAATATAAATAACTCCGAATATAGTTAATTTCGGACAGTAAAACCATAGGTAAGAATACCTTTATAGTTTATTTAAATAAATGTTAAAACTCAATTCCAAACTGAGAAAAAATATTAATCAATTTCTCATGTATTGGGAAGACCTTTGTTTATCTCAAATAAACTATTCTTAATTAATTAATTTGGATGTGTTGAATGATGGGATGACTTCCATTGTTGTAGAATGCGATAATTAGGTAGTGGTTCATATGATTAAAGGTTTATATATTCTACAGATATCCACAGTCTCCTATAATCACTCAAATTGGGAGTTTGGCTCACTTCTTTTTTTTTCTTCTCTTCTTTTTCTATTCTTCTTGTGCATCGTAAGACAAATTTTGCAGCGGATTGTCTTTCTCATTTGACCTACGATTACGCGATTGGCACTCATGTGATACCAAATCCTTAAGGAATTTGGTTACAATTTAGGGCATGTTTTTAAAAAATATATATTTTTTGGAAAAAAATTTTTTTTTGTACTTTTAACTTTTTTTTAGTTTTGAAAACTGATTTTCAATATAAACAGTTAAATAAATTATTTATTCAGAAATATGTTTCAAAAAAATAATTTATAAAAAATTAAAAAAATCAGATAATTAAATAAAAAAATTCAAAATCTGCTTTTGAAACAATCAAAAGCAACCTCAAACATCTCATTACAACATGATTTTATTGGCACTTCTTATGTCTGTTAGTTTTTGTCTCTTTTTTTTACGGATTTTGCTAACCTTCATGTATTAAAAAAAATTGTAAAATAAATGAGTTTTGAAGTTAGCTCATTTCAAAAGCTATATCAATAGGAAGAATTATTTGTAATATTATAGTCAACCAATGTGGGTTAATCCAATACACATCACTAGCTTTTTTTTTTTTTCTGTATATATAATTGATTAATGCTAATATAAAAGACAAAATAAGATTAACTGCATTTTCCAAAATCCTAGAGGAAACTAAGGGGGATGTATTCGTCTAGTAGTTTAAAAGATTTTAATAGATTTAAAAAATCAAGTGATATTTAATTAGAATTTATAAAAACTCTATAAAAGTTAGGATGCATTTAATTAGAATTTTTAAAGACTTCAAAAAAGTCTATAAAAGTAAGATAGTATTCAATTAGAATTTTTAAAAACTTAAAAAAAAATCTATAAAAGTAAAGTGGTATTCAATTAGAATTTATAAAAACTTTACAAAATAAGGTGACATTCAAAAAGTTACTAATTTTTATAAATATCATATTTTTAAAGACTGTTTATGTAATTCTATATATACAAAATTCTTACAAAAGTCTTTTACTTTCTCCAGTGATTTCAACCGACTTTTTCATAAAGTTTATAAAAATTATTGACAAATTTATAAAATTTGCAAAAGACTTAAAAATAAGTCTATAAAAACCATTAACAAATTTATAAACTCTGTAAAAATTATTAAAAATCTATAAATTCTGAAAAAGTCATTGACTTCAATATATATATATATATATAATCATAATTGAATTTCTAACATGATTTTACTCGAATATAATTGAATTCATTGTATTTCAAAGTTTTTTTTTTTGTTTGAATTCATTGTATTTCAAAATTCTTCACTAGTACATGTATACGGAACATGTAAAGATAATAATATAGATAAGTTTCTTTTTCCTCATAGATAATAAAATAAAGGCATAACTCATATCCAACTCTTCAAATTTTTTTATTTTTTATTATATTGTCTCTTTAATTAGTTTTTGGTCTAATTTGTCTCATGAATATTATTTTTAAACTATATTATCACTTTAAAAATGTTAAAATAATATAATTAGCCACAAGACATGGCATGGCAGAATGCAAATTACTATAAATGACTGTCACATAAGTAAATTGTAACTAATTATATTGTTTTTTAAATTTTTATGGTAATATGATCAAAAACAACATTCAGTAGACAAATTGGACCAAAACCCGATCAATAAAAAAATCTGAAAAAAATTAACAATTAGTGGGGTTGGATATGATTTAAACCTAAAATAAAATTATTCATAACAATACAAATTTTTTGCATAAAGTAGTTGAAAGGAATTATTGATGTGATAGCTATTATCAAATATGTAAGTGCTTTGTGCTTTATTTTGGAGTGTGGTGATTTCACAACCACACCCCTCCAATATGATTATTTGAAGAAAATAGAGATTGACAAACTTAAATGCCAAATTTTACCTCAATATTCATCAGCCAATTACCATTTGTGAATAATAATGAAAAACTAATTAATTAATGTCATTAATCATTCAGCAAAACACAATTAATTTTTTTTAACCATTCAATATTTTCTTGGCAATTACAGACTAATTTAAATCTATACCGAATAAATCTATTAAAAAGATAAAATATCCGCTCCACCAGTCAAATTATAAACAGAAAATATATCGCATAAAAATCTCATATAAATATTCCCAAGTTAACATGACGTTAATGCTTAACAATAAAATTAAATTTTTATTGACACGAAAAAGTAATTTCTTTATCAGAATTAACTCGTCAATTTACAAATTTTTAAATTGACATAATAAAATAATAATAAAAAAGATTTCAATTTGTTTTCAAATTAATATATAGTTTCATAACTTTGGTATCATGGTGTCTACTTGGCAAGTGAAAAATGAAAACTGTGAAACTTCTAAACCCTAAAAGCGAATTCGGAGAGAAAGATTTGGCCAAAAAAGAGCAAATCTGAGAGTGAAGGAGAGGTGACGTGGACGAGTTGATGACATGGCAACATAATGTACGGACAATGTGAGAGAAAGAGGGAGAGAGCCAGCGTCGGACACGGAGAAGTGGCCATTTCCTCACGCCCAGAAAACATCTTCATCGTACGGACACACTCTTATTTTTCTTTCCTTTTTATTCTCTTTGGTTTTCGAGTGTTTCATCTTCTCACATATATATGTTGTTTCAAAAATTTTGTTTGTATTTTATGAGTTGTGATGCTTTATGTTCTTTTTCGTATTTCGATCTTTATATATGTAGATTCTTAAGAAATAGGTAAGATTAATATTAGTTAAATTTATATTAAATAATAAAAATTCTCGATTTAATCAAACGTAAAGCCATACACATCGAGCTGAAAATATTTATATATTTCATTTTATACGTAGATCCTTTAAAAATATATTCGATTAATAATAGTTAAATTAAGTACTATATTAAATGAGGATTATCGATTAATTAAAAGTAAATTATACGCATCGAGCTGAAATCATTTATATATTTTATTTCAAATTTAAAAAACATCTATAAAAATTATTTCTTTTAAAAGTATTATATTAGATTCTCGATCTTTTTTATTATTAATAAAAACATTCAAGATTTATTTATTATTAACAAGAGCATTCAAGATTTCTTTTAGATTTGCAAGCATTTAGATTTATTTCAAACTATAAAGTATCCATAAAAATTAATTAATTTTAAGACATCACATTAGACTCATAATCTTTTTATTGCCAATAAGAGCATTCAAGATTTTATTTGGATTTGTAATCCTTTAGAGTTTTTTTCAAACTATAAAAGAACTCATTAGAATTATTTATTTTAAAGAGTATTAACTTCCTTTTTTATGTTGTTTTCTTGTTTTTTAGATGATATTGCCCTTTATTTTTTATATGAATCTTATAATGTTAAAATTGTAGTACATTTTACATGTAATTCAAACTTCATAAATAAATAAAAATTTGAAAATTTTGAATAATTATTTCTCAAATTTTTCTTAGAAAAATGGTTTATTTAAGACATAATGTTATTTGTATGATGCAAAATGAATCGAAATTTTCAGTTCAAATATAATTACAGTTGACTTGTAAAATTCTCGACCCAGTAAAAATTTATAGGATCAACAAAGCTATTGGCTAAAGCCAGAACGTGGTTGCCAATATGTAGTAACCCGATGCAATATAGCTAATGATCAAAGAGGTTCAGCACTGTATAAAAGGGTGTAAATGAGTTAATACAAGAATTTTTCAATTTAATTAGAAATGTTGAAATAGATATTTGAATATACAACTATTTTAAATATTCTTAAAAAGTTGTTTTGCCTCGTTTTGAAATCCTATCTAACACATTCTACATACAGAACAAAATTAAAATGAGGCCCACCACTGTATTGATAGTTTGACATTCCAACAATAATTTGGTAATATAATCCTATCGAGCTAAAACTAAAATGCAGAATTTAAATTACATTTTGTAAACTTTGCTTAAATAGTATTCAATTATTTGTATATCTCACTATATATGTATATAGGATTTTCTTAGGCTAATAATAATAGCATTTAATATGGCATTATATATGGTTATTGGTTAATGATATATACCTATGAATTAGCTTTTACCTTCTTCTTCTTCTTATTACCATTAGTTGGTTGCTGTGCCAGAGATATTTTTAGCACAAAGTGGGGGATAGGCTGCTTTTCTTGTGGCCAACGACTTAATTAAACAGCCAAATAAAGCTGTTGTTGAAATTATGTGTTATTTACATATGAATCAATCTGAATTTTTATCAATGTTCACAGCCAGCTAGCTGTATACCTCTGTTTCTATTTCCAGCTTCAAGCCAACTTGCATGCTAGCTAAGCAAGTGTCTTTTTCTTTTTTCCATTTTTTTTTTTGGGGTACTCTTTCCCTTTTTATTTGTAATTATGTTGAGGTTATTATTAGTTTTATCTCTTTGGTGCATTTTGATTTTTTTTAGAAATTTGAATATGCAGATCATATGAAATCTAGTGGAAAATAATGGAAAAATTAAAATACTTTTATAATGTGATGAGATAATTATCTCTATTATATAAAAGTTTCTAATAAATTAAACATATTTATATTAGACTATATGAAATTGTTATAGAAATAAGGCCGCCCAAAATTTATCATTTTATTTAACTAATGCATGATATCTGTGTTAATTTTTTGAGCAATATTTATCATTTTATTTAATTAACACATGATATTTATATTAATTTTTTGAGCAATATATTAAAAACCCAAATCAGACTCAACCTTTCTCTTTTTTTCTTAACTCAGATATATTTTACGGTTTGAAACTAATTCTGTTTAAAGTTTAGTTTTAGTTAAAATTCTTCATTCCTTTTCAATGACGTATTCAGTGAAATTCGAATCTAAAAACTCCACTCGTACATAACTCTTGAATTAGCCTCCCCACTCTTTTTAATTTATCTTTTAAGCCTTTTCTTTCTCCTTAATATTTTTTGGGCTATTTAAAGGGCTAAAAACCCTAACCTAAGCTAGATTGGAAAGAGCCTAAATAAATAGCTGATTTGAAAAGATTTGTCAAACTCAAAAACAAATGCCAATGCCAATGCAGCCCACAAACCTCGCTGATCAGAGCCGTAAATATGCAGTAAATGTAAATTATGTGTGCTATTCAAATATAAACGTAGGTTTCTTCAAACGGAAAACCAGAGCTTCGTAGCCTACTCAGTACTCATCATATAGCCTTCTTTTCACTTCCCCCTTTTCTTCTATATATTGCATACACCCCTTTCCCCATTGTTCCTTCTCCCTTCCTTTCTCTTTTGCTCTTTTTCCCTCTACCATACGTTTAAAAATTGTTTTTTTTTTCCACAAATTTAGAGAAAAAGAAAGTGTTGATGTATTGATATTAAATTTTTTCAGCTAACTGAATTCGAGTCATTGTTATACAGTTACATTAAAACTTTTGAGAGAGTGTTTTATTGTCATTCGAAAGTTCCATGCAACTTGTTCTAAATTAATCAAATTAATTCTGATACCAAATTTAAAAAAGAAAAAAAAATAGTATACTGATATAGTATAGATTTGAAGGAGCTATATATGGTTTATACCTTTGTGAGCCTTAAACTTTATGTGCCTCCTCCAATTTGTTCCTTTTTCTCAAATTGCCCATTTAATCGTTTTTAGATTATATTTGTCATCCTTAACTTTGTTTTTGAATTATAATATAATTCTAAAAATTTGAAAAACCGCATGCTGTACATTAACTTGTTAATATGGCAGATAGAGTGTAAATTAATAGAAATAATCATCAAAAACAAAAATTGAAGGAACTGTATCGATACGCCTTTGTAATGATATTTGTTAGAAGTGGACAAAAATAAAATCCAATAGTATATGCCTAGAATCAGGTGGTTGAGAGTTGAGACTGGAAAAAAAAAAAAAAAGAATTTTTAGGTACTCGTGTAGTAATGGCAATGAAAATCTCTTGTGATCTAACGTTATGGAGAGAGGAGAAAAGATTGGATTTTTAATTTACAGGAATAAATCTCTCAGACTCTGATAGTGAAAGTGAGAGTGATCAGTAAGAGAGCAACTGTGGGGTTGTTGTTCATTAGAACAAATCCATCCATCAACTTGACATTTAAAGAATGAAGAATCCCTTTCTTTAAAGCTTAAATAAATAATTACAACTCTTTCTTCTTTTTTGAAATAAATTATTACAACTCTTTCTGGTTTATTACCAGTCACATAATTTTGTAATTAATTATGAAAATTCTTACAGTAAAAAAGAAGAAGCTAATGGCCCAAATGTCAACTATTGCATTGATTGATGGTGGGTTTGATGAGGGAGGGAATGAAAGTAAACGTAGAGTAAACGGGTGAGCTGAATATTGGAGCTTTGGATTCACTCAATAATGGAGGTGATTTAATTAGATGGTCATGATGATGATGATGATGCCAACCAATGTACGCATACAGAGTTTTTTTTTTTTTTAATTAAGTTCTCATTCTGTGGTAAAATTATTCAATCTGATGTGATCACTTGACGCCAATACAACTTCATATCCATCCAAGAAAATGTCCTTAATCTTTTCACACTTAGTATTTTTTTCTTTCTTTCTCCATAAGCCAATTGTGACGTATAATAGTCATTTCTTTACGTTCTCTGTAAAAATATTAAATATTCATAGTAAATAGTGGCTAGAAGATTCAAATTCATGATTTATATATAATTTTTATAAATGAAAATATTAATCAAATCATTCTTTAATTGACCGACTAACATAGAGTATTATTTAATTAACAATATTAATTGTAGCAAATGTTAAACTCTTATAAGTTTCAGTTTAAACTTTTATTCAGATTAAGGCATAAGTACAATTGATGAATTCCATCAAGGTTGTAAAAATTGGTCCGGTCAATGAACCGGAAAAACCAACGAATTATGGATTTAAGATCGAACTAGGATCAAGATCGAACCGGAGTTGAACCAGTCTATATAAGATTTTCATAAAATATAATAAGTCTCATATATAATAAGATATAATATGTCTCATACATAATAAAAATAGAAGATAAGTTATTCGAAATCATTCTGAGTATATAAAACTAATATAACATGTATCATATTCTCTTTTTTTTTTTAAATTATATTTCATATATTTGTATAACTAAATATATAATTAATTATTAAATATAACATATAACTTGAAAATACAATCAATAAAAAATTTCAAATTGTAAAGAAAAAGTAATATAAAAATAAAATAAGAAAAAAAATTAAAAAATGAGTCAAGACAACAATGACATAGCATCTTATTTCAAAATATGTTTATTTTGACTAACTTGACTAGTTTGTGATTAATTCATCTAGTTTCAGAGTTAATTTTCTAATTGAACTGATTGAATTAGCTAGATTGGATTAGATTTAACAATTAATTTTTTTTACATAAAATAAAAATGACTTGGAAAAACCGTATGATCAAATCCGGTTCCCAGTTTCTCCGGTTGAACAGGCCAGATCGCCGGTTTTTCCACATGACTGTTTTTCTTCCGGTTCTAGAAGTAAAAATCGCCCGGTTTAAGGCCCAATTTCCAATTTTTCGGTTGAACTGGCTGAATCGAGCCGAGCCAGTTTTCACAACATTGATTCCAAGATATTCCAAAGTCAGTTTATTCATTATAAATAAAATCCAACTAGTTTCCAACCCTATCAATCACAACTAGTTTAGAGTTGTAATTGGTCTGAGTACACACGTGTTGTCAGTTGAAGTTAATTCTCAGAGGAATATATATATAGTGCATGCTTGTCTGCATACTGAATTATTAGAGATTATTCTTGAAAATTTTTTATAAAACAAATTTCATCAATCATATCAAAAAATTAGTACAAATTTGTTAGAAACTAACCTTTACAATAATATGATTGAGAACATAGAAAATAGACAACCACCCAATAAGATTAAAGAAACCTGAACATGGCATGCACTCAATGCAACTTCCAAACCAAGAATCTACTCCTTCAGATCCTTAGTACAACACAAATGTACCCTTTAACCAGTTAGTTTTTTGCTTCCTTTTCATGGTACAATAATTCAATACAAATTGTTTTCAATGTTTCTCTCATTTCCTCTTCCACTGATGTTATATGACCTTACCATTCACTGTATTTCACTCTATTTTTGCTGCAAATATTTGTTATTAATAAAATGAGAATTAGTAGAAAATTGTCGCATCAATTTTCTTTGGCTATTTTAATTCGGACATCTTTCTTCTTGATACCAATTATTAAGAGTCATATATTTTGTCTTTTTGTTGGCTCAAATTATTACAAGATATATAAAAATGGAAATAGAAAGACAGATAAAATAATTATAAAATACTTACTATCTCTATTTTATATATAACTCTTAATAATTAGTAAATCAGTAATTTAGAAGGCGAGCAAGATGACTATAAAATATTTATTACTGCTATTTTATATATGATTTTTAATAATTGACAAATTAATAATTTTCGTATGAGTTATAATATTAGAGCAATGTGTACATATTCTGTGTACAAAGTTGAATAATAGAATTTTAAAGAGATTTTATATCATATACATCTTTGGATATGTATTAATTATATTGAATTTGCAAGATGATTTATATCTATCTAATAAAATACTGTAAAATAATATTAAATTTGAGATAAATATGAATTTTTTATTAACTATGAATAAAATACTATAAAATAATATGAAATTTGAGATAAATATGCATTTTTATGAATAAAATATCATAATATTATATAATTAACTATAAATAAAATATTATATTATTATGAATAAAGTTACATTATTAATAGTTAAAATATATTTAATGACGAATGCAATATCTAATAATAATTAATAAAAAACTAGTTTTTACTAAGTGTGTGAATTCAATTAAACATCATCAAAATAACAATATAAAATTAGGTTGGAATATACTATTGAAAAAAAAATAGATGAGTCAATCAATGGGTAATTTAATTGACATTTTTATTTGTAAGAATTGAAGCGGACCATGAGTTTGAGTCTTTTCATTTCCATCAACAAATATTTGTGAGAATTTAGGGTGAATTTTACCTACAGTCCTCCAATTATATAACTCGTAACAACTCGGTACCTGAAAGATTATTTATAACACAAATCTACCTCAATTATTTAACTCGTAACAATTCAGTACCTGAAAGATTATTTGTAACACAAAAGGTATCCAAATTATGTAAATTGTAACAATTCAGTACTTTAAAAATTATTTGTAATACCAAACTACCTCAACTTTTATTTTGTAACTAAATAGTACTCATGTATTCAACTATTATGGTTCATTTAATATTGTGTTTGGAAAAAACATTTTTCGGAAAAAATAATTTTGTATTTTTAACTTTTTTGAGTTTTGAAAACTATTTTTGCTAAATACAGATAAATAGATATTTTTTCCAGAAATATATTTGAAAAAAAAAATTTATAAAAATTAAAAAAATTAGTCAATTAAATCAAAAAAATTCAAAACATACTTTGGGAACACTTAATAGCACTCTCAAACACTGCGTAGTCTTTTTAACAGAAGTATAACATGAAATGTCCAGATAAATTTTAATAAAAATAAAATTAGTTGTAATACACAGTTAGTAAAATTGAAATTTATCTGATGTGAATATTACATCTAATTTTATTTTTATTAAAATTTATTTGATGTGGATATTTTATATCACAGTTATGTTAGGGAGACTAACATTCAAATACAGAAGTACTATTTAGTTACAAAATAAAAGTTGAGATACTTTTGTGTTACAAAATAAAAATTAAGGTATCTTTGTGTTACAAATAATCTTTCAAACACCGAGTTGTTACGAGTTAGAAAATTGAGATACTTTTGTGTTACAAATAATCTTTCAGGTACCGAATTATTACGAGTTATATAATTGAAAAACCGTGGGTGAAATTCATCCGAAAATTTAACATCTTTATAGTATAAATTTATAGAAATTAGCATTTTATGTTACAATTTAATTAGTAATGAAAATATTTAAAACTATGATAATATTTTTTTCATATTATGCTAAAAAAAATATTAACGAGTCATGTTAATATTGACGGATGGGAAAGCTACTAGAGGAATTTAAGCAGTTGACCATTTTTTCAAAGTTTTTTTAATTTTGCTGAGTTATTTTCATATTTTTATTACTAATTTTATCTATTTTTATTTTTACCAATTTTTTCTTCTTTTTTTTTCAAAATATGAAATTTACATTATATTTATTATATTATTTTCATTTAATTGAGAAAAAACGATTTTTTACATTATATTTATTATATTTTTTTCATTTAATTGAGAAAAAACGATTTTTCTATCTTTTAAATATATATTAAATATATTAAGAATTTAATTAACTTGTATGGTCATCAATTATTCTTATACATGCATTTATTTATTTTTAATTATTGTTTAATTAATTTAATTAGAAAAATAAATATGTAAACTTATGTTTAAAAATTTTAATTACCAAAGTAAATATTGGGCAAATCTTAATTAAAAAAAATGTAAATTTGTATTTACTTAACTTAATTAAGATTATTTTATTTTGATAAATATTTGGTTAGATATTCAGTAAACTTTTAGTAAATTTTATTAAATCTTAGGTAAACCCTTTTTGGCAAACCTTGAGTATTCTTTTGGTAAACATTTAGTAAATATTTGATAATTTTTTTTGTAAATATTGGGTAAATTTCGGATAAATTTTTAGTAAAATTCGGATAAATCTTGAATAATTATTAGGTAAACTTTGGTAAATTTTGTGTAGTTTTAACTTTCATTAATTTTCTAATAAACATTTGATATAATTTGAGTAAATCTTACGTGAATATTTGATAAACCTTGTGCATTTTCAGTAAACTTTTGGTAAATATCGGTTAAATTTTTGGTAAATCTTGGGTTATTCTTTAGTAAACCTTGTTAAACCTTGTAAATTTTAATTTTTATTAATTTTCTGTTAAATATTGTATAAATCTTGAATATAATTTGAGTAAATTTTAAGTAAATTTTTTACAAATCTTTTATAACTTTAATTTTCATTAATTTTTTGATAAATTTTTAGTAAACCTTTGTAAAACTTAATTTTTTGTATTTTCGTAATATTTTTAAGAAGGTAAATATTTTTGAAAAATACTTTCAGGCGCTTGATATTTAAAAAAAATTTTAAAATGTAATATTTTTGTAAATATTTATCCATTTTTTTCATTTTTGTAAAATTCCTGAGATGACATCCTACAAAGGCAGAGGAAATTTTAGGCCCAGCTTCTAATGGAAAAATACTCAT
The DNA here is from genome assembly GCA_949630135.1 of Balakata baccata. Classification (NCBI taxonomy): domain Eukaryota; kingdom Viridiplantae; phylum Streptophyta; class Magnoliopsida; order Malpighiales; family Euphorbiaceae; genus Balakata; species Balakata baccata. Next base: position 240,523 of record CATIWF010144083.1, read on the forward strand.
TGAATGGGTAGGGGATTGTTATATCATGGATTTAGGTGCATATAGTAATATGAATTTGGGTTCTTGTTTTTTAAAAAATATAGCATCAATTTTATAAATATATAAATTTATTATTATTTGTAAACGTATTCATTATTATTTGACTACATGTTTATTATTATTTCACTATATATTCATTATATTTGTAGGCAGATTTATTATTATTTGTAATAAGTTATATTTAAAATATACTTTATATTCATTATTATTTGATTATATGTTTATTATTATTTGACTATATATTTATTATTATTTACAGACAGATTCATTATTAGAATATACCCTATATTTTATTATTATTTATTTGTATGTTTATTATTATTTGACTACATATTCATTATTATCTGGATATATATTCATTATTATTTGTAATCAGTTTCATTTAAAATATACTTTATATTCATTATTATTTGCACACAGGCTCATTAAAAAAAAATCTTGAATAAAAAACTTTAAAATCACATAAAAATTGGAAGAAAAACCGTTTGCAAATAATAATAAATATGCATATAAATAATAATCAGCATGGTTCATATAGCTATATGGACACAAATCTATAGAATAATTTGCTGATTATGGGGTAGTTGATATAAGGGAATTTTAAAGAAATACTGACAATTAGATACTGATTTACATTTCTACCGGCATTCAAAGTATTTTTCAATTTTACCGAAAATAACTTTCTAAAATTACACAGTACATAAATATCAAAATCACCCAAAAATATAGCCAGATGGTATATTTTCGATATACGTTGGACATATCTTGGTTCAATTTTCACCAATAAAAAAAATCAGAATAGGAAGAATTAATTATTAAAGAAGAATAACAAGATGATTCAATTAAAATTCAAAACATCACAAAAATTTCAAACAAAAACAGAACTTTGGGTATACCTTGGGGGTACCTTAGGGATACCTTGGGTATACTTTTGGAAATTTTATGGGAATACTTTGGGTATACCTTGAGAATACCTTGGGCATAAAACAGTTGTTGAACAAAAGCTATAAAGTCCGATATACCTTAGACATATCTTGGGTATATCTTGGGGATACCTTTGACCTAAAACAGTCGTGGACAAAGGCTATAAAGTCTGATATACCTTAGGAATACCTTGGGTATATATTAGAGATACTTTTGGCCTAAAACAATTGTAAATAAATGTTATATAAAGTCCAGTATACCTTGGGCATACCTTGGGTATATCTTAGGGATACATTTGGCATAAAATAGTTGTGAACAAAAGCTATAAAATCTGGTATACTTCAGGCATAACTTGGGTATATCTTGGGGATGCCTAAGGAATTTTTTGAGAATTCCCTGTGAAGGGTATACTTTGGAAAAACTTCGATATACCTTTAAAAATTCTATGAGAATATCTACGATATACCTTGGGAATATCTTAGTGATTTTCATCCAAAAAAAATAAAGACCAAAAAAGAAATTCAATAATACAGCAACAAAACTCAAAAAATAATAATTAAACAAATTTAATCTCAAAGCTTCCTCTTAAAGCAACCTAACGAACTCATCGAACTTAGAGCGAAAGTCAAATATTAAAAATAACTGCAGCATCATCATGAATCTCAGTGGTAATTTTTCTCTTCCTCGAAGAAGCAAAAAGGAGGAGGGCAATCGGAAATAAGATCGTTGTTGAATTTACGGCAAATGGAATGGAAACAAGATTGGAGAAGACAAGATCGAAGGAAGAACTGAAAAGCATGCAATGATGGATCTCAGAAAAGACAAAGAAAATGAATATTTTGATAAAAATGAAAAATTTTAGTACTGATCAAAATAAGAAAAACTGAAGATACATATAAAAAAAAATATTCAATTTCGGTAAACGATGAAGTTTCCTCTTGATATTATGAGGGAAGATAGAGAAATTGATGCCCTGTTAGAAGAGCAAAAGAAATAGAAAAAATCACACGGATTAACCATTTTTAAAAACAAATTAATGAAATATCATTGCGCTATTCTTTTTATTAAATTACCCATTGATATTTTGTATTTTTTCACAGTACCTTTTATTTTAAAATCAATTATATTAGAAGAATTTCTAAATTTTGGCTCCCACAAATATAATAATTAAAACATTTTGCTAATTTTTTGCCATTTTATTTTTATTTTTTCTTTCATTAAAAAAATTTGACCTATCTTTTTATCTTTATCAATTGTTCCTTCTTTTTCCCATGTTCTTCATTTTCCTTTGCATTTATCACAATACATTTTCTTTTGCATTTATCACAATAATATATTCGCTGTAGGAATTATTAGGTTTCTTTTTTTTTAAGATTCAGTTGTATATTTACAATAAGATTTAATATGCGAATATGTGCTTGATTTTTATTTTCTTCAGTTTTAGTTGATTGAGAGTTTGTGAACTTGAAATTTGATATTTTTGACATTTGTTATTGATTTAAGCACGTTGAAGAGGAGTTACAATGTATCTTTAGTTTTACATAAATGAGAACAGTGATAATGTATACACCACCAAAGTTTGTTAGTTTGATAATCTAAACCAGAGTGAGAAGTGAAAAATTTTGAAAGATTTATACGGAACACTAACATTTGAAAAAAAATTTCAATTTTACCTACAAAATTTATATGTTTTCATTCCAAATTTATGTATTTTTATTGTTTTTTTAAATATTAGATTTTATTGTGTATTTAATATATTTTTCATTTAATTAATATATAAAATAGTCATTTTTCACATTTTAAATATGGATTAAGAATTTTATTAATTTATGTGGCCTTATTTATTTTTAATCATTATTTAATTAACTTAATTAGTAAAAAAATATGTAAACTTAAATTTAATTAATTTAATTACCAAAGTAAATATTAGACAAACCTTAATTACAAAAAAAAATATGTAAACTTGTATTTAATTAACTTAATTAAGGTTATTTATTTTGGTAAACTTTGAATAGATCTTTGGTAATCTTTAGGTAAATCTTGGATAAATATTAAATAAATCTTAGGTAAACTTTATGTAACTTCAACTTTGATAAATTTTTTTATAAATATTGGGTAAATTTGATATATAACTTGAATAATAGATCTTTAATAAACCTTTTGTTACTTCAATATTCATTAATTTTTATGGTAAACCTTGGATAAATCTCAGAAAAATTTTGGATAAATTTTAGAAAAAATTTATATAACTTCAACTTTCCTTAATTTTGTCGTAAATTTTAAATAAATCTCGAGTAAATCTTGGGATAAATCTTTTGTAACTTTAATTTTCATTAATTTTTGGGTAAAAATTGGGTAAATCTCAAATAAATCTTTATTAATTTTCTTATAAATATTAGGTATAACTTGAATAAATTTTAAGTAAATCTTTGATAAATCTTGTGTAACTTCAATTTTTATTAATTTTTTTGTAAACATTTGATATAACTTATGTAAATCTTTGATAAAAGTTTTGTAAATTCAATTTTCATTAATTTTATAGTAAAGTTTTGGTAAAGTTTGGGTAAATCTTAAATAAATTTTGGGTAATTATTTGGTAAACCTTAATAAATATTGAATAAATCTTGTGTAATTTCAACTTTTATTAAATTTTTCGGTAAATATTGGGTAAATTATAAACTTTAAATAAATTTTTGATAAAACTTTCGTAACTCCAATTTTAATTAATTTTGCGGTAAATCTTGGATAAACCTCATATAAGTTTTGAATAAATTTTGATTTTCGTTAATTTTGACAAAAATTGTGTGAGCAGTATTTTGGAAAAAAATTTGAGGGGCGATATTTTTGTAAATCTTTATTCGCTTTTTTCTATTTTTGTAAAATTTCTAAAAATTTTGGAAAGACACTTACTTTCTTGATTCTTTAAGTGCTTTACTAGGGCCTTTGAACGAAATCCATAGAAATTCGTCATTTTTTCTTTGATTTTTTGGATTCAACATTCAGTTATAGGAATGTTTTTATGTTGTTCATACTTGTAAACATACAATTAATATAAAAATTATAGTGTTACAAAATTTAGTTTCATCATTAAAAATAAATTAAATTTATACAGAATTTTGTATCATATATTACTAATATAATCCGCATATAAGAAATGTATAACTTGGTCTGTATGGCAGAAACTAATTGAAATGCAATCATTATGCAGAAATTCGTATCATATACCACCAATATAATATTTATTAATATATATTATATTATTTTTTTATTAATATTATTTAAAATATAAAAATCGAGTTTATATTATTTTTATTTTTTCTATTATTATTAGTATTATTATTATTTTCTATAATTTTTTATTTTATATTATTTTGTTATTCTATTTTTATTATTCTATATCCAATTTATTAGATATTAGAATTAATATATTATTATTATGTATTATATATATAGTTATATATTTCTAATTATTATATTTTATATTTATATTATTTATATCTTTATAACTGTAAATTACTATAACATTTTCTATTTCTATTTAATATATTCTAATTAATAGATTCATTTATGATTCTAATTCTTATAAATTTAAAATTTCAATTCTAATAATTTTTCCTTTTTATAGATAACCTAGATATAACATACAACCAATATAACATTAGATAACCTATATATTTAAAGAACAACACATTACTTTATTTTTTTCAGTCTCATTTCACCAATATTTAAATATGTTATATATTAAAAAAATATCGTATTCCTCAACATTGAATCAATACATGATTAAATCTCATTCTTATTCATTTGGTGTTACAAAAGTTAGTTTCTTCATTAAAAATAAATTAAATTTATGCAGAATTTTATATCATATAATATCAATATAACTTGTATATAACAAACATATAATTTTTTCTATGTTAATAAAAATTTATTAATATTAATTATAAATTATTTTCGTTCATATATCCTACATATAGTAAGAAAATGACAAAAAAATATGTATGACAGTTATTCTAACTTATATATTTTAAATAAATTCACATAATTAATAATTTATTGATTTTAGAGATTTAAATAAATCTATAATTTGAAATTTTGATGTTGATGTAACCGTATATCTCATAATGCTCTATAAATTTTAATAGTGAATTTCAGTTATGCTAATATTATTTTAAATAAATTTAAAAAATTTTAATAATTTCTTTATTTTAGAAATTTAATCTAAATTTTAAATAAGTAAGTAGTATTTATTATCCAGAAGGGTTAAGAAGTATTATAAAAATATATATATATATATATGTTCAGTAAGAAGGAATAAAATATCTTTAGTAAACAATAGAATGATTTGCTTAGAAAAAACCCAAAGAAATGTCAAAGTGGAGCCCAATATTCCATAATTTTTTTTTCAAACTTTTCTAGAACTTTTTATTCAAAACTAGATTTATAAATCAAATTTAGATAGTGTTTTAATTTTTAAAAGGAAAAAAACAAAAAGAGAATGAGACAAGCTAAAATGTCTTTTTCCGTTGCGAGTAAGAAGCCATTCATTTTAAATAATTAGTTACACGTGCAAAGGAGGAGTTGGTGAGAAAAGATTCGTACTAATAATAATTTCCATTTCCCTAATCTAATTCTAAGGGAATTGGTTGCCTACCCTTTACTTACCACTACCGATAACCAATTATCCCAGTTTTAGCGTCAGCCATCATGCATCCTGCTAAACTTAATACTTTCTTTTTTTTTTATTTTCTTAATTATTATTATTATTAGGTTTTCACATTAGCTACTTGTAAAATCAAAAACCAATTTATAATTTATTAAATATACTAACTTTAATAAAAGTTTTGAGTTTAAATATATTAACTTCTGAATTTCTTATTATATTTATGATGAATGCAAGAATGACTGCTATCTGTTATCCAATAATAAATCGAATTGCAAGAAATAATTACTTTCTAGTAGCACAATCCTTTTACAATAATTACATCCATTAAATATAAGTGAAATTAAAATATTATATAATATTCAAGACTTTTCACTTAATAATTAAAGTTCCCTTTTTAGCAAAAATTAATTAGTAAATTGTGTTTCACACATATACATTTAATAAAATAATTAATTCATAAAAAAAAAAGAGTATGTTGATTATGATAAAATATAGACAAATATAAAAATCTTTTTTCCTTATCTATCCAATTGTGCAATACAACCTATTTATACATTGATGATAGACGACTATTTAAGTAAGAACTAAAAATTAAGCTAAACCTTAGCTAATTAACAATTTCCTATACAAAGATTACAACATATATAGAAAATATACAGCTCAAATATGCCTAAGTAGGAAATAATATTATACAGCTTACACCAGCACACCCCCTCAAGCTGGTGTGAAAATATCTTTAATGCCTAGCTTATCCAGTTAGTTGTAGAAACTCTTGCTTGAGATATTCTTTCTCAACATATTTTCTAGTTAGTCTTCTGATCTAACAAAAGGAAACTTAATAATCTTCTCTTCAAGATTTTGTTTAATGAAATGTCTATTCACTTCAATATGCTTGGTACGGTCATGCTAAGCAATCGCAACTATTGCCTTGTTGTTACAAAATAATCTCATCTCAGAGGTAGATTCAAAACCGATCTCAGTTGATAATTTTCTGAGCCAAAAAAGCTCACACAACCCTTTTGACATCCCTCGAAATTCTACTTTTGTGCTAGACAATGCCACTACCTTTTGTTTTTTCCTTCTCCAAGTAACTAGATTTTCACCAACAAATATGAAGTATCCAGATGTAGATCTTCTATCCAATACATTTTCTGCCTATTCTGTGTCTGTGTAACCATTAATATTAAAGTGGTGATTTTTAGAAAATAATAGTCATCTAACTGGGGCAGATTTTAAGTAGCAAAGAATTCAAATTACAACCCCCATATGATCTTCACTAGGATTGTGCATGAACTGACTCACTATATTGATTGCATTTGCAATGTCTTGTCGAGTATGAGACAAATAAATAAGCTTCCCCACAAGTCGTTGATACCTCTTTTTATTGGTTGGTACCTGATCTGGACATTCTCCAAGTTTAAGATTCTGAACAATTGGTGTGTCAATCGGTTTGCAATCCAATATTTCCACCTCAGCCAATAAATCTAACACATACTTTCTCTAGGAAAGAGATATTTATTGTCTTGATCTAGCTACTTCTATTCCCAAAAAATATTTCAAGCCTCCTAGGTTCTTCATTTCAAATTCAGAGCTCAATTGCTTTTGATGCTTGGAGATTTCTTCAGTATTATCTCCAGTGATGATCACGTCATCCACGTAGATTATGAGAGCAGTTATCTTCCCTTCTCGTTGCTTTGAAAATAGAGTATGATCTTAGTTGCTTTGATGGAACCTATACTTTTTCATTGCTAGACTAAAACGACCAAACCATGCACGAGGTAATTGTTTTAGTCCATACAATGCTCACTTTAATTTGCACACAACTTCAGTATCAAAGGATGTAGTGTAACCAGGTGGAATATCCATGTATACTTCTTCCTCAAGATCTCCATGAAGGAAAGAATTTTTCACATCAAATTGGTAGTTTTTCAATGCTTCCATCTCTATCTTGTATTGCTTGAAGCCATTTTGGATCAGTCAATACCTCATGAACTCCACAAGGAATGGAATGAGATGATAGATTGTGTACAAAATTTCTTAAAGATTTTGAAAGCCTTTCAGTTGTAACATGATTAGCAACAGGGTATTTTGATCTTTTCCCTTCAGCATCTGGAGAATAACGATATAGGGGTTTGCCCCTATTTTGCCTGAGAGGTAAGTGATAACCAACAAGAGTATCTGAAAGAGCATTAGAGTGTGAGCTTACCTCATGAGTATTCTCAAGAGAAGTGTCATTATCGAGTACAAAAGGAAGAGGGTTCTTTCATTGGTTGATTTAGGTTCATGCTCCATAATTTCTTGAATATTAGACCCCTTGTTTTGAGGTTATAAGAGGTATAATGTCTTGGATAACCTTATCTTCACCCTTGTTTCCTTCATCACATCTTGCATAATCCCACCAATTTTGAGGTTCCCACATCTCCCCCTAAGGATGAGAATTTAATACTGAATAGGAGTAAAAATTCTTAGATTCCACAAAGGTGACATTCATCGCAATATAAGTATGTCTGGTGGTAGGATCATAGCAACGATAGCCCTTCTTTAATGTAGCATACCCTAAAAAAACACACCAAACAGCACAAGGATCAAGTTTTGATCTTTGATCTTTGTGTAAATGAATAAATGCAACACATCCAAATACTCGTGGGGGTATACGTAATATAGACGATAAAGCAGCATGATTGGATAAGACTTGCATTGGAGTTTTAAACTCTATCACTCTTGAAGGCATCCTATTTAATAAGTAAATTTCAGTAATAACAACATCATCCCAGAGTCGACTAGGTAATTTTGATCCAATTAAAAGTGCACGTGCAGTTTCTAGGATGTCTATTCTTTCACTCAGCTACTCCATTTTATTGAGGAGTGCGGATACAAGAGGTTTAATGAAGAAGTCCATTTAATTGAAAATAAGTCTGAAACTCTTGATTTATGTATTCCCTACCATTGTCAAATCGAAGAACTCATACTTTTGTTGAAAATTGGTTCTGAATCATTGCATGAAAGGAGCGAAACACACAAAATCTTCATCCTTGTGCTTTAACAAATACAACCAGGTCATTTATGTACAATCATCCACAAAAATTACAAACCAACGTATACCAAAAGTAGATGTAATAGGGGAAGGTCCCCATACATTTGAGTGAATTAAAGCAAAATAGGCATCACTTTTATTTGAACTAATCGGAAATGGTACACGATGATTTTTAGCAAAATGCAGGTATCACATTTAAGGTCTGAATAATTCAAATTAGAAAATAAATAAGGGAATAGTTGTTTTATATAACCAAATGACGGGTGTCCCAACTGTTGGTGCCATAGCCAAACTTGTTTTTCCTTGATATTGAATGAGTAATTAAAATGGTTGACTTTGCCCAAACTGAAGTCATCCATGTAATATAACCCCTCTCTCTTAGTACCATACCTAATGATCTTTTTCGTGAGAATATCCTGAAAGAGGCAAAAAGTAGGATACATTAGTGCTACACAATTTAATTATTATATAGCTTGCCATACAGATAATAATTTATTTGAAAGAGAGGGCACAAGTAACGTATTATACAAGAAGAGTGATGGTGTTAAGGCAACTTTTCTAGCTCCAGTAACTGGATATGTAACCCCATTAGCATTGACTATATTAGTCTTTCACGGTCTTGTAATCTCGACAAAATCATTTTGATAAAAGGTCATGTGCTTTGTTGTACTAGAATTCACTATTTAGCCATCATAATCATTCTTATTTTATATTAGAAAGGCATTACCTAGGCCACTACGAGTGGTTGAATCATTTTTAGATTCACACTATGGTATGAAAGAAAGTTGTGATTCAATATTCACCATAGCTACTTGTCTCGTTCAACTAGCAGCTTCTTTTTATTTCTTTGCTTTGAGCTCATTCCACCATTTCGGGTACCCATGCAACTTGAAATATGTATCGCGAGTGTGTTTCATGTTCCCACAATGGGAGCAGCCTTCTACTCCTTCTATTTGTCCTTTAGTCTTTATAGAAGTATTCATTTTACCCCTATTTGAAGAGGTCAGCCCTGGTTTCTCTATATGCAGTCTAGGTGTTTGCTGACCTATCTTTATACTCTTGGATGCCATAACTGCAGTTGTAGTAATCTCTATACTTGTTAACATTACTAATTGCCTCATATCTTCTCTTCGAATGTGAGCATAGGCTTATTCAACAGTGGGAAAGGGTTGCATCTGTAATACATCACTTTGTATTTTATCAAGTCTGTCATCTAAACCATCTTGAAAAATATAAACTTTGTCTTCTTGAATAAAAGCATTATATTTTTCTACATCTCTTACACACTGCATTAGGTTAGGACGGCGAAAATCAATTTCTCTCCATAGACCTTAAAGTGTATTGTAGTATGTTTCAATAGATCCCTTGTCTTGTTTCACTCGAGACACACGTCTCTTTAGATCATAAACTTGAGATGCATCAGTTCTATCAAAAAATGTAGTAGCAATTGAATCCCATACATGTTTGGCAGTTGGAAACCAATAAAATTGCTGATAATAATGGGTCCATGAAATTGATCAACCATCTTTTTACAATAGCATTCTCTGTTTGCCATTTTCTGAAGGTTGGATTAGTAAGTTCAGGTTGTGTAAGATCACCGTTTATGTAGCCAAGTTGGTCTTTGCCTGTAATATACATCTCAGCGACTTGAGGCCATAACGTATGATTTCTTCCATCAACTTTGATTTCAATATGTGCAATAGCGCTGTCGTACGCCACCGCCTAGATCTGAGTCTGGGTATAGGTTTGGTTCTGGACCAAAATATGATTCTTTTTGGTTGTTAAGTCTTCAGGATGGTTATTATGGAGTGCTCACCAGCCTGCTTAACCTCCACCAAATCATTTTATTTATTCATCTTTTCTTGATATATTTATGGGTTTTGTTGATTTGTGTTCAAAGGAACAATAAACCACTAGGATCTCTGCTCTAATACCATGATGAAATATAGACAGATCTGAAAAAGTCTTTTTTCCTTATTTATTCAATTGTGCAATACAACATATTTATATAGTGATGGTAGAGGACTATTTAAGCAAGAACTAGAAATTAGGTAAACCTTAGCTATCTAACAATTTTCTATACAAGGATTACAGCATATATAGAAAATATACAATTCAAATATGCCTAAGTAGGAAATAATATATACAACTCACGGCAACATATCAAAACTAGAGAGAAATAATAATTTTAGTTTATCATGGGTAGGGATCTTATTGTTGAAATAATAGCCTCTATATGAAATGCTAACTTGAATGTAAAAGGAACTATTTGGATAACAATTACTAACATTACTGAAAGCATTATTAAAATATTTAATTTTACTATAAGATTTTATTGAAAATGTCAAGAAACATTATGAAGGCAACAAAAAATTTTTAGTTTTAACCCCATGAATAGAAGGAAGAAGAAATGACCATATAAAACTAGTATAAATTTAAAATGGATCAGCTGACCGGATCTCCAAATCTATTCTAATTATTGAAAAATTTCTAGAAATTTGGGTAGAATGGGCATTGTAATTCTTTTTACTTCTCGAGGTATAATGATAGACTGAAAAGCTCGATTAGAAAAAATCGGTGGAAAAATCTTATGTTATATATGGTAATCTTTTTGATACTTAAACTATTTTTTATAAAGCGAATCAATATTTCAATTTGATTTAGTATAAATAAGTTTTTGAACGTTAAATTCGGTGTAATTATATTAGAATCCTTGACTAGAACAGTGAATTAACTCAGCTTGATAAGAGATAACATTGAATTTAAAATTGAAAAGCTTATTTGCATATCAAAATCGAAAAATGACTAGGTGTATATAATATTAATGAAAGCGTAATTTGTCCCTTCATGCCAAATAAGAATAAAATTGTATTTAGGAATTTGTCACTGGATATACATTTTATCTTGCAATTAAACTAGAGTGGAATGAAATAGAATAACATTTTTCCCCCTTAAATAATAACGTACCCATGGCGATTTGTTAGAGAGCATTGGATAAACACCACAATGAAAATCGATAAGCAACCTTCCAATGAAAATTCTTTCTTTTTCCCATTTTAATTTCTCCCTGCAAAATTCTACGGTGCCGTTTTCTTTGCAAATTCATCCAAACTTCATTACCAAACTTTTCTCACAATTTTTTTTTAAATAAAATCACTTTCGAGCAATTTCTAAATTATTTGTTAATTCAAACATGGAAAGTGAAGTAATTAACGACTGAAATAATGAATTTCTTCAATAAATTAATCAAATCGATCAAATCCAAAAGAGGAACCTTATCAGTTAACCATTGAATTGAATCATATACCCATCACAAATTTGATGCATGAAACTTCAGAACAGAAGTATTCACACACACAAACAAAAAGTAGGATCCTAACCCCAAAATTCTAAAATTAATCAAGAACCCTAACAATATATCGCATATTAATTTCCTTTATCTACAAAACTAAAACTAAAAATCTTACCCCAAACCCGCAGATTCCCTAAAAAGAACCATATAATTCATAAATTTACAGGCGAACCTAGATTTCCATTTTCAGGCACAAGCTTCTCTTCTTGGTGCAATTAGGAAGATAGCCTCGAGATCAGGCGGCTGAAAATACCCGTCCTTGGGCGGACTTTTCCTTTGCTTCGTATAAATGGTTTTCTTCCTCGGCGGCGGAGGACAGGCTAACGCCTCCGGTATTCGACAATCGCGTCGGCGCGGTGTCATGCACTCGGCTTCATCGTGATCCACTTCCATTATGATTGCTGAGGAAGCAATTGATTTGAATCGGATTTGATTTTGTGTTCTAAGAATTTGTTTGTGATTAGAAGCTTATGGGTTTTGGGTTTATATAGATAGATGGAAATGAGATTGGCGCCAGCTTGCTCGAGACGCTGCCGTTTGACTTATCCAATTGTGTGGTGGAAGCTATTTCAGCGCTAGCTTGTGTGGAAGTACGCAGAAGTAAACCCCACTATTAAAAAATTTGGATTATTTTATTTATTTACGTTTGCGTGTGATACCAACTTACTAACCAAACTGACCAATAAAATTTATTTAAATCATGTCTTTTCAATATAACCAAGTCCCAAACTTCAAAATTTTAATTTTGATACTTAATATTTATTAATCATATTGCCAAAATTATTGCTATCTTTTTTTTTTTATAAATTAAATCAATAATTTATTGGCATATTAAAAAATAATTTCCATGATTAATTTTTAGATTTATAAAAATTATGATTGTAGTTATTATTATAATAATTGTTGCTAACTGTTTTAATTCTAAATTTAATCAACATTTGTTGATATATTAAAAAATAATTTCCATGATTAATTTTTATATTTATAAAGAAGAACAATTAATTTCTTTGTTATATAATTGACTGAATTTATTAAATAGATGCACAAATTTAATCTGTATAATAAGTTTTTTGTTTTACACTTTATTGATTAATTGTAAAAATATAAAAGTTTCACAATATTTTGATTTTTAAAATTCTTTAATTAAATCATAACTAAAAACTCTGTAATATTATTATTAGATAATATATATATATATATATATTGTAATATTATTATTAGATAATTCAAATTTTCAAATTTGTGCATGAGCGAGGATATAGTCTACTTGAAAATAGAACGGAACGTGGGTTAACATTTTGGGTCTGGCATGTGACGCGAGCTGCAAATGGAAGGCGTGGCTTCAAAACTGGACCGCACGTTTAGTTCACCGTTTTATCTTGTGGTCGTGATTTTCCGAGTTATGGGTTCAGTGCGTCACACCTATGCCCTCTTTCCATTAGTTTCATGTGGTCCATAGATTTCCACGTGCCACGATATCCATTTCCATTGGATTCTATTTTCCATTACCTCCTTTCTAAGACCACCGACTTCGATTCCGCACGTGCCAACCTGAAAGTGACACTGAGTGAACCGACTCATAGTTAATACATTTTTTAAAGGCTTTAGAGGCTTTGTGAAACATTTATACTATCAATACCCTAATAATTCAATATTTTAAATATTATTTAAAATATAAAATTATTTTTATTTAACATATACACAATTAATTAATATCACTATAAAAATATTTATATCTAAAATTATACAAAAATAAAATATATAATTTATTATAAAATTGAAATTACTAAGTATTTAAAGTCATCATAATATTTATGTCATTTTCCTTTTTCTTTATATATATATTATATTAAGAATAGTAAAATTTCGAAAAAAATACTTACTACCGTTTGGTCATTTGTAAAAAAAAAACTATACTAATTTATTTGTTAAATATTTTTTTGAGAAATGAAATATATAATAAATTCATACAAATATATATATATATATTAATTTATTTAAATAAATTAATAAATACATTGGTATAAATTAATAAATGATAGTTATACAATTAATATATTAATATTTATTTAGAAATATAGTATACATTTATTTGTATATAAGCTTATATTATATAAATTTAAAGTTATTAAATATATATTTGAATACTTTATATAGTTTAAATAATGATAAAATTATTATATATATGTATATATAATTATATTTAATCGTGTCACAGTTTTTTTCATATTAAAAATGTTCTTACGGTTATGACATATCTATTTAGCTCAATCTCATATATTTTTAAGTCGTGTAGTTTTATGTCGTATCCAAAATTGTCGGCTCTAACTAAATCATACATAGTTTTCAATATTTAATTGTTATCAATATTAATTTATTATACTTTTTAGAATAATATCTTTTTCAAGCAAACTTTTTAGAACAATATTTATGAAAAAAAAGTTATTTTTGATGTTTAATTCTTTATTTAGGATAATTTTTTAATCAGTTAAATTCAAATATAGAAATATAACGATAGTTTTAAAATTATAAAAATATCTATAACCAATTAATTAATTTATATCTTTTGCTTGATTTTTACAAAAGTGACTTTATCATTCAATTTCCATATTTAATAATGAATTAACAATTTTGAATGGAAGGATTAAATAGAAAATATAATAAAAATGTCAATATATTATTATTTTAAATTTTCAAGTGCACCGATAATTATATGATAGGGAAAAAAAACACTAATAACTAAGCTAAAATTTCATAAACATATAAATTTGGTCCTTTTTAAATTTATTTATTTATTTATCGAGCTCAAACTTAAAATTATATCATAAAATTCATCCTCTATAAAGAGCTGATACGTAAATAATGTCTATCACATATGAACGCGTATCTAAGATAGTGATATTATTTAAAAATTGATTGTTGAATCTACATCATAATTTAAAATAATGGTGCTATATTTTAATATTACCAATATGTTTTGAACCTATAATTTATTATTCTTCTTTATCAGATTGCATGTGTGAGGTATACCCCAATGGGAGAGGACTCAATTAATGATTTTTTCTTTATGTTTTCCAAAAATACACTCTATTTATTATTATTGTAAAAATAATTATTTGATCTTTTAATACAAAATATGAATTTATAATTATGCAAATATCAATTAATTTTAAAAATTATTTAAAAAATTAATAGACATTTGAGTAATTGTTCCTAGAGCAAAAATTACCGGTAGCCTCAAAAAGTTGACACTAGTAAATGGCTTTTGGAAGAAGTTGAAAGGTTACTTGAGATATATCCATTCGTACAAAGTTTAGATTAACTTATCAATGCTACAGAAGGTCGTGGAGGCAGAATTCTCAACTCGAGGGATAAAAAGATAAGAAGTCAAAATCAGTGGTGATAAAGAGTTGAAAATTTAAGTTAGTGGAGGCAAAAATAGAATTCTAATATTTTACAACTGTATTCAAATTGAGCTAAAGTGAATATAGATGAGCTTGAAATTAGCTTATAAGCTCAATTCAAATTTTTTTTATTTGAACTTGAACTCTGCTCATTTTAAAATTATTGAATTTATTAGCGACTCGTAAAAAACTCGTTTATTATGTTTAACAAATTTAGTTCAAATTCGGTTCGTTAACTAATAAAAATAAAAGTTCGAATTTGACTTGTGAATAAATAATGATAAAAATTTGAGTTCGAATTCAATAATAAAATATAATATAAATAAGACTTAAACGAGCTATAAACAAATTTTAAACAAACATGTTCATGATATTTTAAACAAATATGTTTGTGAGATTTTAAACGAATATATTTGCAAGCTTTTAAATGAATATATTCGTGAGATCTCAAATGAATATGTTTGCGAGTTAACAAACTAAATATTATTGAGTTCAAGTTCAAACTCAGCTCGTTAAGTTTAATGAACAATTTTGAACGAGTTTTTTTTTTTAATCGAGACTCAAATAACTTATTAGCGGTTTGGTTTGTTTACATCTTACTTTCCATAGTACAAATTTTAAAAATTAATATAAATTTATATAATATTACATACATTTTAAAAAATTACACTCTTTGAAATAAATGTGAATCCACCTCAGTCCATGGGATAAGCGGATTTCGCTTCGAGTCCTTGCTAGAAAGCTGCAAATTTTGTGCTGATCTTATATTGGACAACTCTCATCTATATCTATTCCATATCAAACACATTACACCCTTTTTATAATGTTATGCAATGGCATCAAAAAATTTAGTGTTTGTTGATTTATTGATGATAACAAATGAGATTTTATGGTTTTAATTTAGAATTCGCTTGATGTTTATTAATAGAAGGACTTTAATCAATTAAAAAAATGTGAAAAATTTGCTTGAAGAAATAAAACAAGAGGGGTCCAAATCAGAAACACCCATGAAGTAAGGGGCTTAATTATAATTTTTGCCGTAAATTTAATTATATTTTGGTTATAAGATAAGTTTGAGGGCCAAATTGTGTATAGTCATAAATTCGAGGGCTAGAGGAATAAATTGCCCTAAACAATTGTGACGTTAAATAGGTCAGACCGCCCGTTTTGGCGGTCCGATCAAACCTGTTTTCTGCCTGCCCCTATGGCAATTGGAGTTATGGTCTTTCTCAGTTTATTTGGCTAATTATCAGTTCAGCTCAAAAAGAAGACTCGCTGCAAAAAGCTTCGTGGCCCCCTAAAACCCTCTTTCACCATTTCGTGAGAGAAGAAGACCCATACGATATCGCAAATACAGAGACAATCTGATTACAACTTCTTCTCCTCTTCAATTCCTATCGTCATCGTCAATGGCGCCTCTTATTTCCGCATCGGGTAACCCCTAACCTGAAACCCTAATTCAATCGCACACATACTTGCAATTGTTTTGCTCTTTGTTTTAATTTTCCAAATTTGTTTAAATTTTTGTGATTATTGTGCAGATGGGCGGGAGAGACTGATCCTCGAGTTATTTTCCGCAACATTGTTCAGCGTCCGCGCCATAAAACCACTGGTAAGTGGTAACTCTCTTTGTTTTTTTTGGTTGGTGGGAGAATTGTTGCTTCTTGGATTTCATTTTCAATAGAGAGTGTTTTTTTGTTGCTGGGTGAAAGTTTGCATTTTTATTTTTATCTTTTATTTTTATTTTTTTTTGTATTGTGTTTCTAATATTCGGAAATTTCTAAGTACTTTACTTTTTGTTGATATGCAGGGGAAACTGTGACTATTGTTGGTGACCATGACACTGCATTGTTGAAATACTTTGACTGCACTCGCTCAGGGCCTCGATCTGCATTTGATAGTAATGTTGTTTATCAATTCGAGATAATGGAGTATGTGAGTTTTATTCCTCTTACGTGGTGTATATGGCTACTTCTTTGTTCTGTAAAACATGTTGTGGATTATGCAATTTAGGACATTTTCCTTGATTTTGCTTACTCTTTCCGAAACCTACAGCGAGCTTGGGGAAGTTGGTTAAGACCTTATTGTCTGTGTTGATTGCTGTCTTAGTTTGGATATGTCAAATAAAAGTGATTTCTTAACTGATTCTTTCATTTTGTAGATTCTTGACTTTGGATTTGATCGACTGGGAGCACACGGGTCTCAGGTACAATGAGTGCATTGTTTAAATGAGTACGTTGTTTAGATAGAGATATTGATGTTTTAGGGTTATGGTTTGTGATCAGTTACATGCTTGTTAAAATTCTTTCTGATGCACCTTTCTTTCGTTCATGATTTATGGTCTACTACGTTACCTTAGTTCATAATTTTACAATTCATATTGCATCAAAATACAGTGGACCTTTTAAATCTAATTTAATTTACAGAAAGCCATGTTGTATATTCCACTTTTGTGGCAATTCTAGTGAAATTCACATATCGCACACTTGTTATTTGTTGGGGTAGGGAGATTGCTTACATTGAACTTATCTTTTTTTTTTTTTTTTTAGACAAGTGGTTACATTGAACTTCAAATCATGGATGGTTTATTAGACAGTTGTCAACTTGTCATTAGTTCTATAGCTTAACTAAACAAAACATGGATTTAGTTGTTTATCTCTATTACCATATGGAAATTTGAGATCAGTTTGGGCTGACTGTAGCATTAATTTGGTGTAGGCAGCATTTGAAATGAATTTGGCGGAATGTATAATTGGCTTTACCGTTGATGCATGCATGACAAATAATACTTTGAATTTCTCTGTGAACTATGTAGAACATACAGTGGGACTTTCAGTTTACATAAATATTTTGTGCTGTCTGCTTGGGATTTGAGGTTTTTTGGTAGGTTCATAAACACTATTTCTTGATTTTTTTTTTTTGTTCGCTTGAGGGCAGAGCAGATTGATCATCCCATCCTGCTCACAGAATGTGTATGCAACCCAGTTCAATTGCGCAGTAAAATGGCAGAGCTTCTTTTTGAAACTTATGGGGTTCCATCTGTAGGTATAAATTCCCATTGATTTTGAAAGTTTCCTATGTGGGACAAATCCTTTTTTTCTTCCTGTTATATTACTAGACCCCCTTAACTGACCTTTATTCTATGCCATCGTAACAGCATTTGGTGTTGATGCTGCATTTAGCTATAAGTATAATCAGCGGTATGGGATTTGTGATAAAGATGGCTTTGCTGTTTGCCCTGGATTTACAACAACTGATGTTATTCCAGTAAGTCTTCATAACCTTGGTATCATTTACTTAAGTCTTATATGGAAATTGTAAATCAGAACTGGGTGATTGTTGCTTGTTTGTGACTGTTAACGATGACATGTAATTGCTTCACAAGATAGCGATTGCAAACAAGTTATGAAGTAATTAATCAATAAATTAGTGCCTGGAATTTCCGTAGATATTGTTTTGCTAGAGAATTAGGAATCCAATTCTTTATAAATAAATCTCTGATGTGTAAAGGAGAAGAGGGGAGAGGAGGGGGGAGGGGAAACTCATACTTAAAGCAATATTGTCAAAGGTGAAAAGGCATTTGCCTACTGAGGAGGTAAGCACCTAGGTGCTTGAGGCACTTGATTTGTTCATTTGATGCTTATTCATTTAATTTCCTTTTTTGCACTTGTTAAAATTTACTTGTTAGGAGATTGGAAGGGAAAAAGTGTAAAGCATGAGATGCCAATAATGAAATATTTAAGGTGGCATGTGAGGCTCTGAGCATCTGTCCTGTTTTTGCTTGAAATAATTTAGTAATCTTTGCTTTAATGTGTGATGCACATGTATTGATTGATGGATGTTATATCTGCTTTTGGATTGACTGGTATTACATTCATTGCCAAAAACAGATAATTTCTCCAGAGTCCAGATGATTGTTCAAACATATTTCTGTTCATTCCTATTGATACCCTGTTGAGTTCCAAAAGTATTCAGTTTTATTGTCCATAATCCAATTTGTTTGTTTTTAGAGTTGATTAGAAGTGAAGAATAGGATAAATGTGTCCAAGATCACCATTTCCCAATATTTTAGTTTGATGTTAACTTTTAATTTGGCTCCCAGTTTATTGATGGAGAACCTGCTTATAAAGGATGTTGCTGAACTAATATTGGCGGATACCATGTCACTGATTATCTGAAACAACTTCTTTCTCTCAAATATCCTCATCACATGTGAGTATATGTTGAGTTGGACTCTGCTTCCTAATAGTTACAATTTGTATAACATGTTGGTTTTGTTCCTTGTTGCCTAAACAGGGCTAGACTTACTGGGGAAAAGGTTGAAGACCTGAAGATGGAGCACTGTTATATTGCACAGGACTATGCAGCTGAAGCCAAATTATTTCAAGTAAGAGCTTGACTTTTGTCTGGTTGTCCTTTTTTCAAATCCCTGAGATGCTAACAGTTGCTATTATGTGACAGAAAGGGACCAAGGAAGCTGAAGATAAAACCAGGTGTTGGCAACTCCCATGGGTTCCACCACCAGTGGAGGAACCTCCATCAGAGGAAGAGATTGCAAGGAAGGCAGCCATAAAGGAGAGACAAAGTCAAAGATTGCGAGAAATGGCTGAGGCGAAGAGGTCATCTAGGATAAATGAATTAGAGAATCAGTTGCGTGGTATGTAATTCCTTTTGCAGCAGCTTGAACACGTGGAAGAGGATGAAGTTCCATCTTTCCTGAAAGATACTGGCTACGTCTCAAAGCCAGAAATAGAATCCTCAATTGTGAAAGTAACAATCTTTATGCAAAGCAAAAGGAGAGCCAAAGGCTGAACAAGCTGAAATTGAAGAGAAAAGTGATTCTTTCGAAAATGATAAATATCCTCTTGCTGATGTTCCTGATAACATGTTGACCCCAGAGCAGGTATGCCCCTGTTTAACTTTGTTGATCATATTGTTTACTATTTTGTAGTTGCTGTTCATTCTGCTTTATATCCACAAAAGTTCTCCTAATTTCGTTAATGCAGCATCCTTTTTTCTTATTGTGCAATTCTCCAGTACCATTGCCATAGCTTTTCTCTATACTAATGCCATCCTTTGCTCTTAATATTTTTTGTTACAGCTAAAAGAAAAAAGAAGACAATTGTTTCTTAAAACCGCATCTGATGGCCGGCAACGAGCCAAACAGAAATGTCAAGAAAAAGAGTTAGAACATGAAAGAAAAAATCAACTGGACGAAGAAAAATGCTTGTATGTTCAGTTCTTTTTTTTTGTGTCAAAAGGATAGTCTTGGCATGTTTCCCTATAATTCTTTCTTTCCTACATGACAATTACTTAAAATCTTTCACCATCAGAAGATGTTAGTGAAAATAATGAATCTGCTTATTTGCTACTATGTTCTGATGTTTTTTTCCCCTTATTCTTCTTACGTAGAGAGAACCCAGAACTTTATTTAGAGCAGATGCGTGCAAAATATAAAGAACTTTCTGAGAAAGTTCAGCAGCGAAAACGACTCAAAACAAATGGGAACCACTCGAATGGAAATAATGTTTCTGGTGGTGTTGGTCATGGTGAGAGATTGAATTCTGCCCAAAGAGAAAGGATGCACCTCTTAACAACAGCAGCCTTTGATCGAGGTAAGGGTGAAGATACTTTTCGTGCCAGAGATGAAGATTGGCAACTTTACAAACTCATGGGCAAAGATAATGATGAGGATGACGAGGGACCAGATGAAGAAGTGGAGCTTATCCGTATTTCCTCTAGGCTTCAGGTCATCTTATTTATTCCTGTATACTGGTGTGCTGCTCCATTGATTTTGTTAATTCCCCTTCCCCCTTCCTGGTCATTCAACTTGAATATGGGTGTTTGTTGTTACTTCTGCAGGAAATAGACCCAACATTTATTCCCAATCAAGATACAGGATCATCACAACCTGCTCCTGAGATGCCAAAATTCCGTCCATTGACTAAGGAGGATTTCCAATTTTTGATTGAGGTTGAAAGATTCAGATACCGTGAAATTTTGTTTCATCCCAATCTAGTTGGGATTGATCAGGTAGGTTTAGATGAGATGGCTGGTGTTTCAATAAGGAGATTGCCATCTGCGGACCAAGATTTGGAAGAAAGACTTATCAACTCAATCCTTATGACTGGTGGAAGCAGCCTTTACTCTGGTATAACTGAACGCTTGGAGGCTGGAATCCGAATGATTCGTCCATCCGGGGCAAACATTTAGTAGGATGGATTACTATGAGAAGGGTGAAGACTGGCTACGCAGATACCAATTTGGGTACACGCTATAGTTGCATTGTCACGCTGCACTACCAATTCTCTTTGATATGAAGTTCTATTGAGAGTGGGTAAATGCCAATTTGAACTAATGATTGAACTGACTTAAATTCTTAGAAATGGCTGCGGAAGCGTATCAAGTTTCAGTGTAGATAACGAGGAAACCATTTGTTACCAATCAATTCATTCATATCCATCTATTATTAAAATTGATTCACCATCAGTCTATATTAGCCTATCAAACTAAATTTGAAAACTGGAGTGGTTGCTCATTCCGGATCTCAACTCTTCAAGCTTTGAAGGAAAATGAAGTTTTGATTTAATGTGCTAGGCTTATTTTCCTTACGAGAGATGGTGCAGGCTGGATTCTTTCAGAGTCTGGATTCACATGAAAGATTTCCCAATGGCTGCATTATTCTCCAGCTTTTTTTTTTCAATTATTATTATTATCATGCAAAATAAAAATAATCCCAATCTCATATTAATTGGTAGTAGGAAAAAAAAAAAGGGAAAAAATGTTACTTGTTCCGATATTTTGCATCAATTTCTGTTAACATGTATTAAAATGTTTGTATTTTATTAGTTCATTTATTTGTATTGTTCAATTTCCATTAATGCAAGTAAAATAAAATAATATAAAATAAGTTGAACTATATAGTATAAATTTTTTTAAAAAGCCTAGAATACCATATCTATCCTAGAAAAAAAATAATTTATTTAGTATGAAAAAGATAAATTTAGTTTCATTTTTCATGCTCTAAACTGGTGAGGGCAGACAATAAAATATTGTATAAGAAACAACGGCTACTTTGGCAATTGAGACCAAACTAAAAACAAACATCCGAAGCTACAGCAAGCTTCCTTTTCTCTTCATGTATTTGACCGTTAGAATCTTGCCCGAAATATCAATATATAAAAACAAATTCAAAAAGGTAATGAAATTTCTCTTTGCCAAATCACAACATATCAATCCTCCGCTCCTATCCCTACCCTCAAATTCGACCGTTGCTAGCGGAAAAAAAACCCACCACAAAACCCTTCCATTGAAAAGCTCTCTCTTTGCTTCAACAAAGAGAAGGCTTTTTCAATCTTCGTATCAACAAAAACAAAGAACCCATTACGCCCAAGAGCTCAGAGATTTTAGCTTTACCAAAAAAAAGAAAGAAAAATGGATTCACCGCCAAGAAGAAAGAGTGGTCTGAATCTCCCATCTGGGATGACTGAGACTTCTCTGCGATTGGAAACATTACCCGGTTCTTTTCGAACAATATCGAGCGTAGCATCGCCTCGAGCAATTTCGAGCTTATCATCACCATCAAAGTCTTCCACTTGTAGTGATAGATTCATTCCTTGCAGATCTTCTTCAAGACTGCACACTTTTGGGCTTGTAGAGAAGGGATCTCCTGTTAAAGAAGGAGGCAATGAGGCTTACTCCAGGTTGTTGAAATGTGAGCTTTTTGGTTCTGATTTTGCTTCCTTCTCTTCTCCTGCAGGTGGGCAATGCGGATCTGCTTTGAGCAGCCCTAGCAAGAATATGTTGAGGTTTAAGACTGATCATTCTGGGCCAAACTCTCCTTACTCTCCTTCCATCTTGGGACATGACAGTGGGATTTCTACTGAGACATCTACACCTCCTAAGCCACCACGAAAAGTCCCCAAGACACCCCATAAGGTGAGAATCCATTTTCTGCTTTAGTGTTTATTGGTTATTAATTGTTAGAAATTCGAAAGTAAGTTAGGTGTACAGATGTTTGGGAGTTGATTATTGAAAGTTCAATATGCTGCAGGTTTTAGATGCCCCATCACTTCAAGATGATTTCTACCTGAATCTTGTAGATTGGTCTTCACAGAATGTACTTGCAGTTGGACTGGGCACTTGTGTTTATTTATGGACTGCATCCAATAGCAAAGTATGTTTGTGATTGGTATTTTAGTTGCAAGTAGAGTAATACCATCCTTGCATTGGCTAAATCCAAGCTGTCCTTAATTCTATCTCTTCAGTTGCCAACTTGAGATTGAAAAGATTGGTAAATGGGTATTCAAGGTGTTCAATTTCTTTGTTTCGTTTTCTCAGGTGACAAAGTTGTGTGATTTAGGACCTCAAGATAGTGTGTGCTCTGTGCAATGGACCAGGGAGGGATCATACATATCTGTTGGCACAAGTCTTGGTCAAGTTCAGGTAGCTCTAATTATCTAGTTTGGAATGGCCCAGCTTCACATCTAGTTATTATTTGATTTTTATTATCTTGTTCCATATTGTTATGTACACAAAGTGGAGATTGTTCGAACTGTGGCTTGACTTTGATGAAAAGTAGAAGGAAGAGAATAACTAATACTAAAAAGGGAGATCATACAAAGCATTTGCATTCATTCGCTTAATTATTACTTAATAACATGCATCACATTAAACTGATCATGGCATTAACTTGCTTTTAAAACTAGATAGACACAGAGAATTCTAGATATTGTAAATTATTATTTCCCAATGGAGATGAAGTAAAAATATTGTTTCCTGATATAGGTATGGGATGGAACTCAGTGCAAGAGAGTCCGAACCATGGGCGGGCATCAAACAAGAACTGGAGTCTTGGCATGGAATTCTCGCGTACTATCATCAGGAAGTAGGGACCGGAACATACTTCAACATGATCTTCGTGTTTCAAATGACTTTGTTAGTAGGCTTGTTGGCCACAAGTCTGAGGTAAAACCCTTGGTGTATCACCTGATAGGCTAATTCAGTTTGTTTTTCTTCCAGGGAAAATGAAACCTAAGCTTTCTCTTTTCCCTTTGGCAGGTGTGTGGCTTAAAATGGTCTCATGATGACAGAGAACTTGCATCTGGTGGAAACGATAATCAGGTGATTGCTACTTTCATTGTTGTCATTCATATTGATTTACTTTTCCCACTTTCATAGCTAAGATTTGAATTAAAATTGCCCTCTGTTGTTGTTCAGCTACTGGTTTGGAACCAGCATTCTCAGCATCCAATTTTGAGACTCACAGAGCACACAGCAGCTGTCAAGGCCATTGCTTGGTCACCCCACCAGAGCAGCCTTCTTGCATCTGGCGGAGGAACTGCTGACCGATGCATTCGCTTTTGGAACACCACAAACGGTCACCAATTAAACCATGTTGACACTGGCAGCCAGGTTTTGCTTTTTCTTATTTTTTTCTCACGTAGTTAAATTTTTGCTTCATGTTTACCAATATTAGCCTGAGTTAGGGATGAAAAATCTGTCAAAACCACAATGGAACAGCAAATATTAGAAGATAAAACCGAGACTTAGCAACGAAATTTCCTTTAATTTTTTTAATTTTTTTTAGAATAGCAATGAAATTTCTTTTGAACAACTTGTTTTAACAAATTTCACTGCAGGTATGTAACCTAGCCTGGAGTAAGAACGTGAATGAGCTGGTCAGCACTCATGGTTACTCCCAAAATCAAATTATGGTGTGGAAATATCCATCATTGGCCAAGGTCTTAAACTAAGTTGTAAAAACTAAAAAGAAATATTTATTTATTTATTTTTAAACTAATCCATTTAAATTTGTTACGTATATGTTGATTATCTGGTTTTTCTTTGGATTCTAACAACAGGTAGCAACTCTAACTGGCCATAGTTTGAGAGTACTCTATCTCGCCATGTCACCCGATGGTCAGGTACTGGAATCGAATGGAAGTTTTCCTCCATATATTTCTTTCTTTATGGTTGGTTATATTAGCATCTATATAAAGAAAAACTTACCATGTTCAACATTCATTGTGCATACAGACAATAGTAACTGGAGCAGGGGATGAGACTCTACGGTTTTGGAATGTCTTCCCATCCATGAAAGCACCTGTAAGCACAGAAGCATATTGTGATACAATGCATTGGTTACTGTATATTCAGCTGCCATTAAACCATTTTTTCTTTTTCCGGTTATGTTTCCAGGCACCAGTCAAAGATACAGGTCTTTGGTCACTGGGACGAACCCATATTCGCTGACAAATCCTCCTCTCAAACTGAAGTTTTATACAGTAAACCCATATTCGCTGACAAATACCAGCCCCCCTCCCCTCAAACTTAAGTTTTATACTGTAAATGGAGATACCGAAATTCTGTACAAAAAGGGGGATTGTATTATTATGTAAATCTTTATGTTCCTGTGTGCCAATTTTGTGTAAGTTTTTCTAGGGCGTGATTTGTAAAGTGTTTTGAAAAGCCTTCATTCTTATACATTTTAGTTCGAAAATTGAGATGTAACTGAGAACCAAAAAGATAGAATAAAGGTAAAAAAAAATCATGATCTTATTTCATAACATTACATTACTCATGAGCTTTGTTCATGTTACATAACACAAGTTGAAGTGTTGTGCAATGTCTACAGTTGCAGACTTTGACAAATCAAATAAATCTCTCTAGATGAGGTTCTTGTAGCTTTAGGCCTCAACCACGATGCCTTTCTAAAAAGTGGTTTGCAAATCCGGCTAAATTCTGCAAGGCAAGCAGCAAAAATTAGTAAATACTTATTTGCACAGCCATGGTTACCATCTACACTCCCACCTTGGATATCCTCGCTCTCTAGAAGCTTGATGACTAGGTTGCCCCCTGCTAGCAGTACACCATCATCATCTGCACCACGGGTAGAATCACCATCGATATGAGCAGCCTGACCAAGAGCTAGATCAAGTGCTTGCATCCCCAATTCCACAGATAAAGCTGCATCTTTAGTTGTGATTCCAGAAACTGAGGGACACATATCTGAGAGAATCACGGAAAACCCTTTCTGCTGCAGAGTACACAAAGCAAAAAAGAATTGGTGACTTGTGCAAAATATTGAAAGATTTAATGCAGAACTAAGGCTACAGTCCAAAGTATAATTTTCATTTTTGATACCGCCCATTCCTTTTAATTGAAGAATTTAACTCCCATATGTCATACTCGGTAGAGGCTTGCACGAGGTTACACAAAGCATAACCAACCAAATTGGTACTTGCACGAAATACTGAAAGATCCAAATGCAAAAACTTCCATTGATGATGGCGCTGATTCTTTCTAATCCAACAACTGAACTCCTATATGACTATTGACATGCACAATGATGTATAGAACATAGAAAGAAAAAGAAAAATTATGCATAAACTACTACATTGATTTTGTCAATTTTTTCTATGCTTAATAATTACTTGATAATTTACATTTCCATAATCCAAATATAGATCAGATTTAACTTGTATGATTAAAATAACTGTAAGTACTTCTAACTGAGATCTTATGAATCAACCAAGTAGCAAATGTGTTATCAAGGGTTTACAGCTGCTTAACGAAAGATTTATCTCCATCCTGTATTGTCAATCTCGAGGTCATTTATCTGTATTATCAATCTCATGATGCTCGTATATTAAAATCCAAATAGATGTCAATGCGTCTATCATCTTAACAATTCTAATAGTACAGATAAGTAACTAGCAAAGACACCTGAGGAGAAAGAGCTCGAACTTGGTGTTTGGGGAGGTTCATCACATCAGCACAAATAGTTTTAACCCTAGCATCGCAGTGTAGGGAAGGAACCTTCACCTTCTGTTCTGCACATCCCACAGTTTAACGCACATCAACTAACCAAGTGTATAAAATACAGCCACTTAAAGAAGTTAGCAACATTTAGTCCCGATTTTCGCTAAAGCTTACACAACTATGTTAAAAGAGTTGAACATATTGAATCAAGAACCACCAAATAACAAACACACCTTGAGATCAATACCCACTACACACCCACCATTCTTCAGAGGACCCAAACTCTGGCAGGCAACCTGAAAGGTCATGTAGAAACTTCAAGACCATGATGTAAAACAAAAAAACCCATAAATGAAGAGACAAAAACAAAATAAAAAAGAGGAGCTTTATTGAATTAGCAAGAAGAAACAAGACCTGGAGCCAAGCACCAGGAGCACAGCCAAGGTCAAGAACAGAGGAACCTGGGGTTATCAGTTTGCGTTGCTTTTGCACTTGAAGAAGCTGTTAATGGAAAGATTGAAAGATTTTAGAAGGCGAATAAAGTGGTAGAAACCTAGAAGAAAATAAAGATGATAACTTGGACAATTAATGGGGTATTGCCTTGAAAGCAGAACGAGCAACATAACCAAGACGTTGAGCTTCTCTATAAAAGAAATCAGGTGCTCCTGATCCACTCATCTGTCTCTCTAAAACCCTAAAGAGGGTTTGTGCGGAGACAGGGTATTGGCATATATGTAATCAGTTGCAAATGAAATCAAGGGTTTATTTTGTTGCAAAAATAAATAGAAAAAAAAAATAGAGAAATTGAAAAAGGCTGTTCCATTGCCGGGATTTGAACCCGGGTCGCCTGGGTGAAAGCCAGGTATCCTAAACCGGACTAGACGACAATGGAGTTATGATACAAAATAATATCTGACATATATAAATGAAATAAAAATCTTTTTACCATCGTCCGCCAGAAGTAAATATTAGTAGTTACCAGATAATAAATTTTGAATTGATTACAATATTAGTATTTTCCGACAGACAATATAAATCAGAGCAAGACAAGACAATATGATGTGTAGCAATTTATTTTATTTTATTTTCTAAATCTCAAAAATCAGTCCTAAATTAATCTCTGAGCGGTAAATCTCAAATTTAAGACGAAAATATGCATATTCCAAAGATTAAACACAACACGTAACAGGTTGACCTTGAGTGTGGGTGTGAGCAAAACCACAATTTCTGATTTACTTAAACCTTAAACAATCCTCCTCTCTGTTCTATCCCTTTAGTCAATAGTATCTTTAGGTAAACAAAACAAAGAATGAATATAAAATCACAAACACTAAGAAAATGGAAATTATGAGAAGTGTCTATGCACTTTATGGTAATGCAGAATATGTTGTCAACTAATATAATATGCACGCGCAGACTCCAAATATAATCAAACAGACAAAAATTACTAAACAATAAGCAGATGAAGATATGACCATGTCCACTATATTTTTCAATTCAAGAGCTGATTTTCCACCAAAATGTGTCTGGCCTATAAATTTTTTGAGAAATGGGACCCATTTGCATAAGCTTTCAAATATGTTAATCTAAAATTTAGATTAGGTATGATCAATTGGCAGATCAGAAAATGACAGGTGAATTTTCCCTACCACATGTTCGCAAAATAATAAAAACAAAGATCCATGACAGTTCTTGATAGTGACTGCTGATGATAAAATTGACAACACAATATAAAGTTGTATACTTTTATTATACATGAGGACTACTTGCACAAGATTTTCTTGTACAAGAACAGGAACAGCACTAGAGCATATACATTTCTTTCTTCTATAGTTGATGGCCTCAAAATCATTATGGAATTCTACAAATTAGAACCAACCTAAATATTACAATTACTTCAAATAATCTTTACGCTATGAACTTGAACTAGTGTTCAGGTGCCTATTTCCCAGCTTTCCTATATAACAGTAACACAAGACATTCTCTACTTTTATGTGAAAGACAAGGGTGTGGTGATCTTTCTGCTGAAAATTTGACCATTGCCACTGCCACTGCACTTTAGAGCAGTCTTTCAAGTTTCAATAGCTATAAAATCAGCTGCATCCAGAGCTCCAATCCCAATTTCCTGGCCAGCAATTATGCAAAACTATAGTCACTTCTCAATTCATATCTACAGCTATACAAATACTTGTGGTTTTCTTTGACAGGAAATTGCCTTTTACCTTTTAATACCATAAGAAATCCATAACAGAATTGACCACAAGTAGAATCATTGATCCTGCTTGTTAATGTGGAAGAGAACAAGTTTAACAATTGGGCTTCCATGAAGAGAGCGCGTAAATAATCCGACCCTTCCACCCCTGAAGCAACCACTGGCTATCTTCATCAATCACAAAATCCTTATGGTATAGCTCTTTCACCTTCTCCTTCGCAGATGCTAGGATCTCCTGGTTCAACGGAAGCTGCCTAAACCCAGCCCTTAAATTGCGAACCTGCCACTGCTTGTATGTCTCTGGCCTCTCCATCCTCTCAGCACCTTCACATGCAATTACATTCATTGCCTCCCATGCAAAAATTTCCCTCTCAATCAGCATTCTCTCTGGAATCTCACGAGGCACATTAGTTTCAAGCATGTCAAACAAAGTAGAGTAGTGAAAAAGAGCCTCCCGAAACCGGGTGATAAAGAATGGAGCACTGTATGCTCCATTCACTATTCCAGTAATGAAAACATCTGGATTTACCTTCCTTATCAGATTGAGAACAATACTTCTTGGACTATTCACCACCACAGTCTCATCAAGTAAGTTCCTTAACCGATACAGACAGTTCACAACAAGAACCTCATTTTCACTAATCTTTAGATCCTCAATTTGGATGGTGTCCCACTTCTGTGCTATAGCATTGAATTCAAATGGAACATTGAAAGTTTTTGCATAATTTGATAGGCGGCGTCCTGTCTCTTCAACCCTTTCTGCTGGTCGGAAACCTGGATGTGGAAAATCAATCCCAGTAATCCGAAGCTTGGGAGGTCCACCAGGCCTGGATGAGAGACGCTGAATAAGGCAAGGCCATTGAAAACCATAAAGAATACCAAAATCAACAATATGAAGTGTTTTTGCGTTTTCAGCCACATTCATAATTGTTTTGTTTGAGAAGAAATTGGACAGCTTTCTAAAAGGACATGCCGCAAGAAACAAGTGGTAAGCTTTCAAGACATCAGCAGCTGATGTTGGCTTGGTGATATATGCTTTGTAAATATGGGTTCCTGAGCCAGCCATGCGTGCCTCAAGGCCATCAGCAAAAATATGAGCCATTCTCTGCATCCCGTCACCAGTAGGAGAAGCATTCTGTCTGATTTGCTTCAGCAGGTCGTTCGCACTCCTACGATCATCTGCTGCAACAGCTTGTGCACAAAGAGTCAGAAGTGTTCTTAAGTCCACCACGTTCTTCTTCCTTCCTTGTTTCTTACCTCGGCCTTTTCCACCATTAGTTCCTTTTGTTGGTCCGCTCTGCTGTTCAGTCTTGCTTTTCCCATTCTGCAAAGCTTCGCGAAGAGCAGATTCACTTTGTCCACAGTTGAGTAATATTGTGTCAAAATCTTCTGAACTGACATTTGATTCGGTATAAACCAGCGAATGCTTGTTACTCCTTCCTGCCTCTGCATTCAAATCATCAGGATGAGGATTCTTCTTTCCCCTCGACTCATCTGGAAAGTACTCGATCTCATGCTTCTCTTCAATCCTACCTGCCACATCCTTGTGCTCTTCTCGCAGATCTTTAAGAAATAACCCATTACTGTCCAAATCAATAAACAGACTACCATTTGGAAGAAACTTACTGGCTTCTTCAAAACCTTTCTTAAATTGCATAATAGACTCATTGTCACTAAATATCTCAGAAATCGCACTCATTGGAGAATCCACAAACCCATCAACAACAGTACTGGGGCTATTTCCAGAGCTATGAGATGATTGTGAAGTTGATTGAGAAGCATATCTTGAGGACTTATACTCACTCAGATCACAATGCCATACAGGATCCACTAAATTACTACCACTGCTGCTGCTTGAACTATTCGTACAAGTACTGTAACTAAATTCATGATTTTCATTTGCCCTTTTCTGGTACTGAACTGAATGAGGCACTGTGTCATCATCGAGGGAAGGAGGATACTTCTCCCCAATAAGCTCATACAATGATTTCTCCGCCGCTTGAAGCGCGGCAGAAGATTCCTGAAACATACATGTCTTCTCTTCTATGTCTTCTTCCATAAGCATATCACTGATATACTTCAGAACCACATCACTAAAATCAAAATCCTCATGTGAATCCCCATCATGGCTCGCACTCATAGACAAGGCTGAATTACTAGGAGTTGAATCAGGAGGCACAGGAGGAATATTAACATAGTTCTGGTTGACAAAGCTGTTATTTGATTTTAACCCATTAACAAGATTCTCATCTGATAAATTAGATAGGATCTCATCATTGAGTTTCAAGCCACTCACAGAACCATATAATCCTTTTAAGGGTTGATCCATGACCATCTATACTGCAAAAGCTATGCACAAAAACAGATAACCAGTACCAAAATCCAAAATAATTAAAAAAAATTAAAAACGACTTCTAATAAAACTCCCGACTCCCAACCTTACAATAGCAGTACCAAAAACCCAAAAAGGCCAAAAAGGTACAACTTCAAGTTATGCTATATCTCTTCCACTATTCCAGAGCTTCCCTCCTGGGTAATATCTTCTCAACAAGTATCAGCGGCCAATACACATGAAAATCAAGAATTTTAAACCTAAAAGTAGCAAAAGGACACCCAAAGAAAGAGAAAAATGAGATCTTTACAGCGTGAATAAGTAAATATATAAAGGAAACCTATCAAGAATGACTATAACAAATGTACACACAGTAGATGTGAATACTAATTCATAAACATTGCTCACAGCATGGAATCAGAACTGTAATACATACAAGAATCAAAAAATGGTAAAAAAAAACTTCATTAAACAAAAAAGGTGTCCTGTGTAAGGAGAATGAATCAACAGCAGTAAAAATATTGACAAAGTACCTCCACTTTCAACAAAGCCAGAGAAAGAGAGAGGGAGGGAGAGACAGAGAGACAGAGAGGTGAACTGAGGCAGAGAATGAGATAAAAAGCTTCTCCAGTACATTAGGAATTTAATAGCAAAAGAGAAAAAATAAAAATAAAAACAAGGAAAAAACAAAAGCGCATTTAGTTTTTCATGGAGCACCGAAGGAAAGAAACTAGAAAAGCAGGGGCTAATCCTCGATTTAGTTGGCTGTGGCCCTCTGACTCAATTATGCCGAACCGTTCATTACAGCTTTATCCTTGTCTGCCAAATATACACTGCTTGCTCCACTGGACCATGATAAATGGAAAAAAAAAAAAAATTAACCTCTATATTTTATATTTCCTTCGTTCCATAATAATCGTTTTTAAATTTTATATTATTAATAAAAATTATTAACTTTTTCAAAATTTACTCTCATATTTATCAATTCAAAATTATTTTTAGTCTTTTAAAACTAATAGTAATTTAATCTTTACAATTTATTTTTTTATAAATTTAAGACTAATTAATAATTTTTTAATTTTAATAAAAATACAAAAAATAACAGTTAATATGGAATAGAGAAATTTTTTGCATTTAATTATTGAAGTATTATTTTCATTCATTTATCTATATTTAAAGCCTTTATTTAAAATAATTTTCTGAAGTTTAAGTTCAAAAGGAAAACAAAAAAGGAATTTATTAAAATCATAAAAAAAACAATAGATGAATAAGAGTCAAGTATAATTTTATTATAAGCATTTGTTGTAGTGTTTATGAAAATGCATAAAATAGAGATGGTAAATTTATTTATTTTGAACTAAATTAATTTTTTAACTGAAAATTTTTAATGAATTATCATCTATTATTACTAAGTGATTCGTGAACAAAAATTAACTAAAATTTATTAAATTATTTTTTTAATTATTATTTATCATATACAAAATATTTAATAAATGGAGAACTTGATATTTTTACTTGTAAGAATAATATGAAAAATTTCGAGTTCAAATCTTTATACTGCTATCTACCAAATGGTGGGCATTAGACACTTTTATGATGTGTATAAAAAAATAACTAGCTTCTATTATGTAATTCACGACTTATTTAACCTCCTAATTGGAAAAAAAAAACATCATCCTTATATTTCCTTGCTAAAATTATTATGGGAACATATTGAAAAAAAAAAGTAAAAAGGAAAATCAATATATATATGTACGCATATGGTTGTCTTCATTAAAAATGAAATTATTCCTACTTTCTCAATCACGGTTGGCAGTTGATAAATAGACATGAGCATCATCCAAAACTACAGAAAAAATTATGTGGTCTGAAATTTCTTCATTGAAATAGTAGATGTTACAACCAGACAGAGTAACTCTAATAAATACAAATAATTTTCATGACTATATAAAGAACAACATGCTCTTTATAAATTTACCGTAACAAATAATTAGTAGCCATAATTATTCAATTGCATATAATTATAGAAAAAATAAAAGAAATTTGAGATAAAATTTACGTAATTCGATCAATAATGTATACGTTTATGGTAAAATAGAAAATTAATATTCACTTTAATGAACGAATTAAATACCATTTTGGTTTAATCTCCACAATCAATAAAATAAAAAATTCCAATATTTTTCTAAATTGTATCAAAATTATATAATTTTAATAAACGAAAAACGAGTCAAAAAGTATCTAGTAGTTTTTTTTTTCACCTTGTAAGGTCAAATGTGTAAATTAGCATCTGAACTATATCTTATGTAGTAAGTCATAATCTCAACTTTAATTCAGTATAAATTAGCTTTTGAACTATATTATATGGTGCGAGTCACTCATCACCAAACTGAGTTGACTCACTTTTTTAATTTAAAAAGCCTAATATATAATTAGCCTAATATATAAGGGATCTAATTGCACTAAATTTAAAGTTCGAGAGTTTATTTGCACAGAATCAAAGTTTAGGAGATAACTCGCTCCATAAGCTATAATTTATGGGTTAATTTACATCTTTAACGTTCTAAGAATTAAGTCATATCCGATTCTTTGTGTTTGTTAAGTTTTGCCATTTCAATTTCTAAAAGTTTTTTATCCATATTTTCCTTTTGAATTCAATTTTTTTTGTTCATATTGGATTCTTTCATTTTAAAAATATGTAATTTTTTGACCTTTAATGTTGATGTATCACCATAACACTTCAGTATTATTGTCATACTAAATGTTGTTGATATAACGTAGTGATATATCAATATTAGAGGATATGAGATTGCATCTTTCTAAAATATAAATAAGAAAAATAAACTGAATTTAAGAAAATAAACTGAAAAAAATATATTTGTGAGAACTAAATAGCAAAAAAGCACAAATACAAAATGCCCATTTCAATTACACTGCAAATCTTTTAAATAAAATTGCCATTATTGTTATATTGAATTCGTCAAAATTGAAGCCACAGAAATGGACCATGTATGAAAGTGAAGTGTAGAGGAATGTGAATAATATACCTTTTTGTTCTATGTTTAATTAATGTTAGTTAGCTACTAAACATAATTATTAAGCTTTGGCCTAACCCCCCAATCACTTAGATAAGGGTGTCATTGTCATTGGAGTTCATGAACACATGCTTTTGTTCTAGATCCATCCATCATAGAAAAATCAAAAAATTGAATATCTGATGTGACTTTTGTCTTATATATGCTAATTTATTTACCCAAAAAAAAATTGGAATCTGAAAATTCAAATGAAAAATTATTTTTCCCTAATTATTACAGTTGTTTATTGTCCATTAAAATGATGTTGTGGTTGTTGTCATTTCTTGATCTTAGAATATTAGCGTTGAAATTATTTGAACAAACTCGTCAAACATCCGCATTATCAATACTTCTAATTTGTTTGCTTTAATTTTACACTCTCTTCTAATTTATGTTTTTTATCTGCTTTTCGGTAGTGGTGTACAATAATTCGGTAATTCCAAAATACCAAATCGAACTATTAAAATTCGGTAACCGATTACCGTACTAAAAAAAATTCAGTTCAGTGATCAGTAATAAAATTTGAGTTATTTCCGTTATTCAGTAATTCACTGCAGTAATAGCCGAATTTTATAATTTATATATTTTTAAAATTTTTTATGAATTTTATTATGATATTTATATATATTTTTTATTTTATTTTAAAAAATATTATTTTATGACATTTTAAGTTTTGTGAGTATTTTTATTTATATATTATTTTTTATTATAATAAAATAAGTTAAGAAATTTGATAAATTTAAATAAAATTTATAAATTCAGTTAAAATTTCGATTATTTGGATAATTACCGAAATTTTGAATTCGGTAATTATTAACTAAATTTTTTATTTGATTCAGTAATATGAGAGACGTTTTTTAAAAATTCAGTATTCGGTTACCAAAATTTTTTTCAGTTCGGTAACCGCATTATTGAACGCTCATCCCTTCTTTTGGGATTAATTCGATTAATTTAGAGTGTAATTAGTGGAATTCTAAAAAATAGCGACTCTCTCAAAAGTATTAATGTTAACACTCTATTTTAATTAATTTCAAAGTAATTAAAGGTTTATTTTTCATTTGCTGATCTTAGAATATTAATTTTAAAATAAAATACAAAATAAAAAGTTTTTCTTATTAACGGGGAAGTCACATTCATTTAATAATAGATAATTGCCCCCTTATCTTTTTAAATATATATAATAATATATAAATTTATATAATTTTTTAAAATTTATTCCTTATAAAATATATTAAAATTTTACTTTTACACCGCTGATTTAAATTTTTAATTTTTTGCCTCAATAATTTAGGAATCCTGGTCAGCCACTGCTTCTTATTCGTATATTTCCAGTGTTCCAGTGGATCCTTTATGTCAATAGCCACTCTATCCTCATAGTGTTCAATGAAGATGATAATCCCAGAGGAACATTATGCCAAACTCTCAACAGAGTTGAAAGGGATTTTTATTTTTTTTTATTACAAAAATGTACTATTAAATATTTAAATTCGAAATTTTATAATTTTGGTTATCAAACTTCTACTACAAAACTAAAGCTTATTAGTATGATTTTTTTACTTTGTGTTTTTAATTTTCAATTTTTACTTCTTAATATATTCGTTATTTTCAAAAAAAAAAATTTCCTAAAAATTTAAATTAAACTGTGGATGATTTTGGTAATAATGAACTTATTTAGTAGGGTATGATCGCTGTAAAATGGACTGACGCCCCTATCCTTAACATTATCCCATGTGATGGTTGACCTATGGTCAAATTTTAGACTATTGACTAATAAGCAAAAATCGATTTTTGATTTTTTTTCTTAATTTAATCTGTGTTTTTTCATTTTTTCAGTGTTCATCTATTTTATTTTTATTTTCTCTTATTTTTTACTTTTTTTCTTTTTAAAAATGATAATTATTGTGTATTTAGTAAAAGTTTTTATTCCATTGAGAAAAAATGGTCTTTTTTCCATTTTTTTTAAAATAGATTAAGAATTTCATTAATTTGTGTAGTCACCACTTATTCTTATGTATACATTTATTTATTTTTAAATTTTATTAATTTAATTACCAAATAAAATATGTAAATTTATATTTAATAAACTTAATTACTAAAATAAGTCTTGAGTAAACCTTAATTACTAAAAAAATATGTAAATTTATATTTAATTAATTTACTTAAAATTATTTATATTAATAGATTTTTAGTAATTTTTAGTTAAGAAATTGACTGGATGTAAAGTAAAGTTTAGGTAAACTTTGGACAGTTTTAGTTAACTTTAACTTTTACTAATTTTATAGTAAATCTTGAATCGTTCTCTAATAAACTTTGACTAAACATTAGGTAAATTTTAAATAAATTTTGGTAAAACTTGGATAAATCATATCATAATCATAATATATATAAAAGTGGGAATAAAGAGGATAGACAAAATGACTATAGAGTCCTTACTACATTTATTATATATATAATTAATAATGGATAAAGTAGTAATTTAATAAAATTTAAGATAAATATAAACTCCTATAATTAAGAAACAAATTAATTAAAAAATATAATAAAGAAAGTAATAAAAATATATCATGAAGAAGTTATTTAATATTCACGGATTATAATATTTTATATTAGGATGGTTAGGTTTTAATAGAAAGATTATGTAATTATGATGAAAAAAAAATTGAGATAAATATGTACTCTTATAATTCACTGAAAATAAAATATTTCAATAAGAAGAAACAAATTAATTAAAAGATACATACTAGAAAAAATAATAAGAATATATTATGAAGAAGTTATTTGATATTCACGAATTATAATCTTATATATTAGGATGGTTAGTTCTTAATAGAAAGATTATGTAATTATTTCATAATATAATATATATTATCATAATCATAATTATTAATC
Source organism: Balakata baccata (assembly GCA_949630135.1). Lineage (NCBI taxonomy): Eukaryota > Viridiplantae > Streptophyta > Magnoliopsida > Malpighiales > Euphorbiaceae > Balakata > Balakata baccata. Next base: position 278,212 of record CATIWF010144083.1, read on the forward strand.
ATTATAACTATACCATATATAAAAATTGAAATAAGAGGGAATAAACAAATTTACCAAAAATTCAACTTGATTGTATTAGTCTATTAGGTTAATTTTGTAATTTAACAATTTAATTTATTAGTGATAATTCATTAATTAGAAATTTAATTCTATTAGAACTAGATAATTATATTATATACATAAAAAAAATAAATAATATTGAAAATAAAGTAAAAATAATTTAATAAAAAAAATATAATAGACAAAATAACTTGTATATAGTAAATAATTAACAATCATAATGAACCAGATAATTTGGCATGATTTTTTATATATATAATGATATAAGAATCAAATATAATTAATAACTATTAATATTTAAATTAAATGTAACTTAATTATATAATAATTAAAAGTAATTAAAATTAATTAATTGAACAAAATTATTATTATATAAAGACCAAATAGAGATTAATGACGAATTCAATATCTAATAATTACGTGCAAAATACATTATTGAAAAACTAGTATTTGATAAATTTTAGATAAATTTTTTATAAATTTGGAGTAATTTCAACTTTTATTAATTTTTTAATAAATTTTAAGTAAATATTGGGTAAACTTTAAGTAAATATTTAGTAAATTTTAGGTAACTTTAATTTTCATTAATTTTCTTGTGAATCTTAGTTAAATATTAGATAAATTTTAGGTAAATACTGGATAAACTTTGTGTAAATTTTAATTTCATTAATTTTATAATAAACCTTACCTTTGATAAATATTGAGTTCCGGTATTTTTGTAACATTTTTAAATATTTTTGACATTTAAAAAAAATTTAGGACTTTAAGGGGAGATATTTTTATAAGTATTTAGGTACTTTTTGATATTTTTGTAAAATCCCTAGAACATATTGTATTGTTAAATAAATTGATGACATTTCTCAAAATTAAATAAATAAATAGCTAAATATTACAATATTTTCTTCTTAATGCTAGATATTAGAATACTACACTTATCAAATACATTGGGTTCAATTAATTTAGGTCTGATTTGGATCAATAATCCTTACTAAAAGAGAATTTGTTGTATTTATTCAGTTCAAAAATGATATAATATTTAAATTTTTTATAATTTAATTTTTATTTGATTGACTAAAAATTTATATTGAAAAGAAATTTAAATTATTGAATAAGAGTTTAAAACTTTCAATGAAGCAATAAAAATAATGAGGAAAAAAAAAACTCTTGAAAATGAAAGAAAGACGTGTATAAAGTATTACTACAACAACTTACGTGTAAAAATCAAGTAGCAGTTGATATATCCATGTTGAAATTCTTGTGATTCTTATTTTCCTCCTTAGATTAAGGTCAAAAGAAAATAGCATTTTAAGTAAAATATTCAAATAGAATTCAATTATTTATTACAATTATATGGCCAGGTTTTGCTGTTTTTTTTTTTATTTGAAATTTCTACTCATTGAAATATGATGGGGAAGAAGCAAAGAGTGGGGTGGATTTCATGTTTAGATATTATTTTTCTTTAAAAAAACTATGTTTTTATTAAATAATTATCATTCCCATGAATAATCTTTTATCAAGTGGAGCCAAATGCAATCAAGTTAGCTTAATTAAAAGATTGACACTGTTTAAGATTTTTTTTTTCTTAGGGCAGTGCCCTCACCATTCGGCCATGATTTTTTTTTTTTTTTTTCACAAACTGGAATTTTAAACTCAAAATCTTATAATGGTAGGGAAAAATTCTAAAATTTCAAACTAAATTACATTATTTGAAAATTAAGGATTGAAATAATTCACATATTTTTATGGTTAATGAAAGAATTTTCATAAAATATCAAAAGATAGAGATGAGTGGAAGATTTTATTTGGGTCTAAGCCTTTTGAAGAACACAAATCCAAATACAGGGCCCAGTCTTCATACCAAACTATAGCTAAAATTCTCTTTCTTTCTTTTTTTTTCCTTTTTCTTTTTAATTTGTTTTTTATAAATAAATAAATAAATAGGGCTCCAAAATCAAATCAAAGTGAGGTATTACCTAATTAGTGATGGTTAATAACCTAATAAGTGGTTTACTTCACTTGCAATTCAAGGCTTGTTGAGTAGGTGGGTGTGGAGTACACCAAACTCAACTCTCTCTATCAAATTCTAAATGACAATGGTGGATTATAGCCCATGGGCCTTTTGGCCTAATTGTGCAACCAATCTACTCCCATTATTATTATTTGTAAAAAAAACATGTTTTGATTTTTTTTACAAATTTTTGCAATTAAATTTCTCATCTAAATCTATTTTATTGGCTCATTTATTATCAGTTTTGAAATAATTTTCAATTTAATTTATCAATCAACTTCAAACTAATTTAGTCCTATCAAATTATAATTATTTTTTTTACTAGAGAATTAATGAATTATGATAATTTATAGTAAAAGTCAATTATGGTATGCTTTTGTTAAAAGTTTCAATTATTATCTCAAATTATATATACATATATATATATAATTGGAAAAGAAAATCCAAACAACTTATATTAATTTTCCTTTTTGCCTTCTTAATAAATAAAACATTTTTTCCCAAGAAATTAAAGGCAAGATTTGAATATAATATTGACCATAGTACTTTTATTCCATGATTCTTTTCCCCACATTTGATAAGAAGAGAATACTTTTGTGCAGGGTAACCAGCCAATCAAAGTGGCTCAATATTCTTCCAAATGCCTTACTTACCCAGCTATACCCACATGCCTAGGCACTTTGTCACGGATCCCACATCGATTGGTTTTGGGGTTGGTCCTGGGCTTATAAGCGGGTGCGCTGCACACCCCTGCAGGCGCGCTTTTGGAAGAGAGGGTAATGGCCCCGTGACAACTTGCTTAGATCCAGATTCCTCACCCTATTCCAAAATTTGGACTTGCATGCCAAAAAATTAAAGTAACTAGACTAAAAATTATAAAAAGTAGTGATCGAAAGAAAGAAATAAAAGAATAATTCATGAGGTTACATGTGGAATGATATGTTTTTCTTTTCAGTTTAATCAAAGATTTTGGTTTCGAATTCATAAATTTTATGAGAAATTACTTTATCGCTCTTGAGATCCTACTTAATACAATCATGATTAATTAGTCTCAATATATGATTCTAGTCGACTGATTGAGAATATTTGTAGTCTAACTACAAAAGAAATAAAAGAATCTGAAAAAATATTTATTAACTTTTCTTTATCTTTTTTATTACATATTTTTATTTTTGATACTATATAATTTACATGGAAAAAAAGAAAGTAATATGGAATAAAAAGAGAAAAATACAAAACTTGGAGAGAGATATAAAAAGGATAAGAAGATTGAAAAGGGCAAGTGGCATAGGAATAGTTAGTTGCACAAAATATGAGAATATTGAAAGATTCGAATTAGACGAAACCTACAGATTTAGACAAAGTCTTTGAAAGAAAGCGAACGACTTTTGATGGGATGAAGTCGTTTGATTGATGCATCAAAATTTAATACTTTCATGTGTTCACATGGTGATGGTGGTAACGTAAAGGCAACAAATTAAGCTGTAGTTAGACTAGTTGGTCATTAAATGTTTCCACTCCTTTCAACTTTAACTCCATCGAACCTTTGCTTTCAAGCTCAAATATCTTTGCCCTCACCCCTCTTATACACAGTTTTCAGCTGAAGTATCTTGCCTTTCTTTAATAATAATTTAGTATTACTGAAATTTTATTTTCAGCCTACAATGCGGGGTTGATTTTATTACTATTATTATTTTTTCATATATTTCCATCTCTAGGTCTTTTTTTAGTTTCAAGTATTCGACAATCTAAAGTCGCTAGACTAAGCCTATTAAAGGGCGAAGCACTTCATCTTAAATTTTAAAAGTATTTTATATTCAGAGTTCGAACTTGAAACATCTAATCAAAAGAGAAAAAATTCTTGCTATCCCATCGCAATGTGAAGTTCTCAATAAGAGAGAACCATTTTTCTACCCAATAAAAGATACAACCATTTTAATACACGGTACTCAAATATCTTTTCTCAAAATCTTGAATTGCTTAGAACGAACCAGATGAAATATAGAATAAGAGATCAAAGGACAACTATGAACAATCAGTAAAATTTATGGGGGAAAGTAGCTACATCAATCTTTTTTGCTTTATTCTGTTCACTATGTATTACAGGAATTAAATAAATGAATTGAGAAACAAAAAAAAAAAAAAAAAGGGATTCTGTTAGAGCATGCTTTATTCCATCGACATCATTTACAAATGCCAATCCTTCGACATTGGGATGGAGGCAACGAATCATGTGAGTGTGAGAAATATTACATAATCATTTGTACAAATTTCTTGTTCCCTGTTCCTGTCACAATTTCGTTTTCTTTTTACATCATGTCAAGTGAATACCTTCAACTCCATTTCTACCAGCATGGGCCTCTGTTATCTTCAGAACAGCAGCCTGATTCTTGCTATGTTGCTTAGCTTGATGTTCTGACCAATATGCGTGCGCAGCCAGGACCCTGTCCAAGAGCTCCTGGGGCACAGGCTCGCCTCTTCTTTGCTGGGGGGCGATTTTGGCCGTGTGAACCAATGTCTTCCATTTATCCTGCACAAATCAGCATATTATAAGTGATAAGTAACGTAATGATATGGCTGTTCGTATTATTTAGACAGATGAAGCAATGCATTGATGAAACATCATCCTCTATACGCAATGTGATATTCTCAGTCCTCAGCAAAACAGGGGGATGGGAATAAGGCAAATGGTTTACTTAGTGTCAGGGTGCGAGTGTTGGTAGGTGGGTGAAGTAAATACCAAAATCAGTATAAATGTAAATGGTGGAGATGTTTTCATCCAAAATGCAAAGTTTTTAGTAAGATAGTTGATTGGAGTTCATCCAACCAAAAGCTTAAATTGTCAGTAAGAAACTAAAGGAAAGCATTCAAGTGCTGAAGAGATATTCCATGGTTAAGATACAAATGGAAAATAAGTGTGGCAACATAGATCCTCAATTTACATGAAATTCGCTTGCACTCCAAAAAGTTCTCTCCTCTCTCAAGTTATTAATAAATCCACTCACCTTCAAGTCCACATAAGTTCGATGGTCTGCATTTTCAAAAGAACGCAACTTCACATCGCGCCATCTGCAAAATGAGAAAATTGATTAGTACAATTATAGATCAAAATATCCATAAATAATTAACTTATGAGATATATCACACCTTCCAGTTCCAAGTTCCTCAACCGCCTGCACTAGTGCTTCTACCTCTGACACAGAAAACGGTCTCCTGGTTCGACGCTGTACAAGTTCAGATCGCCTAGCTTTCTGGTTAACAGGAACCACAGCAAGTGCCTCAACACTAACTGGTGGAACTGCAACTAGAGCTCTAGAATCTGACAACATTTTGTCTGTTAATTTGTCAGTACGGGAGGAAAGTACTTCATTATTGCTGTCAGTGTTATTGCCTGAATCAGTCAGTGGACGGTCAGGTAGGCCATCAGAGATTCCTGAATCCAAAACAGGAGCAGTTGGGGACCTGAATATCAAGCAAGCAACATCCATTATCAGACAAGTGCATTACTATATACCCGTGCAAAGAAGTGAAAGGGAAACCAGTAAAAAATGTTATCCGGCCAATGAAAAGTCCAACACAAATGAATGACCAGCATGCATTCTAACTTTTGGAAAAACTAACATATAATTCAGATATGAATTACCTCGATACAACTTGAGAAGTGTCGCGTGACAATGGAATGGGAGGATCTTCAGTGCACACAAGTGGAGGAGCTAGGACAGGACTGGGTTCCAATGTGAAACCTAAAGCATCAAGGTTCTCTTTAGAAGTGATACCAGTCTGTGATAAGGTTCTGTTATCATCCCTGACTTTCCTTCCATGAAGAAACACTCCAACATGTAATCCACCTCCAAGTATAGCCGTCACAGTCTCCATAACTGTCCTCTACAGAGTAATGCAACACCAAAGTAAAAATCAGCAAACTAAGCAAACAGTGACATTCGGTAATGTCTTGCAAAAAGGAAATAACATCAAAATTTCAAAGTCAGTCAATTATTGATCAATTTACTGCATGTGCTTAACATGTAACAATACATGCACATGTATTTGGTAAGCAATAAAATCCATCAGCAAATCACAGAAAACAAAACACTGAAAGATGAAAAGATTAAGGATATGCAATCTAATATGAGCTGTCCTAAATATTTTACCAGTGAAGAAGAAGAATATTCATCTATACCTTCAATGAACCAACAGTTGTATTTTCAGGGACCTCAACAAGAAGCTCTGGTATCCTGAAGGACTTTATGCTGAACTTCACTGTAAAAAAGAATAAGCCACATATGAGAACATCAAGAAGACATAATAAAGTCAAATCATTTCAATTACTGTACATAAATTTAACACTAGTTGTCAAGGTCATACTACCGTAAGAATCCTTGGAATTGCCAGAAGCTTGATGACCTATAACTGAAGAGGATACCCCATTTTCTGTAAACAAAAACCACACCTATTTAGTGAAACCAACGACCATCAGAAACCTGGAGCATTAAGAAAACATAGAAGCAATCAAGTAATAGGTGGAAAAGGACCTCCATGGAACATTGCAGCTGAACAGCTTTTGTCTGCTTTCTTTTCATTTTCATGTGAATTACAAACACTCTCACTGCTGAACCCTCCATCAGATGTCACAACTAAGCTATCTTCTGAAAACTTTCTTCTTTTACAAAGAGCGTCATGTTGATATCTTTCATGACTGTAAGATACTTTCCTCTTGCGATAACAAGGCTTCATTCCTCCATCTAAGAAAGCTGTCACAGATAGTGGAATAATAACATTAATCTCCAAGGAACACAAATACAGATAGAAGTACAGTAGCAGTAATCTAAGGCATAATCTAAAAGTATCATACATACTTACCAACTTTGGAAAGTTCACAATCCTTCAATTTTGGAGCTACTTTCCAGTATTTAGATGTCAACAATTTCCTTAATCTACGTTCCCCAATTCGGGATGGATGCCTAAATGTCCTTGGCTTGGTGCCAGGTTTATTATACCTAGAAAAGTTGTCGTCGTCATCTCTAATACCTAATTTACTATCATTCCTAAGCCTTAAAATAGAAGAATTAGGAACTGGATCCCTGTATGATGGCAATTTGACATTATTGTCAGAATTGATTGATGCAGGAATTTTCGTACACAACTCGAAAGAATCCTTGACACTGATAGTGCTATCAGTAGCCAGACCATCAGCCACTTGCTGTCTACTCAACCCATTTTCCACATAATCATCCCTATATTCCCTAGAAACAGGAAAGTTTCCCTCTTTTTTACAATGTAAATTGTCACCTGAAGTTTGGCTTTTGCAAATCACAGATTTCACATCACCGCTAACTTTCTCTGAGGAATCAGAATTTGTAATTACTGAAAAGTGCTCCAGAATGAAGTCACTCTCAGCATGCAGGAATTTCTTCAGAATGCACTTTTGATCACCACCTGGAGATGCAAAATCAGGAACAAAAACACTTTCCTCACAGCTTCCCTGATCAAGACACTCAGTTTTTAGCAGTCTATCTTCATTTTGCTCCTGTTTAATAATATCATCACTAGTTGCATGTTGATCATTTGTTTCCGATGCATTGCTAGAGGCAGAAGAACTTTCACTCTCCTGCAGCAGTTTGCCTGCTAAAGAAGCGAGTAATTCAATTGCACATATTTGACTATCTTCAACTTTTTTCTTATGTAGACCCCTCTGCTGAAATCAATAACCAACAAAACTAAGGTTATAATAGTGCCTTCAGCAGTAACGGCAAATGAAAAAGTAGGCAAAATTTCTCTGGATATTTACCCTTGCTGATCTAGGAGCCCGAGGAACAAAGGGGACACGAAAGCCATTAAAACCATAATCTTGCCTCTTCTTCAGCACCATATCTTCAAGTATACATGACAATTATGCCGTCCACATTTCTTTGCTGTCATCATATCCCAAGAGAAAACTAAATCAGCCATTTATAGATGCAATTTAATTGTTTCTGTGAAAAAATCATCAAGCAGCGGTAAGCAACAATTTAACCGCGTAGAATACTATAAAACTGGCATTTGCTTTTAAGAAATTGAAAGAGCACATAAATCAAGAGGATGTGCCAACAAAATAAATATACATGCGCCATTACATTGAGGATAGTTAAATGGATAATAACTATAGCTGACCCACCAGCCAGTTAGCCACCCCCAAAACAGAGATCTATGTACTATTGGTCTTTGACAAGCAGAGCATATTCTGGAAAACTCAGACAGCAATCTAATAGATTTCTTGAGGGCCAAATTTTGAGGAAATGGATCACAGAAAAGTTTGTATGCATACTAAATTGTTCTAATCAAATTATCGGTAGAATAGATAATTATGACTTTTATATCAACCCAATTAGAATAAAAATCCTCACAAGTTATCAGCATCAATTAGAAGAAGAAAAAATATATTTGATTTGTCCCCGGGAATCATCATATCAGCCATGAGATCCCACAATTCCCAAAAAGAAATAAAACAACAGGTCTGTAAACGTTCATGATACAACTCAAACAGACAGCAATAATTCAATGGGACTCTGTTCAAGGAATTATAAATCAAGGTGCTAATTCCAAACCAGGATATGGCTTACAAAAATACAGAGTTAGAATTGAGTAAAACCTTCATCAATCTAATCCACGCAAAAAATTTAACTGGATTCGGATCATTTAAATCTCCTAATAATCTAATGGCAATTTTACTCATAAACAACAAATCGGAATTTTATTGATGAAAGATGATTCAAAACCAACCTTAAACGCCAAATCAGTGAAAAGAAAACACAACTGACTGCAAATAATAATCTTGATCTTAAATTCAAAGAATATTTTATTCCCACTCAAATATAATTTCCACCAAAACAAAACTTCGACGATCAGATCCGATCTCAGTTTGCAATTCAGCAAAAATATCCTCCGAAACCCAAACTCCTCTTAAAATTCGCACCGCATGATGGATCTCAACTTGCTTAACGACAATTCACATCAACAGAGCAAAAATTTCACCAAAGCAATCAAGGAAAGTGAATTCCAGAATGAAACTGAATTACTCACCTGAAAGAACAGGAGCTTCGGTTCACAATCAACAAAAGTATGTACAGAATTACAAATTGGAAATGAAATTCCTCGAGAATTGCACAAATTAGACTAGTAAAACAAGATCGGAGATTTCAAAGAAAAATCAATTTACAAAAATAAAATTAAAACAGAAGAATTCAATTGCATCAGAATTCTCATTTTCTCTATCTCTCTGTGTATGAAAAATGATCTATGCAAATAAAAATTTAAATGGAGAAGACATTAAAAAGAAAAACACAAAAACCTCTTCTTCTCTCTCTAAAAAACCACCAATAAACAGTCGCTTAAACCTCCCTTATATCCTTTCTTTTATAAAGTTTTGACCACAAAACCGGACCAGCCAGTAAAAAGGTATTAATGTCCGGGCAATAGCAGGTTACCATAAACCCCCCTCTCTCTCTCTCTCTTTTGTGAATTGTTCAAGGCTATCTGGGTTTTTCGACACGTGGCGGATTCCCTGATTGGTCGAAAGCATTGTCAGATTTCTAAATTTTTGGGATAAGAAAAGAAAAAGGACGAAAATTAAAAATCAGACATGAAAAATGGAAAGTGTGATCCAATGTGGGCGCTTCCATATAAAGGCATTGCTGACTTGGCATGGCTGTGTTTGCTTATGGGTCCACGTTTTCGTGGGTCCGTAATTGAGATCCAATTGAAGTTTGTGGCCATTGTTCCATCTGATCTAGTAATTCATCCTCTCCAAGAGTTCTTCCTGAAATGAAAATCCATGGAATATTCTTTGGGAGTTTATTAATTAAATTATTTTTTTTTAAACTAATTGAAATTGTGTTATTATAAATAATAAATGTGAATTTATATAATTATCAATATTAATTTATAAGCTAATTATAAGCTAATTATCTCAAATCATATAAATCAAAATTATTCATGAATTATTTTTTTATCAGACCATAGATATTACCAGCCAGTTAATTAGAATCACACATTAAGACTAATCATATCCATACTAGGTAGAACATCGAGGGCAGTAAAGCTACTCTATTATGAGTTTTAAAATAGTTGTATAAACAGAATTTGAATGTTAAGCTTAAAAAAAAAAACATTATCTCATTGGCCGTGTAGCTATATTATAGATTATTGGTCATGTGACCCCATAAAAAAATTTTTAAATTTTTAAATTGTTTAATGTATAATAGATTTATAACACATGATCCCATAAAAATTAAAAAAGCAATCCCATATATTTTTATATAATTAATGTTATTTCATATAATTTACAGCAGTTATATAATATTATATATATATGTAATTATATTATTTTTATATTATTTCGTATAATTATATATTAGCTTGTAATCCAACTGAAAATTATATATTAGTGGTGCCTTCCCACATCATTATACGCGAGTCAAAAAAGAAAGCTGAACTTGAGACTCATAAATCATAATCATCTAATGATCACATAATTTTCAATTCCTCCCTCTTAGGGAATATAATAATAAATATATTTTAGATCCTAATTAAAGATTAGTAATACTAATTAATGGTAATTTAGTGGGCAACAAACGCTGAAATTGTAATATTTAGTGTTGAGTTTGATTCGTGCAAAAAATACTTTAACTGAAAAAGGCAAAAAAATGTAAATGTATCTATGCCTCGACGGAAAATAACCTCATTAAATGTAGACACCTCGTGGATGTATCCACAAAAAGATTAGTAATTAATTGAGCCTCTTTGTGATTTGAGTCTCTATTGTAATTCCTTTTTAATGATGTAATCTAATTGGTGAAAAAAATACTTTTGGTATATCTAAATAGAGGGTTTCTGCGGTACACCCGGTGTAATTTATACCGGTGTCTTAGAACCATTGGATTATCAACTTTTAATTTCAACCACTCATTATCAACGGATGAAATTAAAAGTTGATAATCCAATGGTTTTAAAACATCCTGTATAAATTACACAAGGTATATCTTAAAATTCATCATCTAAATATCATATAAATTGCAAAGTTGCAATTGTAGATTTTTTTTTTCTTTTTTCCTTAATTAATGTGTTGGAAAATGGGAAATTAAGGATTGGAAAAAAAGGGTAAAAGTAATATAAAATTCTTAATTAATATTGTCATATTTAATAAAATAATAATTTCCACAAATATTTTATAATTAATTTTTTTACATAATAGTTTTTTTATCGTTTTGATTTATTTATAAGTATTTGAAATTAGTCTAAATAGCAAATTAGTATTATTTTCTCTTTCTATTATACTTTCCGTTCATATAAATAAGAGAAACCAAATAATAAGCGACTGCAATTTTCCTTTTTTTTTTTTTTTTCTTTCCTTAATTATAAAATATAAAGTTGTTAGGTTGTTGAGTTTGATATAATCGGAAGAGAGATTATTTAAACTTAAACCTAATTCAAATTGAGAATTTGAAATATGTATCTATAGATAGACTTGAGTTTGTGTAAAATATTAAAAAATACGATCAGAATGATTTAGATTTTTTTTTTTTTGAGAAACTTTATCCAATTAAAACCTTTATTTATCATTACCATTATAAATTATTTAATACCTTATCTCCTCTTAATTATTTTATCAATAAACATAAATGAATAGGTAAAAATAATTAAACTAAGCTTAATCCGTATTTAGTATTTTAATAATTAAAGTGTAGTGAGTGGGCCTAGTGGCCGGTCAGCAGGGTAACGGAGTAGATGAGCCAACTATACTATTGGCGGGCGGCCTCACTAACAAAGAAATTGATGCTTAGTCGTCTTTTTCTTATTCTCCTTCTTTTCTTTTTTATTTTTTTTCCCTAAATAACACGCCTTTTTAATTTAAATTCGTAAAAATATAAATTTTGCTGATGATTTTTTTTTATCATATTATATATATTTTTCAGTCAGTTAAATAAAATAAATCATATTAAAAAATTTTTAAAATAGTTAAATATCCAATATTTAAATTTAAAATTTCTAATTACACGAAAAAAATATACATCATTTCATCTATACTACTATAAAATTTTACTGATTATTTATTTATATCAAATAATAATTTTTTGAGCGTTAAATCGAGTGGATGTTATGTATGTATATATGTATACAAACTTATACATTTTTTTATTTATGTAATCAATTTACATGAATTATAAATTATTTAAAAAATGTATAATAACAATAATATATATAAACATTTTTTATTTTAATTTCTAGTAGCAAAAAGAACACGATTATAACAAATTTAGAAAATAAAAAGAAAAATTGAAACCTCAAAAAAAAATTTATTTATTTTTTTGAATATTATCATAATTATGTGGTGTAGAAAAGAGCCTGGGAGGTATCGAAACGAGTGGACAAAAGTGTTAAAGTGGTTAATCCTGTAATAAAAATTGTCTGTTTCATTCTTGTCTGACACGACTCCTTTCTGTAGTCATTAGTTTACCAATACTTCCGTTTGATGACACGTGGCAACGTGCCTTTTCACCTCCGTAACTATTTTGCACGTGTCAGTCACACCTTGCATTTCCGTCGGCTCTTCCAAAGGTTTGTATTCAAGTTTGTACTTTGAATGTTTTCATCAATTTATGTATGTACGTAATCTTATCCAATTGGTTGAATGGTTAGTTTGGAACATTAATTTATTTGCAATAATAGTCAAAATCCACATTAATTTTGTGTTACAAATGTATTTTGAAAAGTAATTATTATTAATTAAAGTTCAAAATCTACTAATTTAATGATTCTTTGAAAGATTATGTATAATATATCATTTATAGATTAAGTTAATTACTTATCGATATGTATTTAATTGTTTTATTTTTATTGGTTGAAATAAATACAATATACATATATATCATTTAATGATTAAATTAATTTATAAATGATATAGTTGACATTGTCTACCTAAAAATTTATTGTTCTATCAATAATTCAAAGCTTAAAAATCATATGCTTTTTACTTAGTTTATTAAGGAGGTGTTTGAAATTGTTATTAATTATTCTAAAAGTATATTTTGAATTTTTTTATTTAATTGATTGATTTTTTTAATTATTTGTAAGCTGTTTTTTTCAAACATGCTTTTAAAAAATATTTATTTATCTTGTTTCAAAATTCGAAAAAATTAAAAATATAAAATTTTTTTCCAAAAGCGTTTTTCTGAAACTCAATGCTAACAAACGCCCCCCTAATTTTTAAATCTAATCAAATAGAAATTAATTTGACCAATAAATTTTGTTTTAATAGTAATAGAATGCTCATTAAAATTGTAAAATTTTGAGTTCAAATTTTTCATCAGACTATATATATAAAAAATAATAATTTGACCTATATATCTTATTTGACATTCCAATTTATTCATCTAAAAAGAAAAAAAGAAGATGAACTTGATCTACTTTGATTTTATTTGATTTTTTTTTATGGTCAATTGAGCTAATAAAATTATAAAATCAGTTTAATTTTGACTTAATTTAACATAATTTCAGCACAAGCAGATGAGGGTATAGTTATTTTCGGTATAACTCAGCTTCTCAATCAAATTCAAATATGTGATGTTAGCCTATTTTCATTTCTATTATTTTATAACCTTCTTTAATTATTAAAAAATTCGGTTCCATTTCACAGCATTGAGATTTGGCTTTTATTTATTTCAAACCAAATTAACAGAAAAAAAATTTCATTTGCTTTTACGAAAATTCCATTAACCGGATCAGGATTGACCAATTTAGTAATATTGAGAGCCCAATTGACCAAGAAAAGGTCAAACATTGATAATTTGAAAAAAAAAATATCAATTACAAATTGGGAAGAGGATATTGGGATTCAAACCTGTATTATCTAGAAGATTTCTAAAGTTTTCAACCAATTAAACCACAAATTATTTGGGTGGCAAATTTAACACTTAACCCATATGTATATGGTTCAAAAAAAAATTTAGGTTAAAATATATTTAATTGATTTCCTTAATCAAGAAATTAGTTTGACAATAGAATATTGTTTTGAATATCAAGAAAGAGAGCATTTATCTATAAAAAAAAGTTAAATTAAAAAAATTCCAACATAGAATATACCTTCATTTTTGTTCATTATTTAAACGCAACATATTATAATGCAAAATATCAGTAAACGTGAGATCTTCCCTCAAAAATGAAATCATAATTTTTTAATTATTTTTCTTTTATTTTTTAAATTTTTAGATGATAAATATTTTTATGTTAAATAAAATTGTTATCTATTATCCACTAATGATTTGAAAATTTTTAATATTTTTAGCTAATTTTTAAAAAGAATTAAGAATTTCTGCAAACTTACTACTCAATTAATTTCTATGGAGGTAATTAACACAAGTGAGTGAAGAAAATGAGATGAAAATTTTGTGAAATTAATATCCAACAAGAAAAGAATCTTAAGCATGTGAGACTTCAACATTTAATGTAAAAATAACCGAAAAGCATGAAAAAGATAGTGAAAGGAAACTTCCAAAGAGAAGGGAATCTTCAAGAGATATACCCTTTTAATTAATATTTAATCAAATAAAAAACATATTAGAGTATGACCCACTTCACCAAAGGTCTTTCCTTTTTTATAAAAAAAAAAATTATTTATTTATTTTATTTGGGTGAGGAGGCCAATAATTAGATGCAAAGATGATGAGCTAATATTAGTAAGACAGTTACCATAAACCCCTCACATGATAGACTCATGAATTGGGGAGAGATTCCATGTGATTTCCTTTGGGTTTTTATTACATCATGTGATGTCTTTTGGGCATACATCATGTCTTAAGTTAGCTATGCCATCTAATTCCTTCTTTTTACATTAAAATTCGGCAATGGCAGAATCAATAATCTTTTAATTTTTTAAAATATATATTATAATATGTAAATTTATATTATTTTTAATATTTATTTTTTTTAAAAAATATATTATCCCTCAAATTCAGGAGTCTCTTTTAAAAAAGAAATTTGTCTCCCTAACTATAGGTCTAATCCCACCACTGAAATTAGAGTTAAATCATATTTGACATGTTTATATATTTTGCTTTCTAAAATATATTTTGTCTACTTTTTCCTCTGAATTCCGTTTTTACTGTATGTTGCTTTTTTTTTTTTCTTTTTTATAGAAGAAAAGCAAACAAAATTAAGGTTGAATCCCTCTTAGATGGGCAGCTCCACTCCTATCTCCAAACAAAATGAGACCAGTACCTGGAGGAAGAAGATCGAACCAGTTAAAGCGTATTTCCTGATTGAAAGCATTGCTTGCGAGCATATTAGCTTCTTTATTAACATGGCAAATGTTAACCTCCCCGTCATTTCAAAGAACTTGGATCCTAGCAATGAAATCAACATTGTGAAGGGATGGGCTCCAATGGGAAAGGAAAAGGCCAGCTATACTCTGGTTGTCTATTTGCACCATTAATTTCATGTAACCTCTCTCGCATTTGCATTTTAGAAACATTTAATTTCCTATTTTCAACGTTGATATATTTGTGTAAAGAGAAATTTTACATAGAAAAGGCGAAACATATATTTTTGATGAATTTTATTAAATTTTTTAATTTTTAAATTATATATATATATATGAATTTTTCGAACTCGGGTCTTGACCACCGCTAGCCCCTCTTTTCTTCGTCCATGGATATATCACTATATTATGCCATGTTGAACATTATTCAATGTCAACATTGAGAGCAAAAAGTTACGTATTTTAGAAATAAAAAAAAAAAAAAATACTATAGACAAAAAAAAAAAAAGTTGAATTAAAAAAACAAATTGAATAAAAAAAATTTAAAAAACTAAATACCTAATTACAGCAAATACTTCTGACACCTTTGCGTTATTTAACAAAAAAACTTCATTCGTCCATTAAATATTGACTCACATTTATTTTTATGCAAATTAAAAAATTTTAATTTGTATACTTAATACCATAGATTTTTCTAATATATTACTATATTAATTAAAATATATATTAAAATTAAAAATATATACCCATTTATATTTATTAATAACAAGATACATTAAATAAAATAATAAATAATTACTATATATCTCTCATATTTTGGATGGGTGTGAGCATTCTACTGGTTTGATTCAAAATTGAACCAAACCGATTTACATTTGGAACAATGGAACTGATTATATGGAAATATTCATTGAGAACCAAAAATCAAATAAATGGAAAATTCAAATAACCGATAAATAAAATTCAGTTTTCGATTATGGTTCGATTTTGCGCAATCATAATTTTGGATTCAGGATTTTAAAAAAAAACTGAATCAATCTAGAAATACTGGACGGTGTGAGTAATAATAAAACAAAAGCTGATATGGGCTGAAAGGAAAATCCAGGGGATGGCACCGGTGATAAAAATGCGAGGCTGGTTGGCAATGCCTTCGCAGAATCAGATCTGAGGTTGGCCAGATGGTAATGAAAGTCAATGAATTCTGTGTTCTTTTTTTTTTTAATAAATTATGATTTTTTAAACATAAATCACGAGGAAAACAATGCAATATAAATTTGATGGAGATAATTCTTTTATTATAAAGTTCAATAACAAAATAATAAATACATATGCTTACGCTGCAAGCTGAAAAGCTTTACATCCTATTAGAAATAAAATTAGGAACTTTTAACCTAATAAATAAATAAATAATATAAGATTATGAAAATAAAATGAAAGAATAATATATTTAATATTATTTATCAATAGATTATACCTATTCATAAAATCAAACTATATTAATGAAATTTTATCTCTTTTCTTTTACTAAAAATTAATGACTTTAAATGTATAATTATATTAACTATATTTTTAATAGTTTAAAAAAAATTATAAATTCTTTTTCTCATAAAAAAAAAAACTTGGGAGTTGTGAGGTTGAGCAGTACATTGATCAAATCCATAAGAATAAGCCCAGTTATTAATCATCCTTTAAGCTCAAGTTAAAGGGATACCCAGCCCATTTTTTCCCCTTGCTTCTTACACAATTGTTATCGGTTGGACTCCACTCCATATACTATTATAGACCAAAGCTAATCATACATATAAAAAATGGTGATAATTTTGTAAATAAATTAAACTTATACAGTTATCGATCATACGGTAATATTTTTGTAAATATTCATCATCTATCATTAAATAAATGTTCATTAGTTTATTGAAAAATGTTCATTACATCATTAAAAAATGTTCATTATGAATAAAGTAAAGTTTCATTAGTTAATTGAAAAGGTTCATTGCGAATAAATTGAAAAGATTCGTTACGAATAAATTAAATGTTCATTAATTTATTCAAAAAAGTTATTACGAATAAAGTAAAAATTTATTAGTTTAATAAGAAGTTTCATTGTGAATAAACTGAAGATGTTCATTTTTTTATACTAATACAAGTTCATTTTATTTTTTTGTGTACTTAATTTAATGAATTTTTTTGTGTTTTCATTTGTAAGTATGAATTCATTAAATTATCTTCAAAAAAACTCAAAACGTAACAAAATTGAGACAAATAGCATTTGAAAATACAAAATAACAATTGATTTTATTTTAAAATAAAATGAACATTTATCAATAAATTAATGAACATTTTATTAATAAACTAATGAATTTATATCAATAAATGAATCTATATATAAGTTTATTTTATTTACAAAATTGTCACTGTGCCTCTTATACGTGTTTGATCCATATTGCAATGTGAACCGTGGTCCATGTATAATTTGCCCTTCTTACAACTAGAAGAGTGTTAGTTGTACGAATATATTGGATCAATCCAATCATATAATGACATGCATTTAATTGTTTTGTTTTTATCTTCACATCAACCAATAAAAATAAAACAATTAAATGCATGTCGTTGTGTGATTGAATTAGTTTACGAATGACGTAGTAGATCCGGTTAACATAAGAATTTCTCTTATTAGAGTTCTAATAAACTATTTTTTCTTTGTCAACTAAATAAATCTTAGTTAAAAGAATTTTATTGGTATAAAATTTGTGGGAAATTTTTTTATCTATTCATGAACTGTGTCAGTAATTTAATAAGAATTTATTTTGACTTTATAAATACGAAACCGTTTGTAAATTTAATTTCATTCACATAAAAATAAGTTATTAATTTGATTCATAAATGAAAATAGGAATCATGTAGCTGTGAATTAGGAAAAAGGTATATGTTGGCCCCTGAACTTTATGATCTGTTTAATTGTATTTTTGTTCTGTGATGTATTTTATTCTAATTTTGATTCCATCGAAAACTTATTTAATGAAAAAAAATAAATTAATATATTTTACTCAAATTGGAGACTACAAAAATTTTAAAATATAAAAAGATTTTTTGTTTGTTAAGAGAAATTAATTGACTTTGGCGGCTTGTAAAATGCATAAAAATACAAACTGGGAAAGCAAGATTGAGCGTGATTAGGCCCTTAATTTGTAGCAGAATGCACAAGGCACTGCACTCTATAGCTAATTAACCAAAGGCCCAAAAGACCACAAAAACTCATCATAAAGCAGCAGCAACAACAAAATCTCATCATAAAAATTGTTTCTCAAGATTGTGGGCTTTTGTTTGTTTCTTTTAACTCTTTATGGGTTTTGTTTGAACAAAAAGATTGAGTTGGGCAGCCATGGAAAGCCCTCTCTCCTTGTGATCAATGATAAATGATGATAAGTGGGTAGCCACCGCTCAGCATGCAAAAATTTATATACTATTATATATATTTTAAAAAATTAAAAAAATATAATTACATATTCTTAAAAGTCAAGTGAATGTGACTCTGCAATTGGAGTGAGTCTCTACATCTAATTGCTCTTCTATGTTTTTTATTGTAAATTTTTGTGCATATACTGCATAAAGCAAATGTTAAGAAAAGAGTTGAGTGTCCCAATTAGCTCTGGGATGCGGAAGGATCAGCTGGGGGCCCTCAAAAGATTGGGGAAGTTGGCTTGCTTCCTTAACACTTGATTTGGTACCCAAATATGCATTATTTAATTTGTACTTCTTCACTGTTTCTGTATGATATTTTAGGTATATAATAAAGGTAAATATCTAATTTTTTATTTAGATTATGTTTGTTAATATAAATTTCATAAAATGAGCGTAATTTATTTACAAATTTTCCTAACAAAATTATTTTAAAACTAATATAATATATTTACTTTTTTTAGCTTTTTTAATAATGTGAAGAGATTCCAATGTTTCACTTGCTTTCTTATTTCTGTTTTTGGCTTCAATTCATTACTGCCTAAGAGCCTAATTATTAACATTCCAATTTTCAAATATGATCCCCTTATACTATTTATTTATTGCATTCTGAATTAGTCAATTAGAACCTTACACTCATATTGATCTTGTTTGTACTGGATAGCACCTTAAGAGCGACAAATATCTCTCTTTTGAGTTTTAAAATAGCTGTATATCCAAAATTCGAATTCAAAATTTCTAGTTAAACTGGAAGAAACTCACGTTATCTCTTCCGCATCTTTATGAATCCATTATACCATTTATTAACAATAATTATCTATTTAATTAATTGTTAGTAACACAACTCATTCATATATATATATATGAAGGATAGAATTGTTTGAATTTGCTGCAGGATAAAGAATCTAGTTAATAAATATATGCAAATATGGCCCAAATCACAAAAGGATCCTCTCTTCACTTTCTTATTGCTCATTAGAAATTATTCTTTTGGAACCTTTTGCCATAATTTATGGTGGTTAGATTGGTTAATATGGCAGTTAAGCCTTCATAAGCTTCAGGCTTGTTCATTATGGCAGTTAGTATAAAGTAGACTTAGTCTAAAGAGTCAAAATAACTAGCTAGGTCCCATAATTCAAAACCAACCACACTAGCATTTCTAATAATTATAAGAAACACATCCGTTTAAAAACAAGTTCCAATATTTAATTATAAACCCATTTAGATAAAGTAGGAAGTCAAATACTAATAGTTCTCTTTTCAGTACGTACAAAGGTCGGATTGAATAATATTAGAATTCGAAATTTCACAAGTTTTTATAGTTAAATAAATACCTCTGAATTAAAGTTTATCGATAAATATTAATTTATAAATGCAGCAATTAAGAAAATCGTGTTTTAATATGATTTTAAGAATATAATTTTTAGATAAAGTATGAGATGACCCTTCTAGAGGAATCGTGCAAAAGAAAGCATGAGATTGTATGGGCCACCATTAAAGGGAAAAAGAAATGAAGAGAAAAGAAAAGAAAATTGAGGAATCTATATGGAGATGGTGGAAACTGTAGTGGTCATGCATGATAAATAAAGGATTATGAGATATGATTTGAAATTTTTGCTTGCTCGAGAAACTTGGAACATTTTTTTAGGGATTGCGTAAAGCTCAATGGAGGCTACATATAGAATGGGGTTGATGTGTTAAAAGAGCTAAGGGCAGACATTTCATACTTAAAATGGTCCCTTTTCTCCAACATTATGGTCCATAAAGTGAAGGCAAAATTTTCCATAAACATGCACGCATAATCATTTTGCTACACTAGAAATTAAATTAATATTAACTTAATCATGGTTTTATCATAATAAGTTGTGCTATTTGGTGTTCTTTTTAGCAAAATTAGTGGTAGATTAATCGCATTTAAAATCAGCGATGGAATTTGGTTATGATGCAAAAATTTACATACTAAACTTCCAATATGATTCAAGAAAAACAAATCTTAAAAAATAATATAAATTTATATAATATTATATACATCTTAAAAAAATAAATGTGGTTAGAATCCATTTCACAATATTAATTATTTTTGTTTAACGGTCTTGAAATAATGTTGTTCATCCACCAACTAATTAAAGTTTCGAATTTTATGTCAAGTTTGTGTAATTAAGAGGATTTCTTCTCACATAAATTTGTATTTTCTTTTTCTTTTCAAGTTAGTGGAATTTATTGTGGATCTAAATTACTTTGAATCTAATTATGCAAAGGCATACGCATACTTAATTATACAAAGAAGTATAGTTTTTTTTATTGCTAATTATATGCTTGGATAACAAATTGATTATACCAAATTCCAAAGAAAAGATTGAATCCTTAGGAAGTTAAATGATTAATTATATATATATATATATATATATAGTAGCTACATGCTTTTCTTGCTTTACTTATAATTGTCTTATATACTTTTCTTAATAACCTATGCCTATCTTATATTTTACTTCAAAATGAAAACACTTTGTTTTTGGGTATCTATGTCACACAAATAATATACAATTACTGGTAATTAGTGTGGTGAATTATATAATCATAGTTAATATATATAATTGTTATGTTAGAAATTATGAATCTTTATGCATAATTGCATATATATTCATTTCCAACACACTCAAATTTCTTTGTACATAAATTTTTGGTGCTCCAAATAATAAAACATTATGATTCATGCACCTAACTATTCTTCTATTAATTTACAGTAGTTTATAGATGCACACCGAATAGACCTATTAAAGAATTAAAGCATTTCTTTCTAAATTTTAAATTAAAATATTCCATATTCAGAACTCGATTTAACTCTAGCTCTATAGTTAAGTGAAAAGAAACTCTTACGATTCTAACTCACTTTATGAGGTAATAGTTTTTAAATTTATATTATATTTATATGTAGTATTTATATTAAGTTAAATGTAAAATCATTAGCGCATGTATATTTTTTTTTTTCAAACTACAAGTATTTTCAGTCAGTTAATTAGGATCACACATTGAGATTAATCATGTTCAGGCCGAGTAAGACTTTGTGAGTTTTAAAATAGCTATATATCCAGAATTTGAATTCAAAATTTTTAGTTAAACTGGAAGAGATTCATGCCTTGATAGATAGCATAGGTATAATCTATTTACTAAATATATTTAAATTAGCAATTGGGCAGAAAATAATTGAGAAAAAATGTTGGGTAGGGCAGGGAGGGTGAAATCTTCTTGGTGGCAAATTCACATGGAAGGAGTTTCATGGATGGGCTACAACATCTGTATCTGGAAGAAAACAGCTGAGTCATTGGGGCTATGGGGGACAGGTGGGTGTGTGTTGTTGAACAACAGCTCAATTATTTTGATGACGTGGCTGATATCTTAGATTTGGTTGATAGATTTTACAGTTTAAAAATTAAAAATTAGGATATCTTCAATCTTAATTCGTCCTGCCTGTCCTTTCCTTTCCTTTCCTTTCCTTTCCTTTCCTCAGTGCCAACTCTGCAATAAATTAAGCGCAGCACACACCACTCACCCACCGTCCTATTTAACTGCTTTCAAGCTTTGATTCAATTTAGATTTTAAGATTCGATTCGAATCCTTTTCCTTTAATTTTTTTAGCTTTAATGTGATGAATTTTGTTCTCAATGCTTATTTTTTAAGTTAATAATTTGGTTAATATGATAATACATAGTCACTATAATACCAGATTAGTAGCCTAAATCCTAAACCAAAAAAATTTACAGCATTCAGATTAATAAATAATAAATTAATTCAAAATTTATAATTTAATATTATTATAGTAACTAAAATATATATGATTTTAATTCTTCAATATACAAAAATTATAATTTAATTTATTATTTTTATTAGATTGAATATTACTTTTTAAATATCATATTTATCTATTTTCTTTATATTATATATTTTTCTAATTTTTTTATTAGAAGATTTAAAAAACTGTAAATTACATAATAGAAATTAATAAATAATAGTCAAAAAAACTAAAAAATAAAACAACAATTAAAAATAATAGAATAAGTGCGAGAATGAAAAACGAAGATCGCCGTGACCTTGAAAATAAAATGCACGAGAGATGTGAGAGTCCACTAAATCGTACGGCTAATGCACGGCGTAATGCGTGGACCGATGATTCCGGATCGTTGGGGACCCACAATTCTAGTCCTTTGAAATTTACTTGAATTTAGCGGGTATATAGTCGAGGCGGAGGCAAGCTTGCTTTCCGCTTTGAGAAAGTGGAATTAATTGCGGAAAATACATACTACAATTACATAACTAAGTAAAATTTGCTACTGTACTTATTATTTACTCCTTCCATTCTAAATTAATTATTATTTTTGGTCTTGCACATAAATTAAAAAAATATTTAATAGTCTTAATTATATAAATGAAACTAAATTATATATATATATGCAAAATTAGAAAAATAAGCAAAATTTTGTAAAGCTCATTAATACATATAAGATTAACAAAAAGATAAAATGGAAAAGAAAAAATTATTGTTATATTAGATATATAAAACTAACAATTAGTTGTAATTTTCTGTATTTGAAAAAGAAATAATTAGTTTGATAGTAATTCGATTAAAATAGAGTTTTACAAAAAAATGAGGCTAAAATTTTTTAAAGATTGTAGGTGAGTTGACAACATGTGAGCTTGAATTTGTAGAAAAGAATTCTCAAAATTAAAATAAAGAACTTCAACTATGACTAAATTCTGAGCAAAATGAACTTCAAATAGTAAAGCGTGACAATTCTATTAAAATAGATTTGTCTTTTCTTTTGGTAGTGGATAATATCAATTGCCTTTCGGTATGTCATTATGGACTAATTTAACTTGGGTTTATACTTAATTAGTCATATTGAGCTCCTTTTTCCAAGAGTCAAATGCATATTAAATAAATGGTACGTAGAATGTTGGTGTATCCCAAGAGTTTAAAGTCATTCGATTACTACTTTAATTAGGGATAATATATATACCACTTTTTCATTCAATATAATATGAAAAATATTAATTGTTTCAACATTTTTTTATTCCAAATAACATAAAATATTTATACTTTTTATTTCAAGTTGGATAAACACAAATGAATTATGGATATAGTATAAATATTTTATACTAATTGAGATAAATTGGGGCATAAAATATTGGAGCATATAGTATTTTTCATATAATATTAAAAGGAATATTAAGGAAGCTCTCTATTTTTTAACATTATTCTTCAATATTTACTTCCTAATTGATTGATGAGGGGAAGAAATTTTAAAAAATGACTTTTTTCTCTCTTTTTTTTTCCTTCTCAACAATCAATCAATAAATAAGTGTTGAAAAATGGATAATGTACTTAACATTTCTTTAATATTAATAGTATAATATTTTACCTAGATTTGATTAATTAGTATGACCTAAAATCATTCTTTTGCAACCAAATCGAGCTGAACGGTTGAGCCGAAAAATCAATGAGTCTGCTAGTGATTCGGTTTGCTTAGGTTTGAAAATTATCAGTAGACAAAACTGGTTAAATCGGATTTCGACTCTACTAATGCTACTTTGACCGATTTGAATGGTTTAAATTAAATTGCTAATTTGTCTAAAATTAAGCATGAAAACCTACCATATTTGTTATATTTAAATAGTAAATTGCCTAAATTGGTCTTAAAACTTAATTTTCATATTTTTAAGAAGTGAAATGAAATGATAGATGTCTCTTTTATTTTTCTTTAACTATATATTGTGAGTTCTAGTTTTTGGCATAAAATACTTTTAAAATTTAAAAAGAGAATATTTAATTTATTTAATTAATTTATTTCCTTTTTCAATATTATTATAAAAGAATGATATTTTAATACGTGAATTATAATAAATTGTACTTAAAAAGACAATGAAATGTGGAAAACATATTTCAAAATTGTCTTTTACCGACCAGCGAATTAGAGCAATGCCTAAAAAATTCTCTTATTATAGTTATGATTTTAGAAGTTCAATCCGTACAATCTGTTAGGGCCCAGTGTTGCCTCCAATTCAAGGGAGGGAAAAATCAAAAAGAGGAACCAAAGGAAAAGCAAACGTTGGGGCTGAGTTGAGTTCTGTAATCAATGCCGCAACTTGGAATTCAACCAAAGCGGTTTTCATATTTGCGTTGCTAATATTGCCCTTCATCTTTCCTAACCCCCCCTCCTCTTCCACTACTATCCCTATCTTTTTCCTAAAGTCCTAAGACTTAAATGCATAAATCACAAGGGCATTTATGTCAACAAATGAAACAAAAAAAAAAGAAATTTATTAATAAAATTTAGATTAGTATAATATAATTAAGAAAAAAGATGTTAGTAGTTGCTCAAATTTATATGATAAATGTGTCACAATCCATATATATTATTTATTAATAAAATTTAGATTAGTATAAATTTTATAAATTTTAATGTAATTTAATTATATTGATAAAAAATAATATATATATATATATATATTGTAAGCTAATTATATAGTAATATTTGAAATTTAAATTATTAGGTGTATAAACTCATAAATATAGTATATACTTATAAGTATGTAATTTTATGATTATTTAATTTATAAGTATACAAGTTTATTAAGTATATCCATTAAATATATTTTTTATTTATTAATATAATTTAAATTATTATATAAGTCTAATATAATACAATTAGTGATAAAAAATTATTATAAAAATATAAAAATTAGCAATATATTATAAATATTTTTGTATTTTTATATTAATAGCAAAGAAAATTCATTGATTTAATAGTAAACTTAGTTTAAACTGTTATAGAAATTATAGATTCAAGTGTTTACACTATCATCATAAAATTTTTAGCATATAAAATTTTTAATTGTTTGAAGTCATTGCTATTATAAATGTGATATTAATTTTATTAAATAATTAATAAATTTTATTATCATTGAATTGTATTGAATTAAATTGTATATAATTATAAATTTAAGTTATATTACATTTGTATAATAAAACTATAAAAGTTATAAATAATGTATATATAATTTATTTAATTTTTATTAGTTGTTATATATATATATATATATATATATATTAAATTTTAAATATTTAGATATCGGTTCTTTCGGTACAATTCGGTTTCAGTACAGTTCTCGGTCTAGATATCACTAAAAGATTCATATTCGTTAAAATTAAAGTCAATAGTCCAATTTTAATAAAAAAGTCAATAATATAGTTCAGTTTTAGATACTTTTCCTCTATTTTTCAATCAAATTCAGAAAGATATAAAATCTGTATACACCCCCTCTATTCATTTTCAATTTTATTCATGTATTGGTTGTTAGAGCAAGTCTTCTATGTTAAGGTCTTATACACTAATTGCTTCACTTTTTAAAAAAATATGATATAGTCATTTTATACCTGAGATTATTGTAAATTAAATGACACTTATAATATTCATGAAAAAACTTTAAATGAACGATAAAATAGAATGGAGGGAGGGAGGGAGGGAGTATAAATTTTAATTCAGTGATATTAATTATATTATAATGTTTTGAGTTTAAATTTCTAGTAAAATTTAATAAAAAATTGTAAAAAAAACTTTAGAGGTTGAAAAAGAAAAATTTTAAATAAATTTAATATATTAAATCATCTATAAGCTAATATAATTATACCGTCATATATAATAAATTTATTAAAAGTTATATCCATATTAATCAATATAAATAAAATAATTAATTGTGTGTCATTATGTATGATTATATTAACGTTGTTGAAAAGCAATAGAATTAATTAACTAATGACCCAAACAGCACAAATTAAGGGTGATAATTTGGTTTCAACTTTTTGACAATTTTATGCCTCTTTGCTTCCATAAATATGAGTCTACCCTTTCCCTTCTCCAACCACTCTCCCCCAGGAATCCTCTGCATATTTCTCTTTCTCCAGAGTATAGTATAGTGATAGCAATGGCGGTCAGGGGTGCAATTGTAATTACATCCTTGGTGCTGCTTTTGAGCCTTGCTGAGGCAAGAATCCCCGGCGTTTACACTGGCGGAACATGGCAGAGTGCCCACGCTACTTTCTACGGTGGCAGTGATGCTTCTGGCACAATGGGTACTGCAAATTTTTTTTTTTAATTTTTACATCATTATTACGATTGAAACACTTAATTACTGAATAATTTTTTGTATTTTTATGGTTTTCAGGGGGTGCTTGTGGCTATGGTAATCTTTACAGCCAAGGGTATGGGGTGAACACGGCGGCGCTGAGCACAGCCCTGTTCAACAATGGACTTAGTTGCGGTGCCTGTTTCGAAATCAAGTGTGCTAATGAACCACAATGGTGCCACTCCGGCAGCCCATCAATCTTTATCACCGCCACAAACTTTTGCCCTCCTAACTATGCTCTGCCCAACGATAATGGGGGCTGGTGCAACCCTCCTCGCCCTCATTTCGATCTCGCCATGCCTATGTTCCTTAAGATCGCCGAGTACCGTGCCGGCATCGTCCCCGTCTCTTATCGCCGGTAAATGGTCATACTTTGTTTTCTTTCACTATTGCCCATTTAGGACTGTGGATAGATGCTCTTACCATTAAAGAGAAGGATATGTTTGGTATCTGATTCTTACCATTTCTTTAAAAGGTATTTAAATTTTATATTAAAAAGTAAAATAAGTTTGGTATTTGACTTTGTCGAGAAGAGCTATCGGTTTGAAATTCTACTAAACACAAATTTTTTTTAAAGAAATGAAAAACTTTAATTATAATTATATTTTAAACAGAATTAGTTTCAAAACGCATAATAAACCAGAATTCTATATATAAAAAAAAAAAAGTAAAATAAGGATAGAAGAGGTAGAATAAAGATTGTATGAAAAATCATAGCCGTCCATTTCGTTTGATCAGAGAGAATCATGTTCACATTGTTCCAAATTGGGTGATGGGTCCACATAAACTTCAGAATAAGCAATTTTTTCTTAAATTACTAAAATAGCCCTATAAATAATTAAAATTTCCGTTTTGGTTACAGGGTGGCATGCAGGAAGCAAGGAGGAATCAGGTTCACGATCAACGGTTTCCGTTACTTCAATCTAGTTCTGATCACCAACGTCGCAGGTGCAGGGGATATAGTGAAGGCAAGCGTTAAGGGGTCGAGGACTGGATGGATGAGCATGAGCCGTAACTGGGGTCAAAACTGGCAGTCAAACGCAGTTTTGGTAGGACAGTCACTTTCCTTCAGGGTCACAGGCAGTGACAGACGCACTTCCACCTCTTGGAATATTGTTCCTTCAAATTGGCAATTTGGCCAGACTTTCACCGGGAAGAATTACAGGGTCTAATTTTTTATTATTTCAAATTTCCCGCTTAATATTTTTGCTGTTTTTTTCTTTTTTGTGTCTTTTTTTTTTTTTGGTTTTTACTTTTTCTTTTTGTGGAAAAAGTTGAAATGGTAGAAAGTGTGTGAGGGTTTAGGAGAACTTTTGTTAAAGAGGGTGGGGATAACTGTGTTTTTTCTGATGTGGCAAAAGGTGAAAGGTGAAAAAGTCAATTGGTAAGCAATAGCTGAGGAGGTTACAAAGTAAAATGTAGCCCGCAGCTTTTTATTTACATATAATTTTATATATAAATATATACATGCTATTTAATTTTCTATTTTTCTTAATTTTGTGGTCCATATGTGATTTTTTTTTTTAAATTTTTGCATTGATTTCAACTTAATTCAATTGAACTTAAATTGGAGATCTCATAATTCATATAAAACGAGCAATATAAATTAATAAATTTGTAATGGTAAATTATCTTTGAGACCGATTGATTTAATTGTTGTGTAATCCGATAGCGGATAACTATTAGAGGATAGTTGATTTTAGAATATCAAATTCCATCGATAAACTGTGAATTTCCTGTAATGCAACTTGGCATGCAATTAAATTAACTAGACCAATAAATCAATGCTGTGAATTTTTATAAATATAAACATTAAACCATGAATGCAAAATAGAGTGTCAATTTATAAAAATCTAGAGGTTTATGTATATTGAAAGACTTATTTATAAGAAATTCAGAAATTTAATGTAATAAAACAGAATTAAGGCTGCCAGTCAAGAGGTGATTTGATTTATATTTTTATTTGTGAAAATTATAAAAGATTTTGGGTATGAGTTTTTTTACAATGATCCATCAATATTAGTTGAAATTTAACATTTTAAAAATACTCAAACAATGCTCTTTATTTTAAAGAGCATTTTAGAGTATTTTTAAATGGAGTCATTTTACAACGCACATGATATATTGATACATCATAACAATTATAGCTATCAGATCATTTATTTTTAATTCTAATAATTAGATAAAGTGATATGTGATATTATTTATATAATACAAAATATATATTTTATGACAGAGCTCACATGGGCCTGCTTCCCAAGTCCAAAAAAATTCATCTATATCGACATATATCTTTTAAAATTTTTTATAAAATCTTCAAAATTTTCATTAAAATTCTTCAAAAATTTTTATTTTATCTCTCCAATCCTATATAAAATTTCCCTTTACCTCTCCAATTATATGATTCTAGTTTCGTCCCTGCTTTTATGGTGTATGAATAAAAAAATAAAATAATTATTTTATAATTATTAATTTAATAATAATAATGAGTAAAAATTTCAAAAATTTAATATTATATAATTTATAAATATAATTAATCAATTTAATATAATTTTCCCTTATTTAATAGAAGAATGAGGGTTAAATAAAATATTAAAATAAAAAATAATATCATAATTTTTTAAAGCAATAATTTTGTTTTTTTACTAGAAAAACTGTAGCTATTTTAAAAAAGTTCCAAAATAAATTTTTTTTGAAATAATTGTTGTTTGGGCCTAAAACAATTAACTGTTATTTGGAATATTTAACCAAACACTTTTAGAACATTTATTGGATATCAAATAACTAACAACTAATTCAAAAAGCTGAACCAAATATCTTCTTAGTCTTCTTAAACCAAAGGTTTTGAGTTTGAAGTACGAAACAATTTTAAAATTTGAAAATAAGTATTTTACCCTCTAATGTACTTACCTAGAGCGAATTCAAACTACTACTAATAATAATAATAATATGAGAGATAATAGAAAGTCTCAATTTAAGCTTAAAAAGACAAATTTTGAATCAACTTAATGAGATAATAATCATTTTACAAGATTATAATCATGTAAGAAATGGATTGAAAAAAGTGGAAATTAATAAAATATGAACTTTCCCACATATGACCAGTGGTGTTCAAGTGGTGGCAGTTGAGTGGCAGTGGTGCATCTACTTTTAGCATAATCTTCCATTATTATCCTCTTTCTTGTCCCTTTCCTAAATAAAACTCAATTGACAGAAAGAAAATAATGGTTAAAGAGCTTTGCTTACTAAAATCACAACTTGTTTTCGTCCTAAAAAAAACTATTGAACTATATTTTATTTTGCTAAAGTCACTTTAAGCCAATTTCCGATGATACGTCAGCTGCTACATCAGCTGCTACTTCAGATTTTTTATGACAGCAGACGCCACATCAACTTTCTGATTACCTAAATTGGAAATTTGATTGAAAATGACTTAGAACGAATTTTTTTTTTTTGTAATTTTATTACAATAAGAGTAAAATTCAATAACCAAATATGAAATTAACCAGGAAAATATGCAAGAATATGGGTTTTTTCTTTTATATACAATGTGAAAGTTGTTTTAATAAAAGGGAAATATGAAGGGTGGGAAGAATTTCTTTACTTATAATGGCAGATATTAATCAATGAGAATCCCTCGATTTTTTTAGCAAGTTGAAGGTGTGAAAAGCATAGCAAGAAGAGTCGGTTGTTAAGGATATGGTAACTATAAGCATCATATCCATGCCCAAATTGAACATGTATCTCTCTTTGAACTATGCCAATGGTGGTAACAGTGACAATTAATTATGTATTTTTGTGGATTTCTCTTTGAAATCTTTGACCTTGTGGGCATTATGCCAAAAAAAAAAAAAGATTAATGGTGACAATTAAGTTTCTTCCTCATGTTTCAAGTAATTTTAGTAAATCCATGGGCATGAAAACTCTGCCCTTCAATGCTTGTATGTTATTAATAAAGTTCTCACTTTGAGAAGTGGAAGAATTTGCTATTGAAGACATTTGCTCCGAAGAGAAGTGAAGTAACAAATTATGAAACAAGAATCTACACAACTGGTACATTATAACTATGATACATAGTTCAGCAGATTCACCCTCGAAATTTTGCAATTATTTCTACATCAATATTTAAGATGGCAAGTATTCCCTTCATACACTTTCTATATATAAAAAAGAAATGTATCTTTTTACTTATAAAATATCATTATTTTTATAATAAAAACTAGTATTTTATTTTAAAAAAACATATACTTTTAACATTGAAAAATATATAATGGAAAGTACATAAAAAAAATATTGATTTATTTCAGATAATTTGTATGATATCATGAAACGATATGAAATTATTACTTCAGTAATCATAAATAGTTGCACAAATTATTTTTGCAATTACTTGACTCAGTCTGTATTAATATTATAACGAGAAAGGAAAGCAAAGCGTGATTTTCAATTAAACTCTGCGATGAGGAGGATGAGCTTTTCAGAACTGTACGATTAATACCAAGACTTGCACAAAATCCTTCTCCTTCATTCTATGTTCACCGTCACAAACAGCACGGCAAAACAACGATGTATCCGGCCATCATGTCAGGCCTGATGACCCACAAAAAGGGTTTGTTTCTATTAGCCAGTCCCCGTGCAAACTCCAATTGATTACTCGCCATTATAGCAATGCTTCCAAAATTCATATAAACGTAAGAGTTGGATTCCTTTGCGTCCAGCCATTGATGACATCCTGATTCTACTTTCAATAAATTTGATCCCATCAATTTCAATAGATCGCTTTTGACGTTGTTAAGCTGAGTTTAGGAGGTCCAATGGAGTACACAGGAGGAAATATTGAAGAAAGAGCAGCTAAAGATGATGCTCTAATGAATCAAACGTATTCAAGATAATAGCAGCGGCACTTTTTGTCCTTTTTGTTTCTGAAAGTATAAATCCAGCACAATATCACCAGGATCTGTGATTCTAATAAAACTTGACAATCCCTCAAACAAATAACTTTTCATGCCTGATTCCAATCTATAAAACTATCGAAATACCGATTCATCAGGAAGCTCTCATCTGAGATCGCAAACAGACAAAGATTAACATCAAGGAGACTGAATTTTTAAATGAAATTTCACCCATATGCCTCAAGGAGCCAACTGGTGGATGCTATAGATCCTTTTATGTCACTGGTCAATAGAGATATCAGCTGAACTTTAATCAGTATGGGCAGGATATAAGAGCTGTACAAGAAATGCACATATTCTTGCATCATCTGGACTTTGACAATTTCTTCCATGAAAGGGTGCCAGTGCAGATCCTCAAATATCCTGCCCACACCGAGCACCTTAAGCAAATATCTCTCTTTCCAGTCTTCATTGGAGAATTTAAGCTCCCATGTTGCTCTGAAAGATTTATAATCAAGTTTACCAATCCTTTTATTCCAACCAAGTCTTGTTCTGTTTCTGTTATTCAATGACAGAACAAAACCGAGAATAAAAAGAATGGAGAAACCTACCAGATAATCAAGACTTGTAAGAGGGAACTTCTAACAGTGAGACCAGCTTCGATCAAAGCATGAGCCACTACATAAGCTTTCTTCCCTGCCCAACCCATTTTTTTTACAATTGAACTTTTCTAAGAAAAAAAAAAAGTTTTCTACAATTAATCAACTCCTCGGAGTTCAAACTTCTGAAGAGAGCAATTAAATTTAGAAAAGTTAATTTTTCTTATTTATAGTATTAATTAACGATTGAATTTAAAAACATTATTATCTAAGTGGAAATTAAAATGCATTATTTTATTCTTAAAATGTACCTCGAATAAAATTTTCATTTGTTAATTAAAGAATGGAGTTTAGATATCTAAAACTAAAAGCATGATTAAAGGACTCTTTTGTCTTCAAAGAATTCATTTCATAATTATTCATACATTTTTAAAACTAATTAAAAATTATTATGCATAAGAATACACTATATTTCGTCTGTTTCAAAAAAGGGTTAGCCTGCTGTATCTATGCTTACGGTCTTTCAGGCATATTATCAAACAGCTTTAGGATATTAATGGTGATTCAAACCAGGAAAGATCGAAAGTCATGAGAAAATATAAAAGACAATGTGAGATGGAATTTAGTAGATAAAGCAGGATTAAATACCTGCCATCTGTGGAAACCATCCCTACGGTTGTCTGGCCGCTGCCCAATTCCATTCCCACTTACTCACAAGCATTTTCTGCTTTGAGAGTGCAGATTGCAATTAGGCTTTCACTTTCTGCATTGTTGCTGTGAGAAAATAGTGGCAAACAAGTGCTTCCTCACACCATAAACAACAAATGCAAATTAATAGAAGGAAAATAAAAATAAAAAATCGAGATATGGGTTCATATCAAGTGTAAAGGATTGAAAGATCCGTCATCGTGGGAAACCCAAATCGATGAAGAAGGGCAAAAAAGAGGGAAAAAGAAAAACAAATCGGAGATACCCTAGCCTTGCTCTTCAAGAAGAGCGGCGGCATTATCTTCTTATTTGCTATTTTCTTTTTCGAACTTTTTACCCATCTAATCGAAATGGGTTTTGATTGTTGAGAACCCACTCAAGCCTCTCTCTTTCAAATCACAACCCATACAATTCATTCATTCCAAACAGACTGGTAATGTTGGTAAACTGCAGGATTTAGAAGATGAGAAGAAATAGAGCTAGGGTTTTTCAATTTATAGCAGCAAGTGTTGACCCGCTGGGGATTTCAAGGCCGATTTCTCGAACCCATCACAGCTCTAACAGAGGGCTGACGCAGCAAAGTGTGAAATTTTGATAATTTTGTAAATAAATTAAATTTATAAAATTATTAAATATTTAGTGATATTTTTTTTTAAATATTTATTTATTAAATATTTACTATTTGTTATTAAATAAACTAATGAATTTTTAGTTCATTGAAAAATGTAATCAGTTTATTAAAAAAAGTTTATTACGAATAAAGTAAAAATTTATTAGTTTAACGAGAATGTTCATTAAAAATGAACTAATAGTTTATTAATTTATTGAAAAATGTTCATTAGTTATAAAACTAAATATTTATTATGAAGTGGAGTTTGTTAATTTATTGAGAAATGTTAATTAAATGTTCATTAGTTTATTATTAAAATATTTATTTCTTATATTAATACAAATTCATTTTATTTTTCTGAGTACTTAATTTAATTAATATTTTTTTATATTCTGA
The DNA here is from genome assembly GCA_949630135.1 of Balakata baccata. NCBI lineage: Eukaryota > Viridiplantae > Streptophyta > Magnoliopsida > Malpighiales > Euphorbiaceae > Balakata > Balakata baccata. The sequence continues at coordinate 312,416 of CATIWF010144083.1, forward strand.
TTTATAAGTATGAATTTATTAAATTATTTCAAATAAATTCAAAATATAATAATAAAAAATTAAAACAAAATGCACCGGAAAAACAATAAATCGAGATAAATAATATATGGAAATGTAAAAAAATATAAAATAATTGTTAATTTTGTCTTAAAATAAAATGAACATTTATCAATAAACTAATGAACAACTTACTAATAAATTAATGAACAACTTATAAAACTAAAATAACGTGTTTGGTTCATGTTGCAATGTGAACGATAGTCCACAATATAATTTATTGATGTCATAATGTTTTTTTTTAACATTATGAAATTCTTGTCATTAATGTATTTTCAACCTTATGAAGTTATAGTCAATTAAGAGATACCTTATTAATATATTTAATTATGAAAACTGAGAATTAGAGAAGATTTTGAGCTAGAAATATTGATAAGAGTGTAACGCTTTTATGATGAATATAAAAAATTGCTTTTGTTTCAGTTGTATTTTAATTTCGTATTGGTGGTTACTAAATTTTCGTGTCTAATATTTTATGCTTGCAGGATACGTTTGAGTATCCAGATTGTTTGGAAGAGGATTCTGATTTAATACTACCAAACTGGGTGCCTCATTGTTTGTTGTTCCAGTTCAAGTGAGTTGAATTTGCCCATTGCTTGGGAGTGGAAGATGAGCTTAAGGTGGTACAATACTTGCTGAAGAATTCAAGAATTCCGGAGTCCTGAAGAAAATAAATTTTCTATTCCAGGATCCAATGCCATAGAATAATGACGGAACCGCATTCATCCCATAATGGAAATTACATTATATGATAATATATAAATTTATATCATTTTTAAAATTTGCTCCAGAAATCGAATTTTGAACCCTTGATTTAGAGTCTGATTCTTTGCACCCCTGATTTAAGGTCATGATTTCGCCACTGCCAGAAAATAAGCATAAGTTCTTTCGCCCAAACATTAGAGTCTCCGTGCGCTTCAAAGATGCTTTGCACGCACAACTGGGGAAATTTTCAGACGGCCAATGCTTTAAATGGGAATCGTCCGGAACTAGGAATTTATTTAGGAGATTTCTGCCAATGGTTCAGTATAGTTTTGGAAGGAATTTATCCAAGTGAATCTGGAGAACACAAGGGTTGTAATCTGCAATCTGCTCCGTCCCTGATTAAGGCCTTTGTTAATGTTGGAATCAAAGATGTAACTTTACCATTGGCGAACTCCTACAACAACAACAATAATAATAATCTTCCGGCAGACTCAATTTGTATAGCCAGAGAGTGATAGTTAAGTCTAACACAGTCTGATATCCAAGAAAGAGACCCAGCAAACAATATATATTATTGAAAATACACATTAAGCATTGAAAACTGGAGAGTCAAGCAGATTTATGGCAACATCTTTCATATAAATTGTCTTAACACCGTGAATTCTACTCAGTCATCCAGAGTTTGTCACAGGCAAACTATCTCATAACATGAAATTCAATAACTTGTAAAGAATGAATAGATTGAAGCATACAGCACCATCAAACATCTCAACAGCTTATATTCTTGTCAGCCTCGTTTCTTCCCAGTTTTAGTATCACATAATCTCACTTCTGGGTGTGTTTATTTCCTGTAAATAACAACAATATTTTCTCATCAAATAAATATAAGATGACATTGCACATTAACTTCAATATTTTCTCATATTAAAGCATTGGCTATGTAAGAATTGCAATGCTCGTAATCAGTTTAAATTATTTTTGAACGAGAAACCACAACATTATTTGCTCCAAACAAAACATAACTGAGTTATGGCATTTCTGCAACACGAGCACTGAGAAATACCATTCTCTTTGATACCAAAGATATTATTTAAATAAACACAATGCTATAAGACATTTTTGGAGTCAAAGAGAGTAGTTTTTTTCAAAGATCATTCAGCAGATATGCCATGAATTTCACCATTTTGCTTCCTCATGGAGCGTATAAACAAGAAGGGAAACAATTATACAATGCCATGAAAAAGATGTGAAGCAACAGATTTTATCATGTACAATAGAAATTATTTTTCCTTTTCAACCACTGAGAGTTATACCAACCTTCAATATAGCCTTTGGCGTTTAACTGTTTGCCATTGCTTCAATAAAAATGAGACGCCCTCTTTTAAGGCGGCCTTCCTCCCTTCTTTATAGTTCCACAACTCTGAGATAATATACCTTCCACTGGGATTGTAATCATTTATCTCCATTAGGGCATCAGTCACAGCCTTATAAACTGCATTACCCATCTCTTTTCTCAAACCATTTAATTTTTCATCCTCATCATCAATTACTTCCTAAACAAACAAATTGAGAAGTAGGCCGTATCAATGTCAAAGGGACCAACAACCAGGATCCAAATACAAGGAGGACAGGAAATGAGTGTACAGCAATACAAGAATAACACAATAAGTTGTACATATTGAATTCAATTGGAGAAAAAAACTTTCAACAGTCGAGTAATTCAAGATATTTAAAGTAACTTTTGCAAGCACATTGACCACAACTAACATGTGCACATCTGCATAAAACTTCCAGATAAAAAGCAGAAAGCACATTGCCTGCAAAGATCATAGTAAAGACACAAGCATAATATCACAAATAATAATATAAATGAAGGCAACTCATGGACGGTAAATTCAAGCCTATTCATTTTAATATTTGAAAAATCATATAGAAAGACATGTACAACTGAGAACAGGAACTTGAATGACAGAAAACAACTTAATCCTAGCAAATTTATATTGATCTAAGCAAGAGAAAGGTTTAGATGCCAGGCTCCGGAGAAATTACTGCAAACTGGAGGCTGATACCACAGGATGTATACATGCTCAGTTTCTCCAGTTCTGGTCCCATCACTTGAGAATAAGGTAACAAAAAAATACAAATCTGGTACTGAAAAATAATTGAATTACACAAATATTGCTTGTATAACAGCTACAAAGTCTTAATTACAGTACTGCTTCGCTCATATTAGGCCAAAAGAATTATAAATTTCTTATCAGTTCACTTAAGTTACTAACAGTTTTTTCATGCTTGATTTTCACTCTAGCACTAAAGACGAAAAGTGTGCAATAGAAAATGCAATCGAAATCGATTACTGATTACTCAATATAACAATTGTCCACCAAATAAATAGTTGGCATCTGAATTTTATGAGATACTCATGAAATGCATACCTTGTTATTAACAACTTTGAAAGGATGCCAATCTGAATCTTTAAGATATTCCACCCACAAAGAGCAAAGTTCTGAAGCTCTAATTTCTGCTTCATCTTCAGTATATTTTCTCTTCATTGCTTCAAAGAATGGTTTACTGTCTAGTTCACCCATCCTCTTCACACCAATATGGGCCCGGCTTGATATTTCCTTCAGGCCCTGTGACATTAAGTGAATTAGTTCTGTAGCACAAGCAAGAGGTAGTAATTAGGGTTATAAAGCTTCAAATATTTCATGAATGATCTAACATTTTTTTTTCTTTTTTGAATGGTAGATTAAACAAGTATTTATATGACAAGAAAAACTGTCCATGCAATTTTGTTGGAAATGTTTGATATATCAGGTTCAACTGTATCAATAAGAATTTAAAAACTTTTGGTATCGGAAATGTATAAATTACTCACGTTAATCAATTCTTTCCGGGCTTCCTGCAGTTCATCATTGCTCTTGCGCTCCCTTACAATAAGTGTCTGGTTCAGTGCTTCTAAATCCTCAAGATCTCCCTCCTTCTCTCTCAAATTCTGAATTAAAGCATCCACTTTCTGCAGAACCTCTGCATCACCATCATCCCCCATGTGCTTCATCACATTTAATGTGCCTCTGAGTCTCTCTATTTCCAGTTCCAGAGCTTGTTTGGCATCCAACTGTTTTTGCAAGTGAATGATTCTCTTGTGCAGTTCCTCTTTTTGCCTCTGCATAAAATTAAAGGTCAAATACAAGATTTAGTTTTCTGTCCTTTCAAACTGTCAGAAAAACACCAGCAGTTATTGAAGAACTTCAAAACAACAAAATAACCTTCTGATCTTCAGCCAATTTAAAAACATTTTCATCTGCCTTCTGTTGCTCCATAGCAGCCAACTGAACAGAGGTATTTCTGATAGCATTCTGAAGAAAAATAGAAATTTATGAATTAGCAAGCTGATCAAGTAACCATCATAATTCAGCAGATAATAAAAGAAACATCTAAACTCATACTATACTTGCAAATATCTGAACAGAGTCTAAGATGAACCCACTTTTTTCTTATGAAGCCATGTGATGAAGAGAAGGAAACAACAAATGTTGGCAATTTCTCCTCAAGGATAAGTATGCAAGTTCAGCAACAAACAAGGAATCTAAACACTAGATAGACATTTCCAGAATTATGCAACAGCAAGAATCATCTGCAAAAAATTATACTGACAGTCCTTAATGCAATGCTCAAATTATGCATCCAAAAACAAAACTGAAAGATAGCACCATCATAAACTCAGCAGTGATACTTGTGCAACTAAGTGAGACAATGGAAGATCATGCGTGCTATCACAGAAAATTCTTTCTAGAAGTTATTCCAAGTAGATGAAAGGCAGTTATTTTCCGTAACACACAGCATGGATGCGAAAATGGAGGATCAGAAATGGGAATGGCACACATATGGCACCTTGAGGAGAAACTCAGGCTTCCCTCAAGTCCAATGAGCACAAAAACACTGAGAAAGCAAACCCAAAGTGGTTCAAGGAATGCCTTTTTATGTATTTTCTGTTCAGCAAAGATGGGTTTTTCAAAAAAAAAATAGCAAAGAACAATATTAGCACAGTAGACAATTTAACTACATGCAAAAAAAAAAAAGAAAAAATTTTCAGTCGGTCCTAAAATACTATTTCTGCATCCCCCTGACTAAATCGACACACATTAGGATTACTTGTGAATGGTTAATCAAATTTTGCAGATTCTATTAACTCTAGATTCTAGACCTCATTTGGTGAAACCCAGGCATCAATGCACTGTGGCTACCGACAACTTTCTCTCATTCAATATTCTCAGTTGACTGCATAATAATATGACAGATATTTTCACCTCTATATTTCTTGTGATAATATATGGATCACAGCATTTAGCAAACTGTGAGAGAAGAAGATAAGATACCTTTTCAATATCTTCATAAAGCTGCCTTCTATCATTTTCATTCTTGGCCTCACGTTGTTCCAACTCTGATCCACGCATCTCAAGCTCTCTTTTTTGAGATTCTACTTGCAACTTGAGCTTTTCATGGTCACTAAATATCTTTTGGAAGTGCTCCCTTGCACTTGTTTGAATTTTTCTTATCTCTGAAATGCAAAGATACAAGACATAATCAATTTCTTTATAACACCATATATACAGAGAAATCCAAGAACTTTTTCCTGAAAATATGGAAATCTGCAGCTATGTAAATTTAACTGCTGAAAACCAAACTACTCAAGAAAAATAGTATTGACTTTTTGCAATCCAGTAGCAGTTGGTAAATCAAAAATCCTACTTCAGCCTTATTATAGAAAGCACCTTCATTATAAGCATGAAGAAGCCTGTCTTTCTCTTCCATCAAAATGTTGACAGAGACTAGAGTCTCACTGTACTTTTTATGCATCTCTTCTGCGTGTTTATTTTTTATCTCAATGATATTTGTAAGATTGCATATGAGTTTGTCCTGCTTTCGTTCTTCTTCCTCCATGATTTCAGAAATTGATTTAAGATCTCCAATTTTCCTTAGGTGTTCTCCGATAATATTATCTGCATTATAATCATCAGCACGTGCAACCCAACAATAGACACTAGATTTTTCACCATTCTTAGCAAACCAGTCCTTTTTCCCATGATGATCTGCCTCATAAGCCTTCTCAAATGAGAGGGCATTATGTAAACCAGGCCAATCTTTGCGGAATTCCACAACAGCACTTCCTGAATGGCCTCTGAAATTCCACAGTGGATGAACCCTTGTGGGGTTAAACCCTCTGCTAATCAACTCATCCCTAAACTTAGATCCACTTGGCCCAACACATCGTCCATCCTCTGCCCTTCTAGTTGGAATATTAATTACAATTCCTGTCCAAGGCCACACAAGCTTCTCATCATGGCTGCAACCACTAAGAGGATCACTCTCCTCACTCTTTGGTTTTGATGGGCTGCCTACATCTGCTATGTCTTTCTCCAAGTACTTAAGCAATGCCATGTGATTTGCCTTTTCCTCAATGGATCTTTTCTTTGATGTACTCTTGCCCACCCCAGAAGCATGCTGGAGGAGATCCTTGTATAGGTAATCTTGCTTTCTCTTTTTGGGGCAGTAGGGACATGTAAAAGTCTCATCTGAAATTTTGACAGGTTGATTTCCCTTCTTCAGTTCTTCATATGATTGAGCTTCATACTCTTCCATTTCAGATTCACTCATATCTGAATCCTCACCAGAAGTACGGTCCATCGAACTTCCCATTTAAATTTCTTTAAGGAGTACCTGAAAGTGAGAGAAACATAACAACCCAGTGACAATATCTTATGGATAATAAAAATATCCACTTACAACTAACACTAAAATACAAGCTCTTTGGAGAAGAACAGAATCTAATCTACCATATAAAATCCATAAGCATGATATTGGCTTAAAAAAAATTGAAAAAGAATTCTAGGATAATATGCAAAGTCAAGTCAAAGAAATGAGAGGAGATCCTGCAAGCCTAACTTATAGAGCACACTATAAATTATCAATAAAAGCAAAAACCTAGAAAAAGAGCAGTAACTGGAACACCTGAACAAAATGAGAAGCCAAAATGTGACAATAGTTTGTTCGATTAATTTGAGCTTCTATGTCGATAGCTGCTTTTGGTAGAATAATAAGTAGGACTGGGATTTCTACCTGATTAAACAGTCAAAACTAAAAGAATGCATAAGAGAACAATTCTTTGGGTCTTTATATATAATTCACAATGTTTCTTATGCTCAAAAAGTCAATTTGAAGGTCCAAACGAGAAAGGCAGTCACATATACTGCAGTATAGCAAGAGCTATAGAGATACCGTTGATTCAATGGCAGAAATTCAAACCTATTTGCAAAAGAACCGAAGAAATACCAGCAGAGAAGGCACAATTCAAAATGATGAGAGGGCAATCATAGTCTCTGCAAATAAGAACACAAAATGAAACATTTATACTGAATGCTTCAAGGAAACATGCATTACACGTAGCATTAATAATCAAATACCAATTGAAAAATAAAACATGGAACTGCAGACAAGTAAATCACTCTCGAGGGCCTACAGAGAAACAGTAATTAGCTCCAAGACAGTTCCGTATCCAGTATATCTAGTGAGCCAAGTATTTTAATTTGCTTCAGCAAACGAAATGCATGCTCCATTAACATAATAGCTTTAAAATTTAGACAAAAATCACACGATCTCAACAAATAAACTGAACCTTAATATCTCCTTTCATTTTGCCGAGGAAATTTAAAGAGCGCGCGAGGGGAAGAAATGTCTTTTTCTTTCTGGAAAAAAAGGATGAAATTTGAAAAACTAGGGAGCATTTTTCTTTCCTCGGCTAGATTTGGAATACAAAACAAGCGCAAAAAACTAAAACAGAAATGGTCTAAAGAGAGCAGAGAAAACAAATATAAATCAAGTAAAATAGCAATTTTTCTTCTACATAAGATTCCAAATAACCAAACAGAATCAAAGTCAAGAAATCTACAACAAAGGAACTAGAAATATTAATAATAGTTAAGCTTAATACAAGAGTAACTCATGCAGGTCAGATAAAAGCAAGGATACATGAGACATTATATTAAAAAAAAATGGAACCAGACAAGGCATGCAAGGATCAGATAAGGTCAAAGTGAAAATCAAAACAAGGACATGGTAGAATGCAAGCAAACCGGAGAAGGTCGCCGAGGGGGAATTGGAGCCGGAGATAGTGATTAAATTTTCTGGACGGCACCGGTGGAGAATGTAGGGATTTTCGGGAGGTTTGGTGGAGGTGAATTTAGGACTTGGGAGTCAGTGAGGGGAGTCTGAAACCGAAGAAGATGACAAGGTTGTTTTGTGGGTTATACAGTCATAGTAGTAGGGACGGCGATTAAATTACACGTCCTCCTGAAGCGCGTTGAACATACTGTACTGTTTTCCATTTTTTGTTATTTGAGAATTTTGGAATTTGTGCTCCTAAATAAATAAAAAAGAAAAAATCCTATGCTTGTGATGAAATTTTCAAACTTCTAATTTTAGGGGTTTGAAATTCATCTATCAGCAAAATTTTATTAAGAAATTATTCTATAATAATAGAGAAATTAAATTTATATATATTTTCTGAAAATTAAATGGTTTTCTTCAATATTAAAAGATAAATTAAATTTATTAACAATTAAAATTGCAAATAATATATTAAAATAATATATAACCATCCAATAAAAATATTTCTACTTCTATTTTTACATATATTAAAAAAATAGTTAATTTAATTAAATTAATATTTTTTGCTAAATATTTTTTAAAAAATATTTTCCATTATTTTAAAAATAACTATTTAATCTTTTTAATATAATATTTAAATTAATATTCATAAAGATATTAATCAATTTTAAAAATTATTTAAAATATAATTAAAAAACAAATAAACTGTTAAATATATTTAATAAGGATATATATATATATATATATATAAAAGTATAAATTAAACAAAATAATTATATTTTAAAAAAATTAAATAATCCATTATTTTATTAGGTTAAAAATGAGTATAAAATTAATTATTTTTTACTAAAAAAGTGTACACGTGACGTGTAAAAGGCAAGCGGATGCTCATGTTAGGCACATGATGTCGAAAGTGTATAACACGCGCTCGAGGATAGCGCAAGTGAGAAAGGAGATGCTGCGACTGTGCTATAGGCAGGTGTATAATTTTTTGTGATTTTTATCTTGCAAAGTATATGTTAAGGGAAAAATAATTTCATTTATTCAAATTAGCAATTTATTAAAAATTATATTCGATGAAATTATAGTTGTAAAAATTATATTGGTCCAATTGATTCAATCGAAAAAATTTGAAATCGGTCTTTAAGTCGGGCGATTTTTATTTCTAAAATCGGGAGGAAAATAACTTGGTGGAAAAATCTAGAACCAGTCAGTTTTGACCGGTTTTTTCAAGTTTTTTAATTTTTTACAGAAAAAAATTTAATCATTAAATTTTGTCCAATTTAGTCAATTCAACCGGTTCAACTAAAAAATTGACTTTAAAACTAAATAAGTTAACTATAAACTAATCAAATTGATCAAAATAAATATATTTTTTAAACAAGTAATTCATCCTTATTTATAAAATGATATGTTATTTTCATTATTACTTTTTCTTTATATATTACTTTTCTTTTACAATTCGAAAATTTTAACTAATTGTATTTTTAAGTTATAAATTATATTTATATTTAATAATTAATTAAATGTTTAGTTATACAAATATATGAAAATATTATTTTTTTAAAAAAATAAAAAAGAGAATATTAGATATGTTATATTATTTTTGTACACTATAAAAGATCTCCAACAACTTATTCTCTATTTTTATTATGTATAAGACATTTTATGTTTTATTATATATGAGACATTATATTTTATGAAAATATTATGTAGGTTGGTTCGATCTTAAACCTGTGACTCGTTGGCTTTCCCGATTCATTGATTGGGCCGATTTTTACAACCTTGGATGAAATGGTAAATATTCACAGTACCTAGATTAATAGCATAATAAATCGGCTCAATAAGAAATGATTTCAGTTCTGCAATACAACTATAATTTGATTTATTATCTCTGTTGAATCGAATATTTTATTTATCTGAATCGCTCATACACACAAAAACGTTGTAATAAGACAATAAAAATAAAACATTGTAACAAGATGATAAACTCAAATACTGCAATAATATGACAAAATTATGAAAAATAAAATTAACAACTTATTTTAAAAATAAATTAATATAAAAATATAAAATGGTAATTTCATATCGGTAAAAAATCATCACGGTGACTACATAAAGAAAAGAAAAAAAAACTTGAGAGGAAAATAAACTACGGTTTTTTAAGTACCGGTTTGGTTGAACAATGATTTTTTTATATGTTAATTTTTTATTATATTTTGTTTCGTGTGTATTAATATTAATAACTATGAGTTACTAATTAAATTTTTTTAAGTAATATTTTTAATTAATGTACGACTATATTAGATAAAATGTGCATCTTTAACCATATAAATTATATATTTTTAGTATTATTTTCCTAAAAAAAGTGGAACAAATGAAATTTTGATTATTTTTATTTTGATACAAACTTTTTTTGAATTATATTTTGATACAAACTTACAAATTGAAAATATCAATGATGTTATGTTCAATAAAATCTCTACTTTTTTTCTTTGTAATTTTTTTTTGTTACAAGTAACCTTACCGTTTGAATTAGTGGAAAATAAAAAAAGAAAATAATAGAGAAAAATAATTTTACCTTATTTGGAAATTGAAGAAATGATAAATTATTATTTACTATTTGAAAATTGACCGTTAAATTTTAAGACATTTACCTTTAGTTAAAAATAATATTAACTTTTATTTATAAAATATTAATATAATAGATCAAAACTTATGAGCTATTAACACAATAAGTCAAACATCAAATAGCAAATAATAATTTTTATTTGTCATTTTACCGTTTTTAATAGAAAATATAATAGAATGAAGTATCAGTCGATCAATTTTAAAATAATTCTCCTTTTCAAATAAAAAATTTCAATTATTTATCACTTTTATATATTCATACATTATTAATTTTTTTCTTTCTTATTTTATCCTTATGCTAACATTAGTTATATTAATTAGTTTTGCAAAATTCTAAATCTCTTTCTAATTTTGATGAGATATATAATTTGGTCCGTATTAAGCTCTTTTTTTTTATTATTAAGTCTATTAAATATTTTTTTAATTGAAGTGCGACACTCAAAAAAAAACAATTAGTAATCTCTTTCCAATTTCGATGAGGGGACATTTGGTCACAATCAGGTTTTTTTTTATAATTAAATCTATTAAATAATTTTTTAATAGAAATACAATATAAAAAAGAGACAATTAAAAAATATAAAATCAAAAATAATTAATTAATTTTAAATGCATAAAATTGTAAAATATGATAAAATAGAATGAATAAATAGTATAATTTTTAAATTTCAAATAATACTGTTGTAATAAGTTAAACATTGTAGGCAAATAGTAAAAAATAAATAAAGAGAAAAGCACATTATTTACTATACAATTGTAATATTATTTATAATTTCATTATTTCTTATTTAAAAAATTAGAAGTTAAATTAATAAATTTACAATACTATTAATTTATTTTATTTCTAATTAAATTTTCTAAACAAAAGAAAATAACTTTATCTGTACTCTTTTTACTATTTTATTTCAATTTAAATATAAAAAAAATAAAGTGAGAAAATAAAATCTATCTCCCCTCGTTAGAAAATCTTTCTTAATGGAAAATTTTTCCAAAGATAAAGTAATTTTCTACATTTTTTTGGGTTAAATTGATTTGACAGAGAGGGGCACCCAGAAAACGATAAAATGGCCTGAAAAATGAGTAAGACATAATAATTGCCTGTAACTGTTAAGTTGAGTTAAAATGAGAGCTCTGCCTCGTGAATACTGAATAGGACAGCCTTTTGTGTCAGTCTTCGGACTAAGGACCATTACCTAATAATATATGTTGGAGTTCGAGGTACATTTAATTGATTTTTTTTTTTTATATTCAAACATTCATCTTTCCATACTGTCAAAGTAAAACAGAGTCAATAACAGTTCCAGATAATATATTGGTATAAGACTAAATCGGATCTTATAAACTTTTAAAAAATAATTAATAAAATTATTTAAATACTGTATTTTGTATTGGATTAAAATTCAAAAAAAAAAGTTACATAACCGATAATACCTAATATAAAAAAAAATATATTTATCTTTTGATTAATATTTTATTATTTTTGTTCACCAACCAATGAAAAAAAAAATTAATGTTATAGAAATTTGAAAAACGAAAATTTTATTTGGCATTCCTCCTTATATGATTATCTTATATCTTTAGCTTTCAATTTTTAATTTTAATCACATAGAATATAATTTATAAACTTAAAAAATGAATAAAATTCATTGAAATTAATCATATGTTCGTGTTTTATGAACAGTATATATAAACTATTTTATTAACTCTTGAACTTATATAGTATTTTTTTGATATATTAATGTGTTCTATATTTCTTCATAGTGGTGAAGATTTTGATTCAATTTCTATATAGCAGGGTTGTTTTTAATAAAAAAATTATATTTTCATTGTAAAATTAGATAGTTGAGTGCAAAAAAAATAAAAATTTCAAAATATTTATTTGAATGACTTTAATATATTTATTTGATATAAAAATACATTGTCTTAATTAAGTGCAAAAGTCAAAAAATTACATAAAAGTATTATATTTTAATCCTTTTTCATTATAATCGATTATTACTAAAGTAATTGTTGGATAATTACATATATCAAATTTGTTGTTTTTAGTTTTTAAAGATTTTTTAATCTTTCAATCATGTGGATGTTAACCGTAAGAATTTGACTATTTCTTATAAATTAATAATGCTTAATTGAATAATTTAGATTAAAATTTTGAATAAAAATTAGAATTAAATTGCATATTTCGGAGATTAAATCAATTATTATTGTTCATTTCATTTCTTAATAGAAGTGGCAACGAGGTGGTTTTTACAATTCTAGTCCTCGATTCTGAAATCTTTGTCCCATTACTGTTTTTGCACTAATCTTCAATGGAGAATTTTTTTTTTCTTCATCTCCGCATCCAACGGGAACGGAGATTCCCGATCCCTAATTTTTATTATATATTTTTTTCAATATTTAAAATTATTTTATTATTTTAATTAATTAGTTAATTATATAAATTTTTAAATAAAAAATATTTTTTTGCTTTAAATAAATGTTGTATTCTTATTTTACTATTTTTAAATTTATTAATTATATTAAAATATAATATATGATGAAAAATTTTATCACCTATTACAAATTAAATCAACAAATTTTTTAGACTATCAGCTAAATGAAGAAAAAATGAATAGCAGAAGAAAAAAAACTATCGAAAAAATACAGTACCTTAGACTATCATAGAAAATAATAGTAGCAACCTTCCATGGCAATAGCAGAAACTTCAACCAAGCAAATGAATAACTCAAACATATAACACCTCTTAACCTTTTGTATACACCTCCGTATACTAAACTAATAAGTAATGATACGGTTTACAAAACCGATACTAAAACATTTAAACCAAATTTTTTTTTTAAGTAAAATGAGATATAAGATAAGAATATATATAATATAATTATGAATTCGCTCTCTACTTATGCTCTCTTGTATGTGAATATTAAATTTTTTTAATTTACATCAATAATGTCATAATAACAAAATACAAAAAAAAATATCAAACTGTTCGGAATGACTATCACTACTGCTCAGCTCCATACTGTGGGGTACACTATCGGCGACTTTATATTTACAATGTTTGTTACTTTATCTTCACTTTAAACATGTGCATGAGAAAAACAAACTTGCGCGCTGAGTTATACAATTCAATGATACATTCATTTATAAAAATATAAAATCATTTATCAATATCGTAAACTCATAAAAATTTCTTGTTATGATCATATATTAAATCATCATAAACTAATTATAGAGAAACAAGAAGTACATATTGTTTTATGATCATAGGAAAACCCACTAGATCAGAAAAATTGTGTGAATAAAATATATCATACGGTTCCAGAAAATCTACCAGACTGAATATATATATCATACGGTCACAGAAAATCCACCGGTTTAATAACCCTACAAGCCTGCTAATAACTCCCTAAACCATTGTTTATGCTAATATATAGACTAAAATATCATATTATTGTCAAATATGAATTTTCGTGATATTTCAAACTAATTTATCATTCAAGTAAACATGATACAAATTTTTTTTTTGTTGATATTTGTCATCAATAATTATTTTTCAATTTCATATTCATCATATAAAACTCATTTAAATCAAAATTTTATTAAAATCATATTTTAAATATTTTATGGTTAAAATTATCAATTACTGTACAGACCTCAAATTTCACATGTCAGTATCGGCCAGCTCATTTCCTCGGTTTGCCTTCGGTATCAGTCTAGCAGATGCGTCTGAATAACAATAATTTCTAATTAATTACAGAGTCATATTTAACATATATTCTATTTAAAATAAAACTCTCTAATACTTCTCGGTTTCTTATATATCAAAGTCTTATATCGATATTATTTTTTGTCTCGTTACACTCGTTTGACCCATAATTTGAAAGTTTAGTCACCCAACACGTTTCCTAGTGCGACTAAAATTTTTCTAATATTATTTTTGTAAACATTTTATTTTCCTTTTTTTTCCTTCTCCAAATTATTTTTCTCCTTTTACCTTCATTTTTCATTTCTCAAAAAATCTATTTTTTATTCAAAAATTCCTATTAATTCAATAAATATTTTAAAAAATCCAAATAATTTCCTATAGTCACTTTAACTCATTTTCTTATATTTTCCATCACCAATTTTACCAAAATAATATTCAATAATTTCCAATAAATTTTTCAATAATTAGATCAAAAATCAAAAAAATCACCAAAAATTCTATTAAATATTTCTTCAATTCCAAAAATTATCTTCCACTTGCAAACACTTCATTAAACTTCATTTTCATCATTTTATGGCACAAATCCTTCAAAATAATTTTTAAAAAATTCAGCTATGGAAAATTTCTAAAAATTCTACAAAAATTCCTAAAAATTATTTTTACCAATTTTTCACCATATCCATCTTTCTCAAGTCTCATTCTACTCATTGTTCATTTTCATTTAATTTTTCCATAATTTTTTTTACAAAACCTTAATTCCTTCTTTTTACAAATTCAACATTAAATACACCATCAAACCAAAATCTATTCATAACAATAATTCAAATCAACTTAAATTTATAAAAATTTGAAAAAGAAGTGAAGAAAATCTCATATCTAATTTTCTTGGAGTCTTTGGCCAATATGTGATTATTTTTCAAAAATATTTTTTTCACTTCTACTTAATTCTTTATACTTTCTTAGGTTTAGATTATAGTAATTTGTGAGAGAAAATGAAAGAAAAGCAAGAGAAAAGGCATAGAGGTCATGCAGAGAAAGAATATGATGAGTTTTTTTTTTTATAATATAATGATTTGGTTGAATATTTGTCATTTTATTTTTACTTTTTATGGTTGATCAGTGCTTATTTAATCTTAATTAAACTTAATCTTTACTCATATTAGTTAATTAAAATTAATTAAAAAAATATTTTGAATTTTATCTAAATTAATCCAAAATAAACTTTAATTTTAGACTTTTTCCACTAACTTTCTAAATTTTTCAATTCATTACTTGAGCACATTTATTTTCTTAAATTCTATATCTCAAATGACATTATCTTCTCGAATTGAATATACCAATATTCTCAGAAAATTTTTTTCTTCAGAATGGTCTTTCCGATTTTGTAAAACGATCACTAGTGCGAAAATTACATTTTTGCGGTTTAGTCATTTTTCTAAATCATGCCCGTAAAAACTCATTTGACATCCGATTCCTAAATTATAATTTTTAAAAATCTTAGAATTTAATTGTGGTCATTTTGGTATCATTGCGACATAAACACATATCTCTAACTTTCAGTCATAAGATCAAAATGTAAATATGAATCGGGAACATTATTTTCTGCAAATTGGAGCATTTAACCTCAAAATAGCACTATATAACTTCACCTATGGCCTTAAAATATTATTATCACCATTATGGTATGCTTAACTCAAATTTTTACCCCCGGGCAAAAACTCAATATTCTCGACCCAGTTGTTGCCTTGGTTTACGTGCATGATACGAAATCACAATATTTTATCAAATCAACTCAATATTCATATTAAGCATTATGATATCAAATTAGATTTTTCACACTCATATGTCTGTATTTAGACTTTAATCAGTACACCTTCATACTGCGGTATAAATGACAACCATATGCATATAGGGTCATAGTCAATATCGTGGACTTGATACAACAACTTAAGTCTTAGATTCCAAGAAGAGATATAGATTAAGTCAAAAAATTAGAAACCCAGCAACAAAAATGAGAAAAAAATGAAAGCAAAAAATAACTAGAATTCGAACCTTTTACTTTGTCATTTGGCAGCCAGACCAAAGTTCTCTTAGTAGTTCGCAAATCGCTTTTTTTCAAACCAATATGTTGGATTTCTTTAAAAATAGGGATATGCAGTTGTAGGGTACTGAGATTAGCAACTTAACATTTAGGTGAAATCATTTCCTTACTGTGTTATCTATCTATCTAGAGGCAACTCTTTTGAAAAGTTCTTTTTATATACAGAGTTTTCTATTTTTTAATTCTTATTTCATATATTTTAATTTTTTTTTTATTTTCAATCACTTACATGAATTTGATATAAAATAAATTATTTTTCCTACTTTCATGCAAAGTTATATTTTTTATTAAATTATTGTATTTTTATAAATAATAATTGATTAACTAGAGTTTATATATAGATATACTTTTAGTAAAACCTTTATAATTTATTTGTTTATGCTCACAAAAGCATATTAGACATTTTATATATTTATTATGGCTAATATATATTTTGAACATTCTCTATTACTCTATAATTCTTTAAATTATTGATTTTTTTAAATATAATTTAGTATTGCAAATGTTAAATTCCTTAAAAATATTTAAAATCTTTTGAATAGACTATTTAGTTTGTAGAAATTGTTACTACAAATGTACAATTATTTTAATATGAATAATTTTTAGCTATTTTAACTATTATTTAAGTATAAATTAATTTTATTAAATATTCGAAAGGATTTTAACTACAATAAGAATACATTATAATTTTTTAAGTATATAATTAAATCGTTAGAAACTTTGGATTAATGAAAAGTTTTTATATATATATATATATGATATTATTATAATATTATTGTAATAGTATTATATATATATATAAGAATATTATTAACTAATAAAAGTTTTTACATATATGATGATATTATTATAAAAATATTAGTTATATAAGAGTATAATTGAATATACTTATTAGAAAATATTTATATAATTATATAAAAGTACAATCGAAGATGTTTTATTAGATAATATAAAAGTATCATATATATATATATAAAATAAATAAGTATATAAATATTATATATATTTAATTAAAATATATTGTATTGAAAATATATTAAATATATTCGGGGTAGGGATTGGATCATAGACCCTATCCCTAAAAATCAAAATTTGAATTTTTCCTGTACTCCAATCAAAATCCGGTCAATAGTAAAAATATTCTCCTTATCCGAATTGTTTTGGATCAAAGCTGCTCGGATATGAGTCCAATTGTTACCTCTATATCTTAATTAAACAAATGTTAAAATTAATTTTGCATAATTAAAATTTTAAAAGTAGGTTAACATGGATTTGTTTAAATATTTATATCATAAATTTATTATTTAGTTGATAGTAAATTTTTTCGAACCTAAGGTGCCGGTTCTGACTTTTTCTCTCATATTCTATGTTCTGCCCTAATTTTAATTTTTTTTATATTGGGACGATATACACATCTTCCATCCCGAAAATTTTATTATATTTATATATTATGTATATATATATAATTTATTTATATTTTATTATAATTAATAAATTTAAAAATAATAAAATAAAAATTATATATTTATTTAAAGTAAAGATATTATATAATTAACTAATTAATTAAAATAATTTTAAATAGTATAAAAATATAATAAAAGTGGGATATCGGATTGGATTGGCATATTCATCCCGTCAGACGCAGAGATGGGAAAAAGAAAAAAAGTTTCTGTCAGGATCGGGGCGGGGATTTCAGGGTCAGAGACCGGATGAGGAAATCCACCCGAACCCGCCTGTTCCAACTCCTACCCCCGTCTCCACTCTCTTCTGCAAACTTCATTCACAATTCAGTGTTATGTCAAGAAATAAAACGAAAGACCTTGCTTCCTTCACCTCTCTGTCTCTCCGACTGTAACAATTTTTAAGCCAAATCATAGTATAGAGTATGTTTCCACAATTCGGTTCCACATCAGAGACACTTAGCAAGGCTTCTACGATCATGTTTCGGATAGGTACAGACGCGCATTTATACGACGATCCAGAGGATGTTAACATCGCCCCTTTGCTCGACAGCAAGTTCGACTCTGAGAAATGTGAAGCTCTCAAGCGCCTCCTCGCCCTCATCGCTCAAGGCTTCGACGTTTCCAATTTCTTCCCTCAGGTCCTTGTTTTATACTTTTCATCCATTGGCTTTCTGTTTGGTTCCTGATAAAATGTTATAATTTTGAGAGAGAATATAGAATTCGAACGACCAACTGGTTATTTTTGTCATCAAAGTTTTAATAGCTGAAGTTAATTGCAAGAACTTGAGGTTGTATGGAAGATATTCAGGTTCGAGCCTTTGGATTTTAAATAAGTAAAACGTATGAGCTAATCTTTTTTCAAATCCAGCTGTTGAAAACTAAAGCGCTCGTGATTCTGTAGTCTTTTCTTAACTGGAGTAAATGAAGTATGTAAATTGACTCGGCGATCATCTTTCCGGAGTAATCACAATATGGATTAGGTATTTAATTTGGATCCAATCATAAACCAAAATTGTAGGGGAAAATTTAGAGAGCTTTCGATCTTCTCAGTAATTTGGCTTGCACAAGTTCAAAACAATAATATTACAATATGTGGATTCCTCAAGCGGAAATTGCTATCTCTATTTATGTTATCTTTAGCATATTTGTCCAGAAATCAATAATATCAGGAAAGAAGCCTGACATGAAATTCTCCATATATTGATGACATCTGATTTCATTTAACTTATTTTAATATCTATGCTTTTTTTCCACCCGCTGATCAAGGGAATTACAGGTTGTTAAAAATGTGGCCTCTCAGTCATTGGAAGTGAAGAAGCTGGTTTACTTGTACTTGCTGCATTATGCTGAAAAGTACGTAATGAGGCATTGTTTTATATGAAATTCCTTAGAAAGAAAGATTGTGCCTATAGCTAGAACTATCGAAAATTCATGGCACAAAAAGAAATTGCAAAATGCAAATATTGGTATACTATGGGATTCATAGGTTTGACTGAAATATTGGCAGGTGCCCCTTAATTTTACTGTAAATACTGTTTCATGACTATCATAAAATTGGCAAATAGGAGAGAGTTTAGTTTCTAGAAATAGGATTCTAGGACCATGCTATGCAACAGATGCACCATCGATTTTTATTGGAAGGATGGGGAATTTTTGCTGCAGGCTGATTCAGTTGCATTTTGGGGATTGATAACAAAGTTGTTTTGCTTAAGTTGATTCTGCTTTATCCCACCATTTAAGTTGCATGGTGTATTTTGGTATTTCTCACATTGACTTTTTGCAATTTTCTCTCAAGGCGTCCAAATGAAGCTTTGCTGTCAATCAATTCCTTCCAGAAGGATTTGGGAGACACCAACCCGTTGGTGAGGGCTTGGGCTCTTCGTACAATGGCAGGAATCAGACTACATGTAATAGCACCTCTTGTTTTAGTGGCTGTGGGCAAGTGTGCCAGAGACCCATCTGTTTATGTCAGAAAATGTGCAGCTAATGCTCTTCCCAAGTTACATGATTTGCACTTAGAGGAACATTCCTCTACAATTGAAGAGGTGTGGTCTAGAATTGAAGATGTTTTCATTTGTTATATTATGCTATTTCCATAGAGTGCAGTTTGCAGATATGCTGTTATTATGTCCATCTGTAGATTATTATTATTATTATTTTGTAAATTGCTAGTACTGTCATAGTTTCTGATATGAATTTTCCATTTTCTATTTTATGCAGATTGTTGGTACACTATTAAATGATCATTCCCCTGGAGTAATTGGAGCTGCCGCTGCTGCATTTGCTTCTGTTTGTCCAAATAATTATTCTTTGATTCAAAGAAGTTATAGAAAGCTGTGTGAGGTTCTCCCTGATGTGGAAGAGTGGGGCCAGATAGTTCTAATTGGAATCCTTTTGCGCTATGCAATTGCGAGACATGGTCTGGTAAAAGAATCTATTATGTACTCTTTGCATACTAAGGAAAGTTCCCAGTCTGAACAGGATGGTTCAGATGTTGAAATTTCATTAGATAAAGTTGGAATTTGTATGAGTCGTAAATATGATACAGAGTTGGCAAGTATGATATCCAGGTGTTATATTGAAGGGCCTGATGAATACTTATCGCGGTCAAGTTATGCCAATGGTAATTTCTCCAAATTTAATGGTGCCAAATTTACATCTGGCAAAAGTAATGGTGATGTGAAGGTCCTACTCCAGTGTACTTCACCATTACTATGGAGTAACAACAGTGCAGTTGTACTAGCAGCAGCTGGTGTCCACTGGATTATGGCGCCATGTGAAGATGTCAAAAGAATTGTTAGACCACTTTTATTTCTGCTCAGATCTTCTAATGCTTCAAAATTTGTGGTACCTAGCTTTTCTTTACTATTATATAATTTTATATGCGATGATGGTTCTATAAATATAAATGAGTTTTATTATTTTATGTAATCTTTCATTTCTTTTCTGTTTTCATTTCCTTTTTACTATATAATCATTTTAATAAACAAATATGTAAGATATGGGTTGAGGCAACAAAGGGTTTTGATTGCTAAAGTCAATGCAGTGTGTGAAGATAAGGTATTTTGGAAAAGGAATATGTTTTTTGGAAAGAAAAATTCTTGGACTTTACACTATTTGTATTGAGGAAAAACTCTAAATATTGAAGTGAACCCATTTGAAGTTTAGTTGAAATCAAATAACTAATGCTTTTGTATTTTGATCGGGTTGTAGACAATGTTGGTTACCTGGAAATTTCTTCATTTGGTACTTTGTATGCCATCATATGATATGTTTAGTGTATTTGGAATATTTTGACTTAGATTTGGTTCATCTGTGCTGCTAGGGGCTGGTGTGATATCATTATTGTACAATTTGGATAACATAAAAGTTGGCTGTGCCAAATTTTTATAAGTTTGCTGGACATTGGTTATCCATTATTTCAAAGTCTGTTATTGCTTGATTTTCCAGCATTTGAATGGTGCAGGAATTATGCATGTCCATCCAATTCAAAGTTGGACTATCATTAAATGTTTGCTACAATGTAAACTTTACTTGGCATTTCAATAAGCATGTGTTTATTGGTTTACCTGCACAGGTTCTTTGCAACATTCAAGTGTTTGCAAAAGCAATGCCTTCCCTTTTTGCTCCTTACTTTGAAGATTTTTTCATAATTTCTTCAGATTCATATAAAAAAAAAGCCTTGAAGCTTGAGATTCTTTGTTCTATTACAACAGAGTCGTCAGTTTCATTTATCTTCAAAGAGTTTCAGGTATTTCTTTCACTTTTGTTTGTCTGATTGTTAGTTTCTCAGGTTCCTTTTTATCTGGAAGTTCAAATTTATTGCTATCTCTAGAAATGTTGGAGAGATGATCTACTTTTGTAACTTATCGAGAAGATAATAGATCCATATTATGTTTGCATGTCTGAAATGTGATTATTTTTTGAGTCATAGTGGAAAACACTAAAAAATCAAATTTGCATCATATGGCAAAAGATGAGTGCAAGTATTTGCCAAGTTCAATATACTAAATTATCTAATGTACAGCAAAATAATTATGCAAATGTAAACAACAAATACACATCATGCATTGTAATTAGTATGTTGAACTTGGCTTTAGAAGATTTATAATATATATATATATATATATATATAATATAATAGTTCCCATGGAATTTACATGTGCATTAATAAATGTTATTACATTTATTTCTAGGATTATATTAGAGATCCTGACAGGAGATTTGCTGCTGATACTGTTGCTGCAATTGGTTTATGTGCTCAACGGCTTCCCAAAGTGGCTGATGCATGCTTGGAACTGTTGTTGGCTCTGACTAGGCAAGGTCTGTTTTTAGTTATTTAAATTAATATTTTAGCAAAGCGGGAAAATCTGATTCTTAATTCTGAAGTAAATAATTTGTTGCAGAATTTCTGAGTAGCGACTTTGGATCCGCTGATGGAGAAGCTGGTGTTTTAGTTCAAGCAATAACGTCAATTAAATCAATTATAAAGCAAGATCCGTCCAGTCATGAGAAGGTATACTCCTGTTTTTCTGTACATGGTTTTTTTAGTGGTTAAATACTAATTATTTGTGGCAGGAAAGGATGCCACTGTAATTTGTTGTAAGTGTGACTAGTCTCATACTCATCTAGTCGTTGTGAGGTTGCTTGAGCAATTTGAAATTATACTTTTGACTTTTTGAGGGGTTTTCCCCAGATGATTAAGAGGTATTTGTTATTTAATATGGTGAGATCTTTGTAATGTCAAAGTCCTTGGTTATTGTGCTTTATCTGCAATAATTTATAGTATTTGGATTGCGAGGAATATCTGTGCTCTTAACGGTCAGGTTTTCATCTTTTAGCATTACTGTGGGAAAAGGTGGTTTTCTTGGCTTATTGTGGAATTTTGCATTGTTGGCTTCTGTAGCAGTGTCCTTAAGCAATATTTTGTGTTTGGAGGTGAATTATTTAGTAATTCGTTGCCTTCTTTTCTTTCCTTTTGTTCCTTTTTTTTTGGTTTTAGTTCAGGAATATACCTTATCTTCTAAGTAGCATTCCTTATTCTTCTTCCTTAATATTTATTTTTCTACAAAGAAGGCTTCTGTTCTGCTTACATTGTTCTTTTGTCTGTTTTACCTTGCTAAATCTAAAAATATTTAGAAATGGTTGAGGTCAGAAATGGAATTTATGAGGGGGCAGAGTATTTGTTTTAGTTCATTTGGTGTGTAATTTTCTGCTTGTAGACTTCAATATCTTATAATTTCCCGGTATGATCAGAGCTTGCTTCACTGTTATGTACTCATTTTTGTGATCAATATAGGTTGTCATTGTCTAAGTGTGCATCAATTGTAACTGTGAAGTGAGCTTTTTACTTTTTTCCCTTGGTTGGGGAGGGGATTGGTCTGGCTAGTGCCAGAGCCACATTTCTTTTGCAATTGCAGAGGGATTTTATTTTCTAATCAGGTCAAGATGACTGTTAAATGATGAGTTGTCTTAAATACTTACAGAATAGCTGCAAATATTACCAAACATCATAGTAAAGTACCAGTTTGAGTGACTAAGGCTCATTAAGGTCTCAGACATATGCTTTCTGCTTATCTTTTATCATTGGCAAATGAAATTAATGAAGAATATTCCCTCGTTAGTTTTTATTCTTTTTAATTTCTTTACAACAAAATACCTGGTATTTGAATGCTTTGTTGAACTTGTTGCCCTCTTGACAAATTGCTTGGGGATCATAATCTGCCTGAATTCTGTGGAAGCAATAACCACATGATAAACATGGAAAAGAATGACAGATATGTTTCATTGACAAAGATTTCCGTGATTTGATTGGAATTCTTTTTCTGCCAAAAGTGTAAATAGTGCCATATATCCTGCTTTTTTATGTTTTCTTTTGCATTTAATCTCGCAATTTGACTAACTTTTATTTTCTAAAGGTTGTAATTCAGTTAGTTCGTAGTTTGGATTCAATCAAAGTATCTGCTGCCCGGGCAATAATAATTTGGATGGTAGGGGAGTACAGCAACTTAGGGGAGATAATCCCAAGGATGTTAACCACTGTGCTCAAATATATTGCATGGTGCTTTTCTTCAGAAGCATTGGAAACAAAGCTTCAGATTCTTAATACTACTGTTAAGGTATCTTAAAAGAACTTTTCTAGTTTTTTTTTCTTTGATACTGTTATGAATTTGCGTTGTTATATTGTATAAGGTGCCATTTTATGTATTTATAAGATTGTGAAATATAGCATTTATGCAGAAAAATCTGGAATATCCTTCTCTTCTAAATCTTCTTTATTCTTCTACAACCTTAGTCGTACACAGATTATTTCCCATCTAAATTTGATGCTCATGGAACAAAATTGCCTTATATTCTTCATATGCTTAGGTGCTATTAGGTGTGAATGAGGAAGATCTTTGGACTCTTAAAAAAGTAGGGATCTATGTGCTTGAATTGGCTGAGTTTGATTTGAATTACGATGTTCGTGATAGAGCTCGCCTCCTTAAGAAACTTCTTTCTTCTAAATTGGGGTTTCAAGAAGTTCAAGATGATATGAATTCTCCACCTCAAAAGGAGGATCTGTTGATTGTGCTTGCACAACACATCTTTCGAGGGCAAACAAAACAAGTGTCTTTGGAACCTATTAATTATCGGATCTTTCTTCCTGGATCTCTCTCACAGATAGTCCTTCATGCAGCTCCTGGATATGAACCTCTCCCAAAACCTTGTACCATACTTCATGATGAGCTAAGCCAGCTCTCAAACACAATCCATGAGGCCAATATGATTGGGGAGGAAACAGATGGTTCTGGCACATTTTCTGGATCATCAGATCAGGAAACCGGGTCGGATTATAGCTCTGAACATTCTATTACTGAATCAAGTGGTGGAGGTGGCACTCGAAGTGATGAGACTGGTTCTGCAACTGAGAATGAAAATGATGCTGATCCACTGATTCAGGTGTCAGATGTTGGGGATGGCCATATGAAGCAGACTGGAGACTCTCAGTATGCCTCTACTGATTTGGGGGAACTGATTTCCAATAGAGCTTTGGAATCATGGTTGGATCAGCAGCTTGATTTGTCAAATCCTAGTACGTCAGAACATGGTCCAGTTCGTAGATCTTCAGCTAGAATTTCCATCAGGGATATTGGGAACCGAGTTAAACCTAAAATCTATGAACTGTTAGATCCTGCTACTGGAAATGGCTTAAAGGTGAATTATTCATTTTCTTCTGAAATATCAAGCATATCAAATCTCCTTGTTTGTATAGAAGCTTCCTTTGAGAACTGTTCCACTGAGACCATTTCGGAACTAACTTTGGTGGATGAGGAATGTAACAAAGCTTCAGATTCTCTTGAGAGGTGACTTTCTTTTTGTTTCTTTGCAAAGTTCTTAGCTGTGTCCATGTTTCCCATGGTCAAGTTATTTAATTGTGAGGCAGCTTGTCTATGTACTGATCAGAGCTATCTTGATCATGAAAATATATCATACATCTCCTGCTAACTTCTCTTGCATTTAATTTTTTTGATATATTTGTACTTCAACACCCTAATGTACATAAATGTGTGCACACACTGCCCGGACTGATCTATTTTTTCGAAGTATGTTAATGCCTCATGTTATTCAATCCTCCTTTCAGTACTTATGGATTGCTGCATATTAGTATAACAGCCAGATATAATGTGGTAAAATAGAGGAAAATCAGATATACTTTTGGCAGTATTACACTAGTACTCTAATCTACTGTGTTCTATATCACGACTCAGTTCCAACTTTATCAATATCTCTCTCTCTCTGGCTTGTCACCCTATTTATTTGCCTGATTGTAGAAATTTTTTACTTAGTCAAGTCTTGGAAAGTACCTAATCACAATTATTATTTTTTGTGTGTGTATCCTGTCATAGGAAACTTGAGTATATACTTTTATATTTTTGCTGGGTTGTTTAAAAATTTTCTATTACTTCTGTATATAAGACTGTAGCCTTAATAGGTTAGTTAAATTAAGATATTTTGGGTGAGAACCTAGGGTTCTACATCATTGCTTTTCTTGGATGTCCTAACATTTTAGGTTTCTTGAGTCTAAACAAGTATCTTTCATTATTAGATTTATATATTTGTATAGTGACATTCATGTTTTCATGTCATTCATTGTTGGATTGTCTTACATGGTCTCCTAGATCCCTTGATGTTTTAGACCATAAGACGTCTGTACATGCTACAGATGAATAGCTTCACAATCTCTCTTACCTTAGGAATCTTGTTCCTTAGCTTTTAGTTACTGATTTTAGCCACTTGCTTTTATCTGACAATGCAGCTCCTTGACATCTAATAATGATGTGTCCGTACTGGTTCCTATGGAAGCTATAACTTCTTTGGAACCTGGTCAGACAACAAAAAGGATTCTCCATGTTCACTTTCATCATCATCTACTGCCTTTGAGGCTGGCCTTATATTGCAATGGCAAGAAGATTCCTATTAAGTTGCGTCCTGACATTGGATATTTTGTGAAACCATTTCCAATTAACATTGAAGCCTTCAAAGATAAGGAGTCTCGTCTCCCTGGAATGTTCGAGTACATGAGAAGGTATTTACTTGTTTAGGTCCCTATTTCCTTGGAAGGATTTAAATAATATATTTAAAAGAAATTTTTATTTTTTTAGTAAATGTTCTTATGATCTATATTACTTAAAATGCTTATATCATATAGGTATTGGTGATTGATATGTTAGTTCAGAGCATGTTAAGGCTCATAGACAGTCGATGCAGGTCATCCATGAAATCGATATAGCATACCAGTTTTTTTGGTTTCCCTTAAAAGCTGCTATTATTTTAGTTGTAAATCAGGAGTTCCCAAATATGTTTAGAAAGAAAGAAAAAAAGAAAAAAAGCTTATTTTGCCTTGAACCATCAATTTTTGGTGCTTCAAATAATCATATCTGCCTACTTTCTTTTTTTGGTATTATCAGACGCTAATCTCTCATTTTGTACTGGGAAAATAAAAAGGATTAGTTGCTTTTCTTCTTTTGCAAAAATATTTATGATGAATTGGGTATGCAATCTTAGTCATAGAATTTGGAGGTTTCATCAGCTAATAATTTATATTATCCCTTTCCCATAGATTGAATAGACTCCAAAAAACATATGAAATAAAAAAAACCTAATTGTGTCCAATAAACTCCAATGATGCTGATAGATAGTGTGTTGGATGCCATTTAATTTGGCAAGATAAACACTAGTCTGTCACGCTCCATTTGATCAACTAGAGCAATTAAACCCAATTTTATATCTCATATTTAAATGAAATGAGATTCTTCATGTTTCAATTGAATGATAATTGACTTATGTTTTTCTTCAACCCTTTTTTCTTCCTTATTCTTTTTGCATCAACTTTTGATGTCCTGAAATGGTTCCTTTATAACAACAGTTGCGCATTCACTGACCATATTGCTGAGCTGAATATAGACAAGGGTGACATGTTAATGAGGGACACATTTCTCTTAGTTTGCGAGAGCCTTGCTGTAAAGATGCTTAGTAACGCAAATCTTTTTCTTGTATCTGTTGACATGCCAATTACTGCCAAAGTTGACGATGCCTCTGGTTTATGTTTACGGTTCAGCAGTGAAATTCTGAGCAATTCGGTTCCCTGCTTAATTACTGTTACTGCTGAAGGTAAATGTACTGAACCATTGACTGTATCTATAAAAGTCAATTGTGAGGAAACTGTATTTGGCTTAAATCTGTTGAATAGGATTGTGAATTTCCTTAGTTGATCCCTTTTTAACCTGCTTGTACTTGTTGATTGTGGTCAAACCATTGGAATGGTTGATCCTGAGTTCAGCAAAGTAGGGAATTATTGGGGTATGTCTTTGATGCTGGTGTGTGAAACTCTGGTTGTATTGATTAATTCTTTTTGGTTATTTTGATCAAATATTATTCTTCAAATTTATTTAGTTCATAGAATTGTTTTACTATGAAATCAAACAGTGATCTGAATTTTCCTGCAGCATCTAATTGGCCATGCTATATATATATATATATATATATATCTTTCTGTGTGTGTGTATGTAGACACATGATGTTTCTGGTCCCTTAATTTTATTGTGTAACAATTATTTTCCTATGGAAGAGGTATGCGTGCTTTCTGTTGGATTGGACTTCTTTTATCCTAATCTTAGTTTTTGAGTGGAATTGGGATGAAATAATAGAGTCCTGAGACCCTGGTTCTCTGATTTCAGCCAGAAACCTGGTGAATTGTCAGAAATGTTTCTGATGCTGTTGTCTTGAACTGTACTTGCATTTGTTAATTCTTTGTGACTATTCTGAATGCTCAGGTACTCTTCTTCAAATGTATTTGCTGCATAGAAATGTTTATAAAACATGCAGCAATCTGAAATTTTCCAGCAGCATCTAGGCTGGTCATTAGAAATTTTTTTTTTTTTTTAAATTATTGCTGTTGTCTTCCTACGGTAGATGGCCATCTTTCATTAGATTGGACTTTTTTTATCCTCTTTTGTTTTTCTGGGTGGCATCAGTATGTATGATAATTGAATTGCACAAGTAAACAATGGTAGGCCAGTTGTTCTGAACATGCTTCTTTTCTTTAGGCTTTGGCGATTATTTATATATTTATTTAAAATCCTAACAATTGTAATGCTAGTAAAACTCTCTAATCCTAATGAATGGAAGTAGAAGAATTCGGTCCTTAAATTACCTCAAAGCTCATGATTTTTGTCGGTCATTGGCCTTTCTTTTATGTTCCAATATTATTTTTATCTGTCTGTTTTTGTACCTGTCGCTAGTCCATTATACAATTTGTTTGAATTATATTATACTTTGGATGGATTCTTGTATAGATCAGTGTCCGAATGCATGAAGTGTATTTTCCTCCAATGAAACTCACACCGACTTCAAAGAATTGCATATATTAGGTTGCCAAATTTAATTTACATGCCAAGATTTGTTTGTCATGTCCAAGTCCGCAATGGATATCAGTAATAGTAATGAGTTCACTAGAACTCCAAGTCTAGCAGGTTGTTTACTCTGTCAATGCTTAATCTTTTATCCTTGTGACACTAAGTGCTACTATCATATGTGCAGCCATGAATTCCGGTACAACTTGTTTTTATTCCTGGTACATTTTTTTAAGTAAAAAAAAAAATTACAAGGAAAACAGGTAGCGGAACTCAGATTCATAAGATTGAATTTTCACAATGTTCATTGAAGAAGACTTTGTTTCTCCATTTAGGCACTCCATCATCAATCTTTTTAGTGAACCAGAGTGTGGTAATTGGCTGTAAATCCATTCTAGTAGTGATTCAATGCTATCTGCAAAATCTTGCATGTGCCATTGCAGAAGCTTGGGAATCAGTATCTTTTTCTTGCTTGTAATCCCAACTGATGCCTCCAGATACTCTATTTTTGCTCTCCTTAATTCGTTTACTATTTCTTCTGGTGTATAGACCCTTAGCTGCATAAAACATCTTTCTTTTGTTAAACATGTGCACCTTTTCAGAGTATTAGACATGTTATATACTTACTGCTGGGGAGGACCAAGTGCCCCGGCAAAGAGCAAATGTCACATTTGGTTCTGGATATCCAAGACCATAAGCATGCCGAAGTAGCATTTCCTTCTCATCAGGAGAGCCCTTGAAAATTAAAACATTACCTTATCAAGCAATACTGTATAGAGAAAAAGCTCAAGGTATGGATTGACCTAAAATTGATCCATCCTCCTGTTTCATTCAGATTGGCTTATGGAATTATTTGATATATCTTAGAAATTAGTCTTTATTGCAAGATTGTCAAACCTGGCCCGGACAATGAACCGGGAAAGGCAGAGGGTTAAGGATTTAAGGTTGAAGCGGTGAAGTAAATTTTTTTTCAAATTATAATATTTAGCATTTATTTCATGCATAATAAAATATTAAAATTACTTATACTATACATATTTCATACACAATAATATTTTCAAGATAATATTTATAATTAAAATCAATTTATAACTATATTAAAAATCAATTAATATGTTCTCCAATTTTGAACATAATATATTTATATTTATTACTTTTATAACTAATAAAATTAAATTATTTATGTAATTTATATTTTGAACAAATTAAAATAGTTAAATTATATTAAAATATCCATTTATTTATCAATTAAAATAGTTTAAAATATAATTTATATAAAATTTTATTATAATATATATTAATAATGAAAATACAAACTATCAATTTCAACTAGTTATATAAGTTTTTTGAATAATAGTAGCCAATTAAAATTAATATATAACCTCATATTTTTTTAATTTTAAATATAAAACAGGAAATAATTTTTAAATATTTTATTAGAGTATCAACTTTGTCAATTAAAAAAATAATACTTTTAATAGCGATCAAAATGATTTAAAATAATTTATATATGAAATTTTATAATGTTTTATATTAATATAAAAAATATAAAAACTTGAATTCAACTTTATCAAATATACATGACTCTTAAATAATATATATATCAAAACTTTTTAGCAAAAAATACAATTATTTTATATATATAATTCATTTAAATTTAATTAATTTTTTATTAATAAAAAAAACTTATACTAAATTTTAAAAAAATATATTACTGATATAAAATTAAAATAATTGAATGAATATTTTTAATATAAATATGTATTAATAATAATTAAAATATAGTAGTTAATATGTATATTTATGTACTTTGAACTTAATACACCAAGAGATAAGTGGTCTAGTGGTTAAAATTTATCAAATTTATTTGAGAAACCTTAGAGGTGATTTTCAGCATTTTATGGCTTTTTGAACCGGTCAAACCGGATGAAACCGGCTGGGTTGACCAGTTTCCTGTTAAACTGGCCAGACCGACCTGTATGATGACCGGTTTTCTGTTGAACCGACTAGACCGGTCTGGTTTTTACAACAATGCTTTATTGCATCTATGTGGCTTATAGGTTCTTTCAAATTTGTGAAACATTTTGAGATTTTTAGGGGGACGAAGCATGGAAAATTTTGAATTTCTGTTGGAATCTATTAAACCAAGTGATGGTAGATTACATATGTATTTGACTTACATGTTTTGTTTCACATGGATGCCGAAGAATAAAATGCTCGATAGCCAGAGAATTCAGCACTATCCCGCCCACATTTAATTCAGCCTGTGTTAAAATAGTCTCAGTAAATTATTGATAATCAAGTGTCGTGTCATTTAACTTCTTGTTCATGCTAAATGTTTGGAAAATTTAATGTCTTCTCCATATCACTTGACAAATGCTTGACCAATTTAAGACATTTGCATACTAGACTTTGACGTACCTTGTTCATAATTGCTAACAGTTTCTCCTGCGAGGAAGGTAGCCCATGTTCTAGAAATGCCTGAAATTTCACAAAAGAAGAATCAAGTGTCCATTTTTGACATACATCTGATATCTGATTTACTTGATGTAGCTTAAGATGTCTTACTGTACATGCATTATGCAGGCATTGTAGATATTGATCCAAAATGCTAGCTTCTGCTTGTAGGTCAAGAATGTCAAGTCAACATTGCCCAGTTTATGTATTAGAACCCTGAAAAAGGATAGAAGAAGAATAGAACATGTAAAAGCTTAGAAAATAGCCTTCAGAAGATCATCATGTTCTTAGGGAAGCTGTATGCGACCTCAATTTTTGAGTTGATGGTGCATGCTCTGCAATACGGCTTAGATCTAATGAGTTTCTCGCAATCTGGATGAAGCTCTTGTATGGTCCAATGTCCCTGATAGTGCTCTCTAAGTCTGGCATAATGCCATAGGGATCGAGGTTCAATATATTGTGGTTGAAATGAAACATGAATGCTTTACAGTTGAATGGGATCTTTGAGCCCTTTGAATTCATGCAGGAGAGGCTAAGCTTTTGGACTATTGCTGATTCTTCTCTATCCTGTGGTGCCTGGTTTAGTTCGAGAAATATGGCTATTAGGCATTTTATTAGTTCTTCTGAGAGTTCATTTGGTTTCGCATCATAGAGTTCTTCATACATAATGTGTTCCTTTTGCATTCTCCCTCTTCTTGATTTTTCATAACCTGTCATCAGCAAAAACCAATAAAAAAAAAAGTCAAATTAGTTGCTACACAGACATAAGAACAAAAATGTTAGTTAGTATGCTCATTTTTTAAATTAATTTTGGTGATTGATGTTTCTTATTCCATGCCTTAGCAGTGCATATAAAGGCGAAGATGATGTATATCTGAGGCAAACTTACTTTATACTTTTTTTTGGGGGTAAAAGATCGGACTGGAGATTCAAACTTGAGATCTCATCAAACCATTACTATTAAACTAAAGCTTATTAGTTATTTAAGACTTTTGAGGCTGCTATAGTTTAACAAAAAATTTCTTATTTTAGGTACTTGATATTAGTTGAATAACTTTACTGTTTAGAGCTTTTTTCCTATTTGTTGCTTTTATGGTTCTTCTTAGTGCTTTCGTTTGTTATAACTTTATTATGTGCATGCAAATGTAGAATAAAAATTCTCTTTATTCTATGTATTATTCTTCCCTCTCCTCCTTTATTCCCATCCCTTTCTCTCCATTATCATCCTGTTCCTATTCTCGCATCTTCATCCTATCTATACTCTGGTTTTATCATCAACTTTTAGCATCAACAAAAGCTTTTGCTTGTTTACAATCAGTGTCTGCCCTTCAAATTTTGCTAAGCACAAATACTATCCGAAAAATGAAAATTAAATCCGTGAATTGACAATATTAAAATTACATAGAACACATCAATCTGTTTATTTATGGCCGCATCACAAAATTAGTTGATGC
This sequence comes from Balakata baccata, assembly GCA_949630135.1. Classification (NCBI taxonomy): domain Eukaryota; kingdom Viridiplantae; phylum Streptophyta; class Magnoliopsida; order Malpighiales; family Euphorbiaceae; genus Balakata; species Balakata baccata. Next base: position 345,049 of record CATIWF010144083.1, read on the forward strand.
TAAAAGAATTTCTATAGACAATCTTTTGATGGAGAAAACAGAAGCTTACTAGTGGAACCTGTGGAAAAAATATAAGACATTTCCCCTGCAGAACCCACTGAAGCTCTTCTGAATTTCATTTTCTCAGTTCTCAACTCTTCATTATGTTGTGATCTAGATAGCTGATAAGAATCATCATTAAGCACCGTTTGATTCACCGGTCTGCATGGCAGAAGGTGCCTCAGTTTCCTCTGCTGCTTCCTCTGCATTTTCCATTTCTCAGTCAGCTGCCTTTCCTGGTACAAGCTCAGTTTTAGCTCATCAACTTTTCTCTCTAGCCATATTATCTCCTCCTCTACCATTGCCAGTTCTGCAAGAAGCCCCTGAACCTGCATATATTCCATTAAGTAATTAAAATCCCATAATAGTAATGATATCTGCTTAATTGCTCTTACTTGAGGTGGAAGCAAAGTGGAAAGACATGGATGAGTTGAAACTGGACCACGGAGTGCACAGTGCAAAATCTTGTTAATAGCCTGTTCCTCTTCTAGTTCTGACTTCAAATTCTCGACCTGCAACCAGAAAAAGGGTCGGTTTATAACCTAAACTCGGTTTACGAAATCAAACCGATCAGAACTTGACGTGTATGTAAAATAATAATTATTTTGCAGATAATGATAACTTATGATTAGAGTTTTCCATTATCACCTCATCTTTGAGATCTAGTCTTTTCTGCTTGTCATCACTTTGTTGCATCGGGTAGTCTTCAAATTTCATTCTTCAAGCAAGAATAGGCAAACTTAAGGATTTGGGGTCAGCATTAATAAAACTGAGAAGGGAAGGTTTACTTGGAGGATCGTGGGTGCCATTAAGGAGTATAGTTAATCAAAGAGGGAGAAGAAAAGCCGAAATGGGAGGTGAAAAAAAAAAAGAAATGGGGAGGAAGAGAAAAATGGATAGTAAGAATGTGTAGCAGTGCAGTCAGGAACTTAATTCAAGGGATGCAAAGAGTTGGGATATTAACTCAGATGGTGCAAAAATTTATATACTAGACTTCAAATATTTTCAGATGGAGCAAATCTTAAAAAAAATTAGAATAGATCTTAAAAAATGATATAAATTTACATATTATTATGTATATTTTATAAAGTTGAGAGAGTACGGCCACAAAGAATGTGGCGGTGGAAAGAATGTTGAGGTGTGAATGTGTTAATAGTGTAGGTGAGGGTTGCTATTAGTGATGGACATGGCTATCCCATGAACTTTCTTGCTGGTAAAAATTTTACATTAAATTTTTAGACAATTTTGAGAGAGAAGGTAGACGTGAAGCCCATGAACAGTTTGAAACTTTCCAATATGTTGGGGACAAGAGAAAAAGGAAATCTTTTCCATTAAGTAATCCCTTATCAAGAATGACTTTTTATTAATAGCTTCGAAAGAGAATGGCTTATATGTCCTATCATAAAAGAATTAGTAATAGTGGATATATTCAGTAAAAAATAAAGGTCTCCACATTCCAAATATATGGGCACAAGTCATGTTCAGTATTTTGTAATCGTTCTTTTTTCTATTTTGTCCTTTTGTACGGTTTTTAGGCTAAATTACCCTTTGTATTTTTTTTTTGTTCTTTTTAAATTTAAAAACATGATTCTAGTCATTGTATAATGATGTAATCTGTTAAAAAAATATATCAGTGTATGAAATATGCTGATAAAAAATGAATTTACGATAAAATTTGAAATTTTAAAAGAGCAATATGAAAAAAAAAAAAGAAAAGGATAATTTTGACTAAAGAGGCATATGACAAAAAATGGACATCTATAATAACTGTACATGTCTTTTGCCAAATATACATTCTAGAACTTAGTTGAAAATAAGAACGTGACGCTTAATTATCCTGCAGATAATAGAGAGACAATGCAATTAAATAGCAAAATTTGGTTGTGGAAAAGAGAATATTTTATTGTTTAATGGACCTATCCGGTAAATAATTGAAATAAAAAAATAAGCTTAAAACAAGAAAAAAAAAACAATAATAGTTATAAACATAAATAAAAGTAACTAAGATATAAAGAATAAAATAAGAAAAAAATAGGCTTAAAACAAGAAAAAAATAGTTATAAACATAAATAAAAGTAACTAAGATATAAAGAACAAAATAAGAACACAAAGAAAGAAGATAATAGAGAATTATAAGAATATTTTCACTTCTAAATTATTCATTCTCAAAACTTCTATTTATTAGCTTATAAGTAGGCATTCAAGAGTTATGAGTTATAAATTTAATTGTGTGAATAAATCACAATAAAAGTTGACAATAGGAGGTTTTAGAATTAGGGAGTCATGGACATTCAAAATAAAAATTTCAAAATAATATTTTATAATACTCCCCATTGGATGTTCATTAATAAGAATATGTATCATTAAAATCTTATTAGGAAAAAACCTTATGAGGAAAAAAAAATATAGTGAAGGAAAAAAAATATATTTCTTGTATAAAACGCATATAAACCTGTCTCGTTAAAAATTTTGCTAGAAAAATCCAATGGGACAAAACTTTAGTCAAGAAAAAAAGTACAGTACGTATTTTCTCCAATTCATGAAAATATCACTTCAAGTCTTTAAGTCGATGTATTCCAATGACTTTTACCAACTTTTCAAATGTTGCAGTAGACAAAACTTTTATAAATAAATCTGTCAAATTATTACTTAATCGAATCTTTAAGTCGACGCATTCCAATTACTTTCATCAACTTTTCAAATGTTGCAGTATACAATACTTTTGTAAATAAATCTGTCAAATTATCACTTGATCGATTTTGTTGAATATCGATTTGTCTACTTTTATCAAGATCATGCATGAATAACTTAAGAAAAATATGTTTTGTCCGATCTCTTTCAGTGTAATATCCTTTTAACTGTATTATACATACTGCATTGTTTTCGTATAATACTATAAGAGTTCTTTTGTTGACAGATAAACCGCTTATTTCTCGAATATCTTATGTCATTTGTGTCAACCATATACATTCTCGACTTGCTTTGTGAATTGCAATTAATTCGGCATGATTTGAAGATATGACAGTCAATGTTTATTTTGTTGATTGCCATGAAATAGCAGTTTCACCACTCATAAAAACATAACATATTTGGAATCGAGCTTTATGCGAGTTAGATAAAAATCCTATATTAACATAACCAATTAGTTTCTATGCGGATTTATTTGAATAAAATAATATCAAATCAATTGTTTTTCAAAAAAATGAAAGACATGTTTAATCTCATTCCAGTGTCTTCATATTGGAGAAGAAATATATCTTGTCATAAAACTTATCGAAAACATTATATCAGGTTGTGTAGTATTACAAAGATATACTAATGTATCAATTGTACTAAGATATGGTACTTTAAGATCAATAATTTATTCTCCACCATCTCATGGTCGAAAAGAATTATTTTTTACATCAAATGACATTACAACCACTAATGTACTCAATGAATGTGCTTTATCCATATAAAATCTTTTAAGGACATTTTTTATGTAAGTTAATTAATGTATTAAGATACTATTAGCTAAATGCTCAATTTGTAAATTAAGATAAAATTTTGTTTTTCCAAGATCTTTTATTTTAAACTCATGCTTCAAATCATCAACTACTCTTGCAAGCTCTTTAGGAGTTCTAATAATATTTAAATCATCAATATACACATCAATAATAACATATCCATTTTCTGATTTATTTTTTTGTGAAGACACATGAGTATATATGATTATTTTTATATCATTCTTTTAACAAGTACTTACTCAGACGATTGTATCACATTCGTTGTAATTGTTTTAAACCTTATAATAATCTTTGTAACTTGATAGAATAAACATTATGAGATTTCGTGTTTTGTAATTCATACATTTTAAATCTTTAAGAATTTTCATATCAATATCACTATCAAGATTCTCATATAAATAGGTCGTAACAACATTTATAAGACGCATATCAAGTCTTTCATGTAATGCAAGACTTATAAGGTGTCAGAAAGTTATTGCATCCACCATAAGAGAATATATTTGTTCATAATCTATATTTGTTCATAATCAATATAAGGTCTTTGTAAAAATCCATATGCCACTAGTTTTGTTTTATATCTTACAATTTCATTATTTTTATTTTATTTTTACACAAATATCTATTTGTATCCAATGGGATTCACACCTTCAGGTGTTATTTGTGCAATCAATCTTGCAAAAGTCAGGTTGCGAGTTGATAATAAACACACATGTAACCATTGCGTAAATGCATCTATTAAAGTCGGATTAAAATATTTAGATGATTCACATAGTGGATGAATGAGCTCACATATATCAATTTGAATTTTTTTCAGAAATGCAGAAGATTCTAATCCGACTTTTGCTAATGAAGGTTGAATAATCAATTTGCCTTGAAAACAAGCAGCACATGAGAATTTATTGAACTGAAGAATCTTCTGCTTCTTTAAAGGATGTCCATTTGAATTCTCAATTATTCTATGCATCATAATTGATTCGGAATGACTTAACCGGTCATGTCAAACAGTAAAAATATTTCCATGATTGAACTTAAGGTTCATTACTACTTGTGCTTCGATTGCACTAATTCTAGTGTAGTACAAACCAGAAGACAACACAAATAATCTTTCCAAAATTTGTTTTTCATTTAAGACTATTGATGTAATATAAAATTATTTCATACCATTGTGATTACAAGTCTCAATATGATACCTGTTATGACGTATATCTTTAAAATTTAGTATATTTCTTTTTAATTTAGTTGATAATAATGCATTATCAATAATGAATCTCATTCTATTATTTAAGAGGATATGAGGTCTTCCGGAGCCTCATATCAAGTCTCCTCAACTTAATATTATACTAATATTTGCTTTCATCATAGTCAAATTAGAGAAATATTTTTTACTTCTTAATATAGTGTTATTGTACTGTTTGCTAAGCATATATTTTCGTTATTATTTTTAAAATTTCTCAATGAGTGAGGAAAATCCATATTTCTTAAGAAAAAAAATTGTAATAAGTAATAATATAATATTTTATAATAAGTAATAATATACTATTTTATCACACAAATTTAAAAAACTTAATTTTTAAATAAATATAATCTAATAAATTAAAATATTGCATTTAAGCACAAATGAATAATTTTTTTCTTTATTTGTCATTAACTTTCTTCCATACTATGATGTTTCATTTTTTTTTATTTTGAACATTTTCATGAATCAATATTTTCACTATTTTATTTTTTTTAAATACACAATATTTAAGTGTGTTTTGCTCAATATCTAAGTGTGTCTTGCCCAATTAATAAAAAAAAAGACATTATCTTGATATGTACAATTTTTTTAATACATACTTTATTTTTCATTCATGGAGTTTTGATATAAATCAACTAAATTTTGATATATTTCCGGTACATATTCAATTAATAAAATATTTCAAATATTTCAAATATCGTAGTTGTACTTCAGGTACATATTTTTAATTTAAAAATATTTAAATTGTTCCAAGAAACAAGAAAGTCTTTCACTATAAGATAATTATATTTTAATCTCTCATTAAGATGATAGCGAAGGAAAATCTATGCCTTAGCCTTATCTTGATTAAATTTTTGAATTCATTTTTTATTAATATTACCATGACCATTCGTATCTAGATAAACTTTAGTATCCAATTTTCATGACAAATATGATTTATTTTTACTAATATCATAAATCATAAACTCTTACAAGCTTTGTAATTAACATTATGACAAAACAAATAATTAAATATTAATTAAATAAACAAATACATACATATATATTAAATAATTATAATTATAACATAATTTGTATATATTGTAACATATGCATATCAATTAATAAAAATCACTTAATAATTCTCATTTAATATTTTAATTTCAATTAATTTTAAATACCAAAGGTCATTTCATTACAATTTATTAGGTCCAATTAAATATATTTGAGGCATATTTATAAATACATTAATCAAATTATTAATACTATTATTAAATTTTTTATTATAGATAAATATGAAATTGTTATCAAATATCAAATTATTAATATTAAATTATTTTCTAATAAAATTGTCTCTCTATATAAAAAAAAAATCACATTATTGACAATTACTAAAACCATTCAACTTGAAAAGTTAAAGAATGAATGTAAATACTATATAATAATAATAATCCCATTACAACAAATATTAATATAATATGACTATTGAAAAATTTTCAAATATTAAAATATTCTCAAATGTTTCATTATCTTGTTAACTAATAAAAATAACATAAAATATATGACAATATATAAGTATATGACCTAAAAACAATGCAATATACAAAATATTAATATATAAATTACATAAGATATGATATAAAATATAATGTAAAATATATAAAATGTATAAATACAAAAAGAAGTTAAATTCATTATGATCATATATACAAACATAATAGAAAATGAATATAAATATGAGACATAAACACACAAATAAAAATAGAAAAGTTTATGACATATAAAACTTTATCATAATCATACATATAAAATTTTATTATGATCATAGACATAAAATATAATATAATTTGAAAATAAACAAGAAACCATTTTTACATATAATGATTTATGAAACTTATTCATCATTATCAACTGTAGTAGATAAAAATTATAGATAAAACCTACTTTATTATCTTGTGGAGAGAATTCGTGCTGATAACGTGCAATAAACATAAATGAAAGTAACTAAAAAATGAAAAACAAAATAAGAAGACAAAAGAAGAAAAAAATAGAGAATTGGAAGAATATCCTCACTTCTAAATTGTTCATTCTCCAAATTTCAATTTATAAGCTTAAAATAGACATTCAAAAGCCATGAATTCTAAATTTAATCGTGTGAATAAATCACAATAAAAGTTGACAATTAATCTACAATGAAGGTTATAGAATTAGATAGACATCCAAAATTCAAAATAATATTTCATAATATAATTAATAATATCCAAATATTATCTAGTGTAATATCACCATGAAGTTATTTTTTCTTTTTA